>JARQOD010000006.1:396239983-396375138 GCA_033576555.1 Oophaga sylvatica | reverse complement strand
AATTTCTTGGGAATGATCCATGTTCCCTTTTGAAAGTGAATTTGTCACCAGGTTTTTGCTGCCCCTTCTGAGAGCTGCACATTTTAGGGAAAGAGACTCTGATTCCAGTGATGTATCCCTTAGTTTATTTATTTTCTGTTGCCGATCTAGCAGTGCTCTGAATGCTGAGCTGTGTATAACCCCGCCCACACCACTGATTGATGGCTTTCGGTGTACATTGTATATTGACAGCTGCTAATCAGAGCTGGGGGAGTGGTTGGTCTACTGTAGGAGGCATGCAACACCTATTCCTGTAGTAATAATCTAATTCTGCTAAAACACTGATTTTATTGAGACAGAAAAACGCAGTCTAATAAGTGACGCATCGCTGCTATCAGGGTCTCAGCCCCTATCGTATGCTCTCAGATTGCATATCATAAACCTGCTGATAGATACTTTTTAAAAGGTATTGATCTTTTTTGTTTTAAAAGCCCCATTTACTTGAAGGGATTGAAAATGCAATTCCAACCACAGCCTATAGGTGAGTGGCACTGTTTGGGGTGGTGGTGGGGAGAAACAGACTGCCTTTTTCTCTTCCCTGTTAATGGTTGCATAGGTGTTAGGGTGACTGAAGCTCCCTAGTTAGAAATGCAGGTATTGATGAGTCCTCCGATCCTTAGACCATCATAACGCCATTATGCCACATTGAAATGTGACTGATTTGTAGTATATTTAAAAAAAAATTGAAGCAGCATAGTATACAATACTTGTGGGTGCAAATCCTCCAGCAGGAATCCAATACTTGCCAAATTCAATAAGACAAAAAAATAGGCAGCACTCCTCAGAATCAATAGCAGTTGTGGACTTTATTAGACCCACATCTCAGGGCAACGTTTCGGCTACAATTAGCCTTCCTCCAGCAGTGTCTCAGACACATGTGTGGGTATTTATGATTTCATTAGATAACAAACAATTTACAATCACTTTACAAAATTATGTGTCCCAGATATAAATCATGAATCAAATCCATATGCACATAACAGTAACAGGTGTCCCTCATAATCAGCTCTACTTAGTTGACAACAGTACCTTTGTACATAATTAACATGCATCAATATCTCACAAGTACCAGTAATAGGTATTTAAGTCCATATTCATCTCAGCTGCAACTGTCACGCAGTTGTTTATAAACTCCAAATACTTACAATGGGCAATGAGCGATGCATCTCGTGGGGGACGCCATGAACGCTTCACAGGACTAGCACAGACGCTACTGCGCATGTCCCAAGTGCATTGTCATAGGATCTCGTTCCCTCAGCCAATCATGGCTGTTGTGTGGCATCTTTTAATGTGCGCATGCGCACTATGCATATGTCCACAGCGTTACTCCATCTTGGTTGTGGCAAGCCGTAATACCAGAAAGTATCTAATATGGAGTTCATGAGACACCGAAATTCTAGAAGAATATTGCGGTTCACTTAGCGCTGATTATATTCATCTCTGATTAGTTAGTAATATAATCTTTTTAGAATAATAGAGGGCAAGGTAAAAACCTATTAGGAAAGGAGTATGTGCCAAATAAGGATTTCCAAGTCATTGTGTCACCCCGGTCTATGGGACAATTCCCTTGTAGGGGTAACTTCCCATCACCTATGATCAAAAGGGGAGGTATTCTGAACCGGTGGCCCAGATCCCTCAACCCTCATGTCATTAAGGTACAATTACTCAATCCATGGCTGTTCACTCCTATAAATAAAAACTGAATCAATGTCTCCAATGAATCCATTTATTGAAAAGCTGTCAGACAACCATTGCCACCCAAATTTTGAGATCAGACATATGCTTAAAGAAAAAAATAAATATTTTATGTGTTCTCCTCCACCGTGCATCGCTCTTCCCAGACTGTTTATTCACCAACTGGAAATAAAAAGAATAACAATGAGACAATATATCGGCAAAAGTCAGCCTCATAAGTTATACACTTGGACATGGATGTAGAGTGATACAGGTCTTTACTTCAATAACTTCTTTACAAAATAGCGTTGATTTTGAAATCCACATTCATACCTAATGGTTTCAGTGTTCCCAATTCATAAATCCATCTAAGTTCTCTACTTTTAAGGAGGCTAACTCTATCTCCCCCTCTCCTCTGAACTGGAACATTATCAATTAGTCTGATTTGTAGTATAGTCAGATTTTGCATCGAAAATTTGTAATAATTTTACAGAACAGTACATGTGGACCATTTTTTTTTTTTTAAATCGTATCTAGCACAAATATATCGAAAATGTTGCAGCTTTTTCAGTTTGGAGTTTCTAGCCCTTATCAAGGTTAGCCTCCTGGACAGACTGACCATGACACACATTGGACGCATACAACTTTTATTATAGGGCAAGGATCACACATGCGAGAAACTCGCACGATTCTCGTGCGAGTCTCTCGCATGTACACCCGGCGCTGCCGCCGGCACTCGGATCTGAACGTGCGGCTGCATGTATTTCTATGCAGCCGCACGCTCCAGTCCAAGTGCCGGGTGTTCATGCGAGAGACTCACACAAGAATCGTGCGAGTTTCTCGCATGTGTCATCCTGGCCTAGAGGTGATGTATACTCTATTGTAGGGCTTTGAATAGTCCCAACTTGCTATAAGGGTTTCTTGACAATTAGCAGATCAAAGTGGTTCCTTGTTGTTTTCCCTCGTCGATCAGCTGTAAACTAGGGAGAAACCTGCCAGTAAGTGCTCCGTTCCCCTGCAGCACTCCCGCAGGAGTAGTGAAGCATGACACAATGCCAAATCGCATCAATAAGATGTCTCTGTAATACAGGACAAGGCAGGTCCTTCAAAGCACAAAATTATTTTGTAGTCGACATTCTGTTAAACAGTCAATAGTCTTGAACATATACCACCACCCCCTCCCTCTATAAACGTCACATTTTCTAATAGCATATGTGATCATTTCGATATTGGACTTTTCATATCTGACACCTTGTCATTGGATGATTTTATAAAATACATTTTGCTTTTGGCACCGGATCCATATCTGATGCATGCTGCATTCTTGTTTGACACAGATTGAGTTTCTGGTGCTGTTTCAGATTTTACTAAGGAAAGGGCAGGTAGGAAGCCTGACACATGCCACCTCTCCTCCACTGCCCTCTGATACCGCCGGTGGCAGTGTTATCAGCGCATGTTTCTGAGACTTCCTAACCGTGATCTCCATAGCATGGTCTCGGACTGAAAACCAGAGAGCAAAATAAAGGAATGGCATGAGGTGGCCTCCTAGGATGTTTGCTGTACATGTCAAAAGCACACTCAGAATTTAAGTTTTGACCGGAAAGTCGTTGGACCATAATGGCTCACATCGGGGTAAGGCTGGAGAGAGGGTTGCACTATACGCATCTGTCGTTATGCAATGCACAGGCCAGACCAGGTTACATATAGGGCCTCTTATTATGAGGGATTTTATTGGCTATTTTTATGTTATTTGCCATTCCTTGTCTTATTGCCATATGTGGAGTCGGGAAGGAATTTTTCCTCTAATATTGGCCTACTTGATCTTCCTTTTGGAAGTTTTGCCTCCTTCTGGATAAAAAACATTCGAATTAGTTTGGACTCAATGGACTCCTTTCAACCTTAAAACAATGAATCCTTTTTGATAGCCTTGGTCTTTTTGGCTATTTACTAATAAAAGTTTTTTTTTATCCCAGTGATGTTATACCTGGGCTCCTATACCGAACAATTTGTGAGGTTGTATAATGATGAACCAGAAAAAAACCAGTTAAGACATGACCACATTAAAGGAGACCTAAATGATCACCTTTCCACTGGATTGGTGTAGGTTCTACCCCAGAAATCCCAACCCTTAGCCAGAATTTGAGACTTGTATCCTCTTAAATATCCCCCACCACAAGTATGTAGCAAGGAGTATCTGAATGGTCGGACACGTGCTCTGCTACCATATTCATAGTGTGTGGTGTATGGGAAGGATGCACGTTCCCTGAGAGATCAAGAACTCCATTTTTTAGGCGCTCTGTCAATATCTCCTACTATTTAGATCTAAGTAAGCAAGAAATGTTTGCCCTCAAAGGCATCCTTTTGTTTCCACCAATATTTTTGCAAACTTTGATTAAATTATTATTCTTTTAAAGTCATGTCTTGTTTTTTCACCATGCTATCCACTTCACTGTTTGATTTGCCTATACTTTTTCCAAGTATCAGCAATGGCTCTTCCCTATTCCCGACACGATCGTATCATGGAGATTCTAATCGAGAACATAGCAAGCTTAAAATGATCGCCGAGTAGACCCATTGACCCCTCTGGTTCAGGAATACTAGGTTATCTAATAAGGACATTAGCCAAAATTAGTTCTGCAATTTTCCCTAATTAGCCCAAGCATTAACAATTTGTATTACGTTAATCGGTCGTGTCCAATCAATTGTCCTTTCATCTCCGTGGCCAGATCTCCTGGTTACACTTCGTTGCTGCCCCCGAATTGAAATCTTATTTTAGAGAATTGTTTACGAAAAGCAATTTTCTTGGCTAATCAGTTTACATTTTGCGCTCTTAATTGTAATCTAACATTCAATTTCCGCTCCGTGGTAATGAAGTTACTTCGCCAGCGGCAGGTTTGAAGTTTATTAATTCCTTTCACTTTCTTATATATTTAACCAAGATTATGGCATGATATGTTCCGGTCCCTTAGTAGCTTATGTAAATGTTTAGAAGTGGTGGCTAAATGCAAGTTTTGAAATTGATTACAGTCTTGATTATATTGGCTCGTCTAGCCAGAGATGATCGTTGGCCACTGTGTGACCTAGCCCAAAGGCAAGCTCCGTTTTCTTCCTAGATTTTTTCTTTTCTCCTTTCTATATAACTAATTGGCTAGTGTTTACTTTAGTAAATGTCATATGGACACCGTAAAAAGCAAGTGACCTGCATTGAATTAGCGTAATTGTTAGACAAACAGAACATGACATAGTTTTGGTCTCCTACAGGAAAGGAGAAAGTTGGAAAGATTTTTAGGTTTGATAAATAGAAACTAAAGATATGTACACGCAGCATGCGTCATAGTTCCATTTTCCTTTTATCTTTTTTTTTTTTTACTTTTCATACTGTATTTTTTTTTAACTGCAAAGTTATTTCCTTCACAAGAAACCATCTCTTTAGAAAATGTATTTTTTCCCCTTTGGAACCAAAGATGAGCCAGTTAGTTCTTTTGATCTTGGTGATTTTTTTTTTAAATAGCTGAAATTGTCAAGTTATGATGCAATTTTTTTTTTCACAGTAGGTTTTAAAAAGTAATTACCAGCAGGTCTCCTGTTAAAAGGAAACATAGGTTGTGGTCTTCTTCTTGTGGCTATGCAAAAAGTTTACACTTAGCTTGACCTGAATGGTTAGGAGAAGCGTTGCTATTTTTTAAATTTTTTTCCCCTCCCACATACAAGAAAATAATGGATAGTAAAGACGTACACTTACAAAATAATTGATGGCCTACTTGAATCGAAAATCACTCAGGATGCAGGGACGACACCGGACGTCAATAGGAGAATAGCTGTGGGCAAATCTACTATGAAGTCACTGGACAAGGTCATCAAATAGAGGAACATTTCACCGGCGACAAAGACACGGCTCGTACATAGTTTGGTTTTTGTTTTTTTTTGTAGTAACATATGGATGTGAAACTGTAACGATAAAAAAAAAAACAAGATAGAAGAAAAATCGACTCCTTCGAAATGCAGTGCTGGAGAAGGATGTCCTCAATACCACCGGTGTCAGGAAGAATAAACAAAGCAATTTTGGAACAAATCAAGTCGGACATATCACTCTAAGCAATGATCACCAAGCTACGATTTGCCTACTGTAGACACATCAGATGAAGAGGGTATACACTGAAGGACATCATAGTCGGAAGAGTAGAAGGAACAAGACGGAGCAGACGACCAGCAACTCAGTGGCTTTATATCAACCAGATAACTGAGGAGAAGACCCTGGTGGATCTATCTAGGCTTGCACAATGATTGAGCGTTCATTCATCAAGTCACCGTGGCTCTTAAAAATTAAAAAGACACATCGAGCAATCACTGAAATCAGTTCATTTTTTTCCTTTTCACGTTCGAGATAAATAATGAACATCTAAACAAAAGCCTAAAATGGAAGACCTCTATGAAAGGAACCATTCATGCTGCCCAACTCAAGGGCATGTGCAAATCACATTGTAGATGTATAATTGCAGCCGGGTACATTTTTCTTCAAAACGCTTCAGCATTTTTGAGAAACTATAATTTAAAGTGAATCTGTCACCCCATTTTTGGACTATGAGATGCGACCACCGCGATCAGGGGCTTATCTACAGCATTCTGTAATGCTGTAGATAAGCCGCCGATGTCAACTGAAAGTGAAGAAAAACAAGTTAGATTATACTCACCCAGGGGCGGTCCGCAGTCCGGTCCGATGGGCGTCGTGGTCCGGTTCGGCGCCTCCCATCTTCTAGCGAAGCCGGCCTCTTCTTTCCGTCCCATCGCGGCTCCTGCGCAGGTGCACTGCTCTGCCCTGGTGAGGGCAGAGCAGAGTACTGCAGTGCGCAGGCGCCGGGAAAGGTTAGAGAGGTCCGGCGCCTGCGCACTGCAGTACTCTGCTCTGCCCTCACCAGGCCAGAGCAGTGCACCTGCGCAGGAGCCGCGACAGGATGGAAAGAAGAGGCCTGCTTCTCTAGAAGATGGGAGGCGCTGGACCCGGATCGTGACGCCCATCGGACCGGACCGGATGGCTGACCTCCCCTGGGTGAGTATAATATAACTAGTTTTTCTTCTCTTTCAGGTGACATCGAGGGCTTATCTACAGCATTACAGAATGCTGTAGATAAGCCCCTGATGGCGGTGGCCCTATCTTATAGGGCAAAAATGGGGTGACAGATTCCCTTTAAACATCCAGGGATTATTGGAAGAGAAGATACTAGTCTGGCACCATCCCTGGTCATCTTCTTCACGCGCTGCTCTTAATAGATTGACAGGTCTTCCACACGTGTGTACATAACAAAAGATCCATCAGTCATCTGGAACGATGTGGGAAGAAAACTAGTTTTCAAACCATTTTCTCTGAAACGGCAGAACATTTCTAAGAAATAAAAACCATACCTGTCTGCAGTTGTGCAGCAAGGCTCTGATTCATGTTACCTGCGGATTGGGCCGCATGCGTTGGATGACAGGCTCCTTTAAGAGCCCTATTATGGCAATGTTTCAACATTAAATGGTTAAGAAAAGAAAAGCTTTGCTTTTTTTTTTCATTATATTTTTTTACACTACAGTACATCTGCTGGAAATTGGCTCATTTTCACGTACAAGAGAAAAGTATACTTCTGAACCAGGCCGTTATTCATGTACATGTTTTACGCGTGTTGTTTCATGTATAGAATGTGTACTGATAAAGATTATGATGCTGCATGTCCGTGTCTCTGCAAAAATTATGTAGACAATGATCGGAGTCATGGATCAAAACTTTACAAGTCTTTGGGTCCGTAATAAATCATGGACATCGCGGATGATATCAGTGCACAGTCCGTGGTGAACATTGTAAGGCATAGCAGAAGCTTTGCAGTTTATGCACTGATGAAACGCTAAGGCCAAGTTCACACTAGATGTTTTTTAATGCTTTTTTATGCTACTTTCAGCTGCGTTTTACAGTACCAGCAAAGCCTATGAGATTTCTGAAATCTCATGCACACACAATGGGGTTTTTGTCAGTATTGTGTTCTTTGTATGGTTTTTTTGGACATAGACCATGTCACTTCTCTCAGCGGTTTTCACTTATTGACTTGAATGAATGGTGAAAAAAAATGCTGAAAAAACGCAGGTATAATGTTTTGCTGCGTTTTTTGTGCCAAAACCTGGTTCTATAGAATTGGACTTTTTTTTTTTTAACACTAATCTTTATCAGCATGTACAAGAGACAAATGTAGTATGCCAAAACCGTAGCAAAGAATGCATCAAAAACGCAGAAAAACAAAGAAAACAGGCTTTTTTTCTGCAGCTTCTTTACTGCCAATAGATCAGGTTTTGCTGCAGAATAAAAAATGCTGAAAAAAACACTAGTGTGAACTTTCCTTAGGATAAAACTGAAACACTGTTAAGACTCTGATCCAAGAGCTCTACTGTGCCAAGACTAAAATCCTTGACTTTGCATTTTGCTGTGTTCACGGTAGAAGTGCAGTCAGAGAAAGCATGATTATTGGAAAATTACTCAGGTGCAGTTATCTTGCTAATCGATGGCCCATGTGCAATCTGTGATATCACACCATAATGATTAAATAGTAATCTACTCTCCGATACATGTGACCGAGTTTCCATAACATGAGTGTGTTGTCTTTATTGTGTGTCTATGAGGAGATGACTTTACAGCCTTAATTGCGTCATTGTAACATAAAAAAAAAGAAAAAATAAATAAAACCTTTGTACTTTTTAAATAAAAGACACATTTACAGTGTGCAGTTAATGGTTGTTAAACTACTGGTTGCCATTGTAAAAATGAGCTACTAGTGTACGGTTAAGTGTGTTGCAATGTGCTGCTTTTATGGCCTGACACAAAGCGCTGTTTCTCATGTTTATACACCAATAAATAACACTTTTAAAGCATTCACCTATCCATAATTATAAGAAAAATCACATTGCTTGTGAACCTTTCCACTACATTGCAGTAAGATTGTTCACACCAGCAAAATTCAGACCTGTTTTCTCCCATAATTAATTTTCTTGATAAAAAGTCTCCAAAGGCTTTTAAAAAGTTGCAATTAGCAGTGTTTACAGCGTAAAAATAACCTTTAGTTTTCCCTTTTTTATTCTTGTTTTTACCTCCATTGTTGCTGTTGCAGATCTGTGCTGCTCGGTGAAGAATAAATGTCCTTCCCCCTCTGGTAGCTGATAGTATTTGTACCCTGCCGCAAGAGGCTTTTCAGCTATATTGCCTTAGTACTTGCAGAGGCTATGTTCCTTTTCTAACATTGAGAGCAAATATCTCTTTTGGCTGGCTGCTTTGCCTTCAGTGGAAGAAAACTGACTGTAGGGGAATGTAGTACAGTCATGGCCAAAAGTTTTGAGAATGACACAAATATTAATTTTTACAAAGTCTACTGCTTCACTTTTTCTAATGGCAATTTGCATATACTCCAGAATGTTATAAAGAGTGATCAGCTTAACAGCAATTACTTGCAAAGTCAATATTTGGCTAGAAAATGAACTTTATCCCCCAAAACACATTTCAACATCATTGCAGCCCTGCCTTAAAAGGACCAGCTAACCTCTTTTCAGTGATTGCCCCATTAACACAGGTGTGGGTGTTGATGAGGACATGGCTGGAGATCAATCTGTCATGATTAAGTAAGAATGACACCACTGGACACTTTAAAAGGAGGCTGGTGCTTGGCATCATTGTTTCTCTTCTGTTAACCATGGTTATCTCTAAAGAAACACGTGCAGTCATCATTGCAATGCACAAAAATGGCCTAACAGGGAAGAGTATCGCAGCTAGAAAGATTGCACCTCAGTCAACAATCTATGGCATCATCAAGAACTTCAAGGAGAGAGGTTCCATTGTTGCCAAAAAGGCTTCAGGGCGCCCAAGAAAGACTAGCAAACACCAGGACCGTCTCTTAAAAGTGTTTCAGCTGCGGGATCGGGCTACTAGCAGTGCAGAGCTTGCTCAGGAATGGCAGCAGGCAGGTGTGAGTGCATCTGCACGCACTGAGGCGGAGACTCTTGGAGCAAGGCCTGGTCTCAAGGAGGGCAGCAAAGAAGCCACTTCTCTCCAGAAAAAACATCATGGACAGACTGATATTCTGCAAAAGGTACAGGCAGTGGACTGCTGAGGACTGGGGTAAAGTTATTTTCTCTGATGAATCCCCTTTTCGATTGTTTGGGACATCAGGAAAACGCCTCATTCGGAGAAGACAAGGTGAGCGCTACCACCAGTCTTGTCTCATGCCAACTGTTAAGCATCCTGAAACCATTCATGTGTGGGGTTGCTTCTCAGCCAAGGGAATCGGCTCTCACAGTCTTGCCTAAAAACACAGCCTGTTCTTCTCCCCTGTTTGTGTTCTAGAGGCTCAGTGTATAGTGCCACTCGCTGGTTTTGCTTGTCTTGCCTCCCTCACTGATGTTGACATCGCTTCTCTGCAGACAGTGCTCGCTCCAGGACTGTCAATGACGGTCATGAAGGAGCGGCATGTAAGACCGGTGGGCAGAGTGGTGAATTAAGCTTGTTGGCCACAGCAGTGCTGCACCGTGCACCTTAATTATGGGATTTGATTAAACTTCATTTTCTGCAGAATGGAGACAGTGATTAGAGCACATTCCCACCTGCTTGTTTTTCCTCCATCAACACACCACTTTCTTATTTCATTTTCAGTTCTGGTTTCATAGAGCCAGAAAAGGACAGAGATAGATGGAAACCAAGCAGGTGTGAAGGTGCACTTAAATGTTTGGCCACACCATGGTGCACTGACCACCTGTACTTGGTTTGAACAGTCATTTGGTGCTGACAGTCTTTTTAAGGCTATGTGCACACGTTGCGGAATTGACGCTGAAATTTCTGCGGCAATCCTGCACTTATCTGCCGCGGGAAATACGCATTTTTATAGGTATGTGCATTCCCGCCAGAAACTAGAGTTTTGCAAGCGTAATTAGCTTGCAGAATGCTAGCATTCTCTTAGCGATCTGTAGCATCGCTTGGAAAACTGATTGACAGGTTGGTCACACGAGTCACACACAGTGTTTGACTCGTGTGACCAACTTTTTACTATTGATGCCGCCTATGCCGCATCAATAGTAAAAAGATCTAATGTTAAAAATAATAAAAAAAAATAGTAAATCGTGCTATTCTCACCTTCCGGCGACCCCCGCAGCCTTCCTGGTTCTCAGCGACGCTCCCGGCAACTCCCGTTCCCAGGCGTCCTTTGTGACAATGACCCCAGATGACGTAGCATCACGCGAGACCGTTATGTAATCTGGGGTCATTGTCGCTAACGACGCCTGGGAACGGGATTGGCCGGGAGCGTCGCTGAGAGGCGGGAAAGCTGCGGGGGCCGCCGGAAGGTGAGAATATCACGATATATTATTTTAATTATTGTTTTTACAGGGATATGGTACCCAGGGCCTGGAGGAGAGACTCCTTCAGACCCTGGGTGCCATCCGCACATGAACCGCTTACTTTGCACATGGTGGGCATAGCCACATGCGGAAAGTAAGCGGTTCAATGCATTCCTATGGCGGCGTAATCGCCACAATTCCGTAAAAAGAATGAACATGCTGCGTTTTTTTTTTTTCTGCGATGCGATTTGGCCGCGGAAAAACCCGCAGCATGTGCACAGCATTGCAGAATCCCATAGGATATTATGTGTTGCGTTGGGTAAGCGTTTTTGCCACGTTTTCACCACGAAAGACCGCGGCAAAAACGCTAACAATCCGCAACGTGTGAACATAGCCTAAGACGATCCAACTTGGGGTCCAGCCACTTGTCATTGATGAAGGATGACTATGCGATTTTGAAATGGCAATGACTTTTTTTTTTTTTTTTTCCAGAAGAAATAGAGCCCAGGATAGTTGACAGAACATCTGTTTGGGATGTATTGGGAATTATTTTATCCACCTACTGAATACTAAATGTAATAGATTTGCTTTAAGGTCTTATGATGGATCTGACACCAGATATTCAGTACAAACATTATTAAATCGATGTCTTCGACCTGATGAGACTTCTGTGTATACTTTGAAAATCAATGTCAGAATAGTTGTATAATCCTGATATTAAGAGGAGCATTTTATGAATAAAGCTATGGAATTAAAAAAGCTAATGAGTCCAATTGTAACCAGTCTTCACCTAACCTGCGTGTGTGACAGCTACAGCTTGTACTAAGCAGTGTGAGATCTCAGCAGGTCGGAGGGTCACCGATGAGCTGTCTGTCAGGCTACGTCTTCAGAGGTCCAGTTAAACTTTCATAAAAGATTATACAGATATTTTGATACGGTTTTTCAAAGTAAGTACACCATCCTTAGCGGGTCTAAGATTTATTTAGTAATTTTGTTAGTTTTTATTCTGAAAGTTGGTGACTAGAGTGGGCGAATCGATTTGAGGGACTTTGGCCGATTGACCAGGTCATTAGCCTCTGGCTGCTAGACAGTAGTCTATTGATTCTCTTGCCTTCTGAATCCATCACGCAGCTTTTGATTAGTCGGGCTGGAGCGACCAAGTCTAAGGAGTGGGTAACGTGTGGACCAAGGAGAAGGACTTGGTCCAGTCATCTGCATTGAAAGACTCTCTCCAAGTGTGTAAAGTTTTATCTAAAGTGTCTTCTGGATATGATTTTGAAAAAACCTAGGACTGACAAAAGTGGGGGGAGGAAGGTCATTTTGTTTCACTTTTACACAACGAACACAACCAAGGTAGTAGAAGTGCTCTGAAATTTCCTGAAATGCAAGAAGAGTGATCTGAAGAAGGATTTTGCAAGGCTCAATGCAGATTATGGAGGGAACACTGATTTGATAGACGAAACCACGTAAAGGAAATGGAAACATTTACATTTTACGGCTTATTAACTAATTATACAACTGTCTGTCAGTGAGCGACAGTGCATCAAGGCCCCTATAAACCTTTGAAAATCCGCCCAAACCCCCTTAGTTGGGTGACGATCTTAACATTCTGGATTGGGGAACCTGAAAATTACCTTGTTTAAATTTTTTTTTTCTTATGTGTATTTAGAAAAAAATTATTTTTTCAATTTTGTATTATTTTAATATCATCTTTATTGAAAAGAAAACACAAAAAATCTAATACGGGATAATCTTGCAATTTTCATAGGCAGGTTTACAATGACAAGCAACACCTGAATACTATACACAGCTCCGCCATTCACAATAGGTGATGTCACAGCTCCCCTCCCTTCACTATGAGTTTTGCACACGCTCATTAGGGTTTGTCTGTTGCTGCTTATGTTTGTGTGGATTTCCTGAAAAAATTGGAAATAGACTAATAAAGCCCCAGTGAAAAAATGGCAACATTTCTCATATAAAAACTAAATAAAAGATTGTGATATGCAAGATTAGAATATTTAGAAAGTTATTGAAAATCCAGCACTTGTTTTGCAGTGTGAATAAAAAATACAAACGTTTATTGAAACGTCCAAATTAAAATCTTTGAAACTTAAAAAAAAAACAGGGCATCCTGGGGATAGTAGTAAAAAAACTTGTGTGTCTCGAACTGGCATTTGTGTGGGTCATATTCATGGCCTCAATGAAGGCCGGTCACTGAAAAAGGGACTTGTTATTTAAAGACCGGTGGCAGGCCGAGAGTTGAGGAATTACAGACAGGTTGCTCTCGAGTAAATTTGTTTTTTTTCTAAATCCGCCATCTGCTTCCAGTAATTTTGCCATTTTTTATTTAATGCTAATTTTTATGGTCTTTTTGGGTGTTGCTCACAGAGTAATAATACAGAGCAGCCAAATAAAAACTTGGGAGCGACAGCAGCAACAAAATCAAACTAAAAATTGGCCATTTTTAATCTGGCGACAGGTCCTCTTCAGGAATTGTTTCTGTTCAGACCCATGTCAAATATATAAAAACAATATTCGTTTAATTTTTTTAAAAAATTTGTTATATTTGTGATCAAGGAATTAATTTTGCTATTTTTGTACCTTTTTTTTTACCCTTTACCTGCCTGGTACAAACTGCAAAATCCAAAGGTGGGATTTTGCATGGTACCACAATGTGCCTTCCTTCTTGCTGATAACATTTATAACTCTCAAAGATTGATTGCTATGATTGGCAATTTTAGATGCCTGTGAAAAGTTTATGGAATAAAGGCACTGTTCAATGGTAAGCTTCAATATTGGTATCATTGCGTTAATTACACAATTTTCTCAGACGTTTTTGCACTTGTATGGTTGTCATTAGCACCTTTGGGCGGCATCTTTCATGTGAACAGGTCTTTCGGAGATGTCTGACATTTGCGGTTAGTTTTAAGAACATTTTTTTTTTCAAAATGACTGATTTATTGCAAATGAAAAATCAGTTTTATATATTTTTAGTTCTACCATGCATGGATTTCTTCAAAGATAAAAGATTTGAAATTTTCATTCTACATTTCAAGGTTTTTTTTTTTAGTGTAAAATATAATTGATTATGATGCATGCCGAGTTTATGCAAAAACATGTATATTTTTTTGTAGTTACTGAGGATGGCTCAAGCATGTGGCAATTTTATGACAGTCCAAAATTTGTTGAGGAGCGTGCCCCTTACCTGTCACTCGATGCATGAATCCGATCCTGCACGACTGCCGCCATGCTTTTCTCTAAAGCGTTCTGGCGATGGACTAGTCCGGTCTCTTCCTACGATCCCCGTCCGGCTGTACAAACCAAATATTCACTGAAATGCTGCAACACTGTCTGTTGTTCTGGCAGCATGGATCTAGTGACAGGTTTCCTTTAATACATTTGCCGCATTTCATACTAATATTTAAAAAATGTATGTATAGTTTGGCTTACAGTCTGAAATACTAGTCATAATTTAATGTGGGCCTATATCCTTATTTGTGTATATTATTGGGTTAAAATTGCTGTATATACTGGAAAGACTCCTACAAAAGGATAAAAATATTTTATATATCATATACTTTATAGTATGTGTGTTAATTTATTTCAGTTCTTCAATGCAAAAAGTGAAACTCATATATTACCGTATAGAGTCATTACACACAGAGTGATCTATTTCACGTGTTTATTTCTGTTAACGTTGATTATTATGGCTTACAACCAATGAAAACCCAAAAGTCATTATCTCAGTAAATTTGAATAATTAACAAAAAACACCTGCAAAGGATTCCTAAGCATTTTAAAAGGTCCCTTAGTCTTTTTCATGGCGAAGACTGCTGTCTTGATAGATGTCCAGAAGGCAGTCATTGACACACTCCACAAGGAGGGTAAGCCACAAAAGGTCATTGCTAATGAAGCTGGCTGTTCCAGAGTCCTGTATCCAAACATATTAATGGAAAGTTGAGTGGAAGGAAAAAGTATGGTAGAAAAAGGTGCACAAGCAACCGGAATAACCGCAGTCTTGAAAGGATTGTTAAGAAAAGGCCATTCAAAAATTTTGGGGAGATTCACAATTAGTGGACTGCTGCTGGAGTCATTGCTTCAAGAGCCACCACACACAGACGTATCCAGGACATGGGCTACAAGTGTCACATTCCTTGTGTCAAGCCACTCATGACCAATAGACAACGCCAGAAGCGTCTACCTGGCCAGGAGAAAAAGAACTGGACTGTTGCTCAGTCGTCCAAGGTGTTGTTTTCAGATGAAATTTTGCATTTCATTAGGAAATCAAGGTCCCAGAGTCTGAAGAAAGAGTGGAGAGGCCACAATCCAAGCTGCTTGAGGTCTAGTGTGAAGTTTCCACAATCAGTGATGGTTTGGGGAGCCATGTCATCTGCTGGTGTAGGTCCACTGTGTTTTATCAACACCAAAGTCAGCGCAGCCATCTGCCTGGAAATTTTAGAGCACTTAATGCTTCCCTCTTCCGACAAGCTTTTTGGAGATGGAAATGTCACTCTCCATCAGGATTTGGCCCCTGTCCACACTGCTAAAAGTACCAATACCTGGTTTACAAACATCAGTATCACTGTGCTTGATTGGCCAGCAAACTCGCCTGACCTTAACAGTCAAGAGAAAGATGAGAGACACCAGACCCAACAATGCAGACGATCTGAAGGCTGCTATCAAAGCAACCTGGGCTTCCATAACACCTCAGCAGTGCCACAGGCTGATCGCCTCCATGCCACGCCACATTGATGCAGTAAATGATGCCAAATGAGCCCCGACCAAGTATTGAGTGCATTTACTGAACATACAGTACATACCAAAAGTTTGGACACACCTTCTCATTCAAAGATATTTCTGTATTTTCATGACTATGAAAATTGTAGAATCACACTGAAGGCATCAAAACTATGAATTAACACAAAAAAAGTGCGAAACAACTGAAAGTATGTCTTATATTCTAGGTTCTTCAAAGTAGCCACCTTTTGCTTTGATTACTGCTTTGCACGCAGAAAAGGTGAACGGATGGACTCTACATGCCTGGTTCCCACCGTGAAGCATGGAGAAGGAGGTGTGATGGTGTGGGGGTGCTTTGCTGGTGACACTGTTGGGGATTTATTCAAAATTGAAGGCATAGTGAACCAGCATGGCTACCACAGCAACGTGCAGCAGCATGCTATTCCATCCGGTTTGCGTTTAGTTGGACCATCATTTATTTTTCAACAGGACAATGACCCCAAACACACCTCCAGGCTGTGTAAGGGCTATTTGACCAAGAAGGAGAGTGTTGGGGTGCTACGGCAGATGGCCTGGCCTCCACAGTCACCAGAACTGAACCCAATCGAGATGGTTTGGGGTGAGCTGGACCGCTCACCGCTTCAATTTTGAAGAAATCCCCAACAGTGTCACCAGCAAAGCACCCCCACACCATCACACCACCTCCTCCATGCTTCACGGTGGGAACCAGGCATGTAGAGTCCAGCCGTTCACCTTTTCTGCGTGCAAAGCAGTAATCAAAGCAAAAGGTGGCTACTTTGAAGAACCTAGAATATAAGACATATTTTCAGTTGTTTCACACTTTTTTGTAAAGTGTAATGTATAATTCCACATGTGTTAATTCATAGTTTTGATGCCTTCAGTGTGATTCTACAATTTTCATAGTCATGAAAATACAGAAAAATCCTTGAATGAGAAGTTGTGTCCAAACTTTTGGTCTGTACTGTACATTTCAGTAGGAAATCAGTTCAGATTTTAAAATAATTTTGGTGTTATAAAGTATTCTAATTTACTGAGATAATGACTTTTGGGTTTTCATTGGCTGTAAGCCATAATCATCAACATTAACAGAAATAAACACTTGAAATAGATCACTCTGTGTGTAATGACTCTATATAATAAGTTTCACTTTCTGTATTGAAAACTGAAATAAATTAACTTTTGATGATATTCTAATTTTGTGAGACGCACCTGTGTATATGTATGTATATATATATATAATATTATATATTTTTTTCTTTTAATATATTTTTGACCTGGTTGAAAATGTCTCGTCTAGCTACTTAATAGGTTATGCTTTTTTTCATATTCTGAATTAAGAATTGGTTTCCTACCTGTGCACCGTTTGAAACAAAAAGACAGTACGGTACTCTGTTATTATTTGTTAAATTCCTTTTACTGGCCACAATCTGTTGTATGCTAAAAATGAATATATATATATATATCTCCATATAATCTGACTACACAAGGTCTGTTTGTAGTCTGCAACCATAGAGACTCCGAGTTTTTCGGAGTGTAGAGATAATACAAGTTTACTAGAATGTTTTTAATTCAGTTATGTCACGATTTGCTGAGTTTATTCACTTTTTAATGAGTGAGGTTCCATTGCTTATTAAGCGACCTTAAAATCTTCCCCATGTTTTTTAGGCAGCTAAAATTTTGAGCATGAAAATAGTCATTTTATGGCGACCACTGAATCCATTGCCTTTTGGATTGCTGTAACATCATGTTTAGTTTTCATGTCATGTCCCATCATTGAAAAGCTGACTTTTAATTGCATTGAAGCAGTTTGACTTTTAAAAAGATAAAATAGTTTATTGATATCAGACATTTTTTTTCTTTGCCTTTAAGCTCCTTGCAAAGAAAACCAGAAATGATCCTGTCTCTGTCAACATTACTTGTATCCCAGCTCTTCCCTAGATAAGATAATGTTTAATGCTGTTAGTGGGGACTTTATCCTGTAATTCTTTCTTATGTCTTAAGCTTCTGTTTCTTCTCTTTATCCAAACAATGTGCTGACTAGAGAAATATTTGCAGTAGTTATTTTTTATGAAGGAAGATGAGATAAGGCGATAAACTTCTCTCTGGGGCTTTTAGAGTTCATCTTGCTGAATGTTTACTGCTGCACAATGTTTGTGTAGGAAGGTGTTGAGCCCAGTCTGAGCTAGGAATGTGTAGCCATTCATAGCTTTTATGTAAAAGGTCCTCCATAAACATTAGAATGAAGTTGTCTGCTTGTTGAATTTGGTAATGTTGAAATGACCATCTGATGTGAATGGAAGCTTTCCTACTCTCTGGTGCAGATGATGTAGCAGCACTTAAAGGGGTTGTCCTGGCTTGGGGCCGTAGTCACTATAGACTTGAGTAGAGATGGGCGGACACCTGGATATTCGGGTCCGGCGAGTTCAGCTGAACAAATAGAAAAAGTTTGGGTACTAAAACAGGACCCGGACCCCATTCACTTGAATGAGGGACCCGAACATCCAGTGTTTGCCACACTGTCATGTGCATGACAGCGCGGCAAACACTGCTTCTAATGGGCAGTGAAATACTCCTTGCCCGTCAGAGAGTTGCGGTTCCCACGCTGTCAAAAGACAGAGTGAGTGCTCGGCTGTGATCGGCGTTATAAAGTTTAACCTCAGTGACCGGCTGTGAGGTCATCGAGGTTACCTCCCATCACTGAGCCTGCGTTCCCAGCCGGGCTGAACTGCCATGACCTCGATGAGATCCCCACTAGCACCATGAGAACAGTTAAGTCACCAGTGGTACTCAGCCTGGACGGTCGCATCTTGGCACCGTCCAGTTTGAAAACGATTTTTCACCCAGGCATGGATTACGGCGTGGGACAGAACAATGGACAGGTGAGGGATATTGTTGTTTTTAATTTTTGTTTTACTACAGGAGAACGAGGGCTTCGGTGGAATTGGACGTTAGGTGAGTATAACGTTTTAAATAAAAAAGTAAAAGTGTGTTTAGTTTTATTTATAATAAAGGACTTTATTCTTGCTGTGTCTTTATTTACCATATAACTATGCGATTATTACTAAGCCATGGGCTTGATCTCACCTGATAATACAAAGGTGACATCAACCTCACAAGTATTAACCACACTTGCCACCGCTACAAGTGGGAAGAGCCAGGCAATGCACCAGAATTGGCGCATCTAATAGATGTGCCTTTTCTGGGCAGCTGCGGGCTGGTATTTTTAACCTTGGGTGAGCCAATGTATACGGCCCCTTACCAGCCTGAGAATACCACTTCCCAGCTGTCTGCTTTAGCAAGGCTGGTTGTCAAAAAAGGGGGGGACCCACGCCGTTTTTTTTAAATTTAACAGCGTGGAAATCCCTCTATTCTTGATAACCAACCTTGCTGAGGATTGCAGCCCCCAGCTGTGAATTTTGCCTGGCTGTTTATCAAAAATGCAGGGGAGCCCACACCGTTTTTTTGTTAAATTATGTACTTACAGCACAGGAGCCGGCTATTGAATACACCCATTAGCTGCTCTTACTGTTATTAGCGGCAACAGGTGTCGGATGATGGGAGTTGTAGTCCCATCCGCTGACACCAGTGACTGGAGGTAAACACCGCTGAGCGCACACGCTGCCTTTTGAACCGCGGCTCTCTGACTGGCGGGGAGGATTTCACCGCCAATCAGAATTGGTGTTTGCCACGCTGTCAAACACCCGGTGTTCAGGCAGCAGAACCCGAACAGTACCATGGACTTCCTGGTGAAGTCCATGTTCGGTGTCCGTGCCCGAACAGTAGGTGTTCAGTACGGATGCCGAACTTTACTGTTCAGGTTCGCCCATCCCTACCTGTGAGTCTTTGTAGTATGCTCTGTCATCATTCTTCGGTGCCGGGAGCTGGAGGTCATGTGATCGTCACAAGTATGTGTTTTGCATACTTCCAGTCATATTCCAACTAGACATGTCCAACTTTGCTCAATTCACTATCTAGTTGGTACGTGACCGCCTGTATGCAAATCGCATGCTTATGGTCATGCTCCCGGCACCAGAGAATCCTGACTTGATCTTAGTGAGTTTGAATGCTGAGATTCCTCACTGTACGGTTGTCTATGGGAATGCCAGAAAAAGCTGAGCGCTGTCATAGACCTATATCAGGGGAGACTTCTCATATCCCCATTCTGTGGGTTCCAGAGCCATGTTCTTGGCATTGCTTGGTGTCCATTGTGGTCCAACCCTCAGCGATCAGCAAGTTATCACCTATTGCATGGTTAGGGAATAGTTCTTTAATGAAGAATGCAATAAATACCATCCCCTTAACACCTCTATATTCTGAGATTATTGGAATACATCTAATCAGAGTATATTTTTCTGAAATTATCAGAATATTTATAGCTGATCATCGGTAGTGAATTGCAGTACCCCTTGGTTTGATTGGGCCATACTTGTTAAAGAATTTGTTTTATACAATCACAATGTCCTGCTGCTAGGATCTCCATCAGTCAGCTAAAGATTATTTGGAAATGGAAGATCAAGTGTTTAATTCCACAGCAGCGCCACCACGGGAGAAAGCGAACATTACAGGGTGCCCATAAAGAGCCATTGACTGCACACACATGCCTGGTTCTCTAGAGAGAAGCCAATCTTTGTATGCCACCCTGTTGAGCTAGGAAACATTTTATTAGCGATAATGCCCTAATTAACTATTTTATAATAGTGCTCTAAGCCTGACAGCTCCTAACAATAGAAGAATTAGTAGTGTGACGGGACGCGCAGCTCCCGCAGCCGTCGACAGGAAAGTGTCTTAAATCTGTAATCGTTCATGCAACTATTGATTTTGATTATCTTCGCTGCTGCTGTATATTGATCTGGAGGAGAAGCTGGTGGCCCTTCCCATACTGGAGCTGTGCTCTGTGGACAACCTGCATAATTTACAGCCTCTCATAATACTGCAGGTAGAGTGATATGTGAGGAGTGCAGATAACAGCTGGTAAGGGACGAGATTGCTACTGAAGAACTGGTTAATTTCATTTCAGATCATAAAGAGATTAGGACACAGCCCAGGGTACTAAAGGTCACTGCCAGATTGTTTCCTTCAAGGGCAGACGTTAGTGTGAGAATTTCTAGTAGTTGACTGCCAGGCCATAAAAAAAAACAAAAAAAAACTATTTCTAGTATGGTTGTGCATTATCCAATTTTCATAACTTTTTATCCATGTTTGGAAGAACCTTTGTTTGCTTTGTGTACAGTCATTCTTCACCTGAGCATAGTGTATTGTGATTTATACATCTCTGTACTAGTCCATTCAATAGGGTTTTTTTTAATCTTTTTATTCCCTCTAATATTATTTATTATGTTAATTAGCCATATGGTTCCAGAGATATGTCCCTTTTTACTTAGTGCTTATTTTGTCTTTACAAGTATGTGTCTCACATGATTTTTTGGAGTATGTGTCTTTTCCCCACTCTGCATTATTACTCTGAGCTACTTGTAAAGATAATAAAAATTAGTAAAAAAAAAAAAAAAACTGAAACAAAACTATTCTGTTGAGCATCAGAAATGTGTTTTTCTATATTGTTGGGGTATGTCCTAACATTGTAGTCATCGGGTGGGGAGGGGTGCTTTTTTTTTTTTTTCCCCCTGAAACTCACTGTATTGCATTACTACAGACAGTAGGTTTGCTGTGTTTTGTTCCATAAAGACACCACCAGTGTTTGAAAAATGGGGAAGAAAAAATAACAGTGCAAAAACAATTACCGGTAGCCATTATTTAAGGGCTTGATACACGTTTGCACATAGTTTTTTTTTTTAATCATTTGCTTCCTAGATAAAATGATAAGCAACATTCCATTATGGTCTTCATTAAAAGGTTTCTGCAATTCCCTTCTGTAGCTGAGCGATCTGTGATATACAGTTATATGAAAAAGTTTGGGCACCCCTATTACTCTTAACCTTAATGTTTGATAAAAATTGGTGTTTTTGCAACAGCTATTTCAGTTTGATATATCTAATAACTGTTGGACACAGTAATGTTTCTGCCTTAAAATGAGATTTATTGTACTA
This sequence comes from Oophaga sylvatica, assembly GCA_033576555.1. NCBI lineage: Eukaryota > Metazoa > Chordata > Amphibia > Anura > Dendrobatidae > Oophaga > Oophaga sylvatica. Next base: position 396,353,281 of record JARQOD010000006.1, on the reverse strand, counting down.
GCAGAAAATGTGCAATCTGCATCCAAACAAAATTTGACAGGTGCAACTATTGTCATTTACTTTCCCTGCCCCGGAAGTCGTCCAAGGCAAGCAGTCATTTCCGGGGCAAGGAAAGAGTTGCGCATGCGCTGTCATGATGTTATGGTTTGCCCACTTTTGGGCAAAGCACACTGCGCAGGCGCTGGGGGAATTTGAAAAGCGCAATGGCGGGAAGCAGAACGCCGTCTGTGCTATTCACAGATGGCGATACGCAGGAGATGCCGAGGAGCGGGGGGGAGGAGAGGAGTGAAAACGCCGCCCTCCGGACCGAACCGCCCTGATTTAGAGAAAAGAATCCCGACTTTACTAAGGTATTTTGCTATCAAAACGGGGGTATCAGGATATAAGCTACATACCGATAGCTTGCTTATAGGACGCACTATTCAGTCATATCTTTATCTGATATGTCTAAAATGGGGTGACAGATTCCCTTTAAGGAACGGGCATAAATCCCAGAGGTCAGATGTGGAGAGCTCAGAGACTTTCCAAAGTGACTTGCAGCTGTAATTGCAGCAAAAGGAGGCTCTACAAAGTACTGACTTTAGTGAGGCGAATAGTTATGCTCACTGAAGTTTTCAGTTGTTCTGTCTTATTTGTTGTCTGTAAATAAACAAAAACAGAAACCTTCCTTGTAATTTTCAGACTGTGAAATTTAAAAAAAATCCACATCTCAAAAAATAAGTTAAACACCAAAACCTGATTATAATTAGTGTGTAATTTTCTGACGATTCTTTGCTTTTAATCTAGCTGTCTGTGTTGTTTGCTTTACTTTGCATTTTAACCATATAATATATATATATATTTATATATATATTTTTCTATTTCAGGCTATATTCATGATTCCCACAAATCCTCCACCTACTTTTAGGAAACCTGAGTTGTGGTCCGATGAATTTACAGATTTTGTGAAGAAATGTCTTGTGAAAAACCCAGAGCAGAGAGCGACTGCTACCCAGCTCCTCCAGGTAGTGACACTTGTACAATAGTAGTAATATGTATATGCATGCTCATGTGAACAAAGAGGGGTGCCGGGAAGAGAGGATGCATGCTGTGAGTATGAAAAAAATTCTACGGCACACACTAAAGAAAGTATTGCTCAACGTGGTAATTTTTTCTCAATCGCAGAAATTTCCCAATGTTTCTGCCTATTTAGCGCCTTTAACTGATTTGTTTTCCATAGCGGATCCAGCTGAAATCAGTTTTTTTAAAAACAGACAAGTTGCATCCATTCTAACGGATGATTACTGGACATGTGCAGACACAATTATATTTGTCCTGGTAAAGAAGAAATCAATGCAACTGGATCCATGTTTTTTTTTTTTACATTTTAAAGGGGTATTCTCATTTCCAAGATCCTTTCCCAATATGTAGAAGGTGTAATAACTAGTGATGAACAAACGTGATTTGGATAAGGTGTTATCCGAGCATACTCTTGTGCTAACTGAGCAACTTCGGCGTGCTCGAATACTATGTTAGGCTATGTGCACACGTTCAGGAATCTTTGCAGAAATTTCCTGAGAAAAACCGGACTTTTCCCAGGAAATCCGGATGCGTTTTTATTGCGGTTTTTGCACGTTTTTATCGCATTTTTTTGCACGTTTTTACAGCGATTTTTTTTTAAAATTTTTTTATTTATTTTTCTTTGAAAATTCTAGGTCAATAATATTGCGGGTAATACGCAAATTTACAGCGAAATTAATGAACATGCTGCGTTTTTTACCGCAATGTGTTTTTTGCGCGGAAAAAAACGCACCATGTGCACAAAAATTGCAGGATGCATTCTGAATAATAGGATGCTTACTGCATGTGTTTTTTAAGCGTTTTTGACGTGGAAAAAACGCGAAAAATCCTGAACGTGTGCACGTAGCCTTAGGCTGGAGTCACACACACCAAGTAAAAAATCTGACCGTTTTAGTCGGTCGATTATCGCAGCAAAATGTCATGAACAGTCATCCGTCTGGATCCGATTTTCCTGGAAAGATGCGATTTAGTCGCATCTGACCATAGTTGTAACATCCGATTTACATCCGACTTGCGAGAATTTCTCGCAGGCTTGCAAAACTGACATATAATGGATCCAAAAGAATAGTATTTAAATCACAATAGAAAGAATAGATATATACACATAGAACACAGATATATATATATATACATGTCATTGTGACATGTATATATATTTATAGTTCCTAGACTTCTACATACTGTAATAGCCACTAATTCAATTGCCAGCTTTTGTGAAATCACAGAAGCCGACATGAAATGATACATTGTTTAGACACAGTTAACCATGTCATTTCCTGTATTTTGATATATGGTTTGAACTTACAATTACATAAGTGTATGTGTACAAAATTTCAGACATGTAGGGGTTAATTAAAGGTGTAAATTCGTTGTAAAAAAAAATGTGTCAAATCTCTAATTAGATTTGCCCTTTCTGGGGTGTCTGGGGGCAGATGTCAGTAGCCGGGGGGGGGGATGGGGCACAAAAAAAATTTACCCTCTCTAGGTTATTATTATCTGCCCCCACTAGCTTGCTTTGTCTGTCTGGTGGAGAAAATACAGCGGGAGCCCATGCATTTTTTTTACAACTAATTTACACCTTTAATTAACCCCTACATGTCTGACATTTTGTACACATACACTTATGTAATTGTAAGTTCAAACCATACATCAAAATACAGGAAATGACATGGTTAACTGTGTGGAAACAATGTATCATTTCATGTCGGCTTCTGTGATTTCACAAAAGCCGGCAATTGAATTAGCGGCTATAACAGTATGTAGAAGTCTAGGAACTATAAATATATGTATATATATATGTCACAATGACATTATATATATATATATATATATATATATATATATATGTATTCTATATGTGTATATGTATTGATTCTATTCTTTAATAAAGCTGTCAGTGTGATTTTACAGTATAGCCGGGGATGAATTGCCGGCTTTTCTAAAGGACACCGGTGCGATTTAATCGCAAGTCACACGTGCGGTCCGTTTGTAATCAGATTTTTCATCGCTCCCATAGACTTGCATTGGCGATAGTCGACCCACAATCGGTGACAATCGCAGCATGCTGCGATTGCACTCGGACGTTTAAAACGGACCACAAAAAATCTGATACTGGGAGCTGCTCCATAGATTAACATAGGGCAGACTGCAATGCGATATTTCATCGCATTGCAGTCGTCCGATTTTGTCGCCAGTGTGACTCCAGCCTTAGAGTCCAAGCGGCTGCATGTCTTGCTGCTGTTAAACAGCCTCAACAAATACAGGGATTTACCAGCGTTGCAGGTGGGACTAGGTTTTCCCAACGACCCCAGAGGTCGCTGTACAGATCGCTGATCTCTGATGAGATCTTTGTGTTTGGAAGCTAACTAGCGACCACATAGCGATCGCACTAGCGATCTCGCCAGGTTGTGTCGTTGTCGTGATCGCTAGTGTGACAGTGCCTTAAGGCCCTGGAAGTACATTGAGTTTGTAGGACACAGTATAACTTCCAATATATATAACAGACCAATCCACAAGGTAAACGATGGCCTTCCTTAATTATCACCATAGACAATAAAGTGCAGTGAATAGCATAGCAGTGAAAAGCATAGTCAATAAAGTGCTTTCCTAAGCATTGGATGTCCACTATTAAAAGGGTAGTCCACTTCTCGGACAACCCCTTCTTATTCGGTATGTTTGCCCTCTGGTTAAATGATACTTATACTCGCTTTGCAAAAAAACAAACAAACAAAAAACTAGAATTTCTGTATATTACCCATCCAGCCTCAAGAAAAAAAATATATAGAAATAGTGTGGTCCACAAGTTATTTGTACCCAAGAAGGGCACAAGTGAAAACTGTAGCTGGCGCCCCAAAAAATAAGCCTCATACAACGGTGTATGATAAGATATAAAAAATGTATAGGTCTCTGAATATGGCAAAAAAATTTTTTATTTTTTGTTTTGTGAGAGTAACTAAACATTGAAAAGCTGTATAAAAGGGTATTGTTACCATATTGACCTGCGGAATAAAGTTTAATGCCATGTAAACTTAATAGTGAACTATGTGTTGTTTTTTTTTTCATTCCATTGTTTCTTTTGTGCATTCCATCTCCCAAAAACTGTAATAAAAATTGATCAAAGAGCCGCATGTATCAGAAAATGGGTCCACTGAAAACAACATCTTGTCATGCAAAAAAATAAGCCCTTGTATGGCTCATGTGAAGGTGGAATTGTAAAACTTATGGCTCGCGGAAATTCATTTTTTTTTTTGCATATAGTGTTTATTATACAAAAGTAGCAAAACGTTAATACAATTATAGAAATTTTGTATAATCGTAATCGTACTGGCCAACAGGACAAACATAACGCCGTAGTTTGGGAATGAGATTTCTGCGAATCCCATCCACTTCGTTGCAAGTGTGGGACGCTGAGATTTTGCACAATATATGTCCACTGAAGTGGATGGGGTTTATAGAAATCTCACTCCCACTGTTGTGCTTTTTATTTTTATTTTTTTTTGTACTAAACTGACCTGCGGTGCGTGTTTCAGACTTGCAACACATCAAGACAATTTTTTACTTGTGTATTTTCCCCGTAGAATTGCCTTATATGCGGAACATCTGCAGATAAAATCGCATGTCATCAGCGCATTGCTTTATTAATAACCCGAGCAACGAGCATACTCGCTCATCACTAGTTACCACCGCTCCATCGCTGATTGTTTGTATTATTTTACGACCTGTTTTCTACGCTGGCGTGTAACTCCGATGTTTGGTTCTCAGCGATGTGGACTTTAAAAGTGTTTTAGTACATTTATGGAGTAATAAAGTAAATCACTGCTATCTACTATATGGTTATGGCTTGCTGAGATTATGCATTCCTGTTTACAGAATTGTGTAGTCGTTCAGTTTACTGGGGCAATTATTACAAATCCCATGTGCCTTTTTACGTGTGGTACAACACGCATCTACTTAAAATAAAAAAAAAAATAAATGATAATCAGCGTTTTTATATTAAAAATAATAGTGAAATGTCTTACTGGGAAGACCCCGTCATCAATAGGGGGGCTCCAGCTTGTCTGTAGACTCTTCAAGAGAGGCATTAAAAAACCAAACACCTAGCATTAGACACACTTTTTAATAAATCTGTGATTCGTGTGAATGCGGTACCCTCTTGTGACAGGGGGATGTGTGGTCCTCATTTTTGATGTGCCCACGGATTTGTGCTTTGTAAATTTATGTCTGACATGTTTCTGGTGGGTAATGATCATCAGGCACATGTCCATTTTTATGTATTTGTTTAATTATTCCTTTCTAGTCACTAATTTTTTTTTTTTTTAAATTCTTGTGATATTATTTATGGAAAAATGTCTATTAATAATGTTATTTTCTATCCCTTTGTGCCCGTATAGACGGCCTAGGAGGGATGATTGTACTGACTAATTCCATTTAAAGTTGTCTAAGCCATAATGTTATATATACATTCACATGATGAAGCAATAAATAAATAAAATTGTACTTTAGACTACGAGGGAAATGAGATCTGGCACATCCGTCTAGGTAACATAAAATAACTCTTGATCTTTATTGATCCATTAAAAACATATACGTGAGGGAAGGTTAAAAAATAGTGATAAGTGGATATGCTCAGATAAGGTGCTCGTGTGCTGAGTGTCTTTATCGTGCTCGAAAAATGTTTGAGTCCCCGCGGCTGCATGTCTCGCTGCTGTTTGACAGCTGCAACATATGCAGGGATTGTCTAACAAACAGTCAATTCCCGCCTCTGTTGTGGCTGTTGAGCAGCAGCGAGACATGCAGCCGTGGGGACTCAAACATATTTTTCAAGCACGCCGAAGACACTCAGCACACAAGCGTTCTCCGGGAGCACCTTATCCGAGCATGTTCGCTGGTCACGGTTAAAATACTGACTCGATACCGGCGCCTTGAACGCACTTATTTACCGTATTTTTCGGACTATAAGACGCACCGGACTATAAGACGCACCCAGGTTTTAGAGGTGGAAAATAGGGAAAAATATATTTGAAGCAAAAAATGTGGTAAAATATTTAATAACATACTATTATATGTGGTGTTATTATATATAATAGTATGTTATTATGTTGGAAGCTACGGGTAGGAGATGGTGCTGCGGGACCAGTGTGGTGTCTGTAAACTACTATGTGAAGACGCTGGACGGTGAGTATAAGGCCGGGTCACACATGCGAGAAACTCGCACGATTTCGTGTGAGTCTCTCGCATGAACACCCGGCACTGCCGGATCGTGCGGCTGCATAGAAATACATGCTGCATAGAAATAGAGACAGATGTAGAGACAGAGTTGATAGAGATAGATGATAGAGACAGATGATAGAGACAGAGATGATAGAGAAGAGATGATAGAGACAGATGATAGAGACAGAGATGATAGAGAGAGTAGAGACAGATATAAGAGAGACAGATGAATAGAAGACAGATGATAGAGAGACAGATGATAGAGAGAGAAAGACAAAAGATGAGACAATATGAGACAGATGATAGAGGACAGAGATGATAGAGACAGAGATAGGATAGAGACAGAGATGAAGAGGACAGAGATGATAAGACGAGATATAGAGACAGAGATGATAGAGACAGAGATGATAGAGACAGAGATGATAGAGACAGAGATGATAGAGACAGAGATGATAGAGACAGAGTTGATAGAAATGTGACACGTATGCGTTTCATGTGCGCATGATGCGCTGCACAAAAAAACGCAAGTGTGAAAGTAGCCTAACCTTTTAATTAATTCTCAGTTGTACAGTGTGTCTGAAGTACCTGTGATGACATCATGAATAGGCAGGGCTTTGGTCATGTGATGCTCCAGCCCACCCTCTTCATGACTTCATCACAGGTCCTTCACAGGAGCATTCAGCCTCCCATCAGCACAGCCCCAGGCTGTCAGGTATGCCAGCTGCTCCTGCTGCCTCCTTCTCCTTCAGACACCGATCTGCCCAGCTGCTGCAGGAATCAGGCGCTGGGGAAACTGTGTGGCTCTGTGATCTGCTGCTCCCCGCTCACTGCTCAGCTGATAGGTGGGCGGGGAAGCGGCTGATTAATATTCACTGCACTTAAGTAGGGACCAGGGGTTTCCCCAGCGCTTGTTTCCTGCAGCAGAGGGGATATTTTCTTGCCTCCTGCTGATCCCACTCCACCGCTGCCCCCTGCACCCCTCCCCACATGTTACATTCCGACCATAAGACGCACCCACACTTTCCTCCCAAATTTGGAGGAAAAAAAGTGCGTCTTATGGTCCAAAAAATACGGTATATCATATCAAGTGAATCTTCGAAGTCTCGTTTTAAACCTAATGGAACCAATCACCATCATCGAAAGGTATGATGTATATCAACCAATAAGGAAAACCACACCTCTTATAAGAGGATGGAGGTGCCGGATCTCTTTCCCTCTTTTGCGTTGTTGCTGTTCTTCACCCGCGGGTTCAGGCGTTCACCGACTGCAGTTCTTCCCAGGTATATTGATGATCGCCAGATGCGATGAGCTTAAAAATGTTCCCTTTGTACTTTAGTCTATTGATGTATATATTTTTATTTGTTTATTAATGAGAATGCAAATATAACATTACGATGTACAAAATTTTAAAGTGCGTTTGACAGTAGGATCGACCCTCCTAAGCAGTCTATAGTGACATGTAGGTCATAGAATCTTGAATAGAATAACACCTTGATATTTTGTTAATATGTTAATGAGCCGTTAAGATCTATGGGCTGGACATGGATCTCCCTGAGGAATCTGCCTCCAGAGCTTATTATAAATGAAAGGAGGCCTTTCCAGTGTGAGACATGTAGATTAGGAGAGCAGACTGCCAGTCATTACATGTCTAAAACTAGCAACACTGCCTTTAATTTACAATAATCTCTAGAGGCAGATTCTCAGGGAGATCTATGTCTGGCCCATAGATCTTAACAGATTATTTACATATTAAGAAAAATGTGGATTTCTTTGAAATAAATCATAGGATCGCAGATATTAAGGTATCGCTTTATTCAACTTTCTAGGACCTACATGCCCATATGTTGTGGCTTAGGATGGTTGGTCCTACTGACACATACCTTTTAATTTTATATTACATTTTATAGACAATATAATATTGTATTGAACATATAATACTACACTTCCCTACAGCTGACAACACACTTTGTTTTGGCAATTGTAGAAATAACCTTTTTCTCTGGTGAAGCCATATTGATGGGGTTGTCAATGATATAGCATAGTGCAGTCTATGACTTTTTTTTTGTATCCGATGTTGTGTTGCTGGATAGCTTTTATGTATCTAGCACTAGAGACGGTATTCTTCCATTCTTCCTAATGGAGGAGAGCTAATTTTCATACCTTTTTCTGGGGAATTTTGTTTTTTAACGGAATCTGTCATGTAAAATAACATTATTTACTTGCAGGTTAATAGCGTGATGGCACCGACACCGAGGGCCCCACTGTCGGGAAGAAAAAAGTGGGATCTCCACTGTCTTTTCTATACACAGGAGCGCTCGCTTTGGGAGAGTTGTTGCCAGACATCTCTGGACACGACTTATCTCAGGGAGAACAATACTATTGTCAGTACAAAATCGGACACGTCTGTTGCTTAACTCCCCCCGACATAATCTGCCCGAGGCACCCATGTACATAAGACTGTTGGCCAAACTCATGGTTTCAGCCGATGTTAGTCTTTCATGTATGGGGCGCTTTAGGGAGGAGCAACTTATAGGTGATACTGAAAATCATATCAAGACAGAAGCGCCAAAGAGAACCAATATAGGAAACATATATAAACTTTATTGAATTAACAATAAAACACAAATAAAGTGCGAAGTAAAAGAAATTCACAGGGAATGGGACAATGGTAAACCAAAGAAACGATGGACCACGGTAATGGTCAGGATAAACAACCAAGGCACAGTAGTCAAAGAATAAACATTCAGGTCATCTCAAAAGTGCATAGTGCAAAAACATGTGCCAACATATATACATAATATGGATGTAAGATACATCAAAAAGTACAGAATAGACTAGAATCACCAGAGTATTCAAAAAGGCACATAGCCATAATAGGAAAATTATAAGAGCACAGACCATAAGTTAAAATGATAATATGCCAAGGGATTACCTGCCAAACTGTGGTACCACCCGCCCCAACGCGCGTTTCGGCGCAGTGCCTTCTTCCAGGAAATACTCCGGTGATTCTAGTCTGTACTGTACTTTTTGATGTATCTTACATCCATATTATGTATATATGTTGGCACATGTTTTTGCACTATGCACTTTTGAGCTGACCTGTATGTTTATACTTTGACTACTGTGCCTTGGTTGTTTATCCTGACCATTACCATGGTCCATCGTTTCTATGGCTTACCATTGTCCCATTCCCTGTGAATTTCTTTTACTTTGTGCTTTATCTGTGTCTTATTGTTAATTCAATAAAGTTTATATTTGTTTGGTGTATTGGTTCTGTTTGATGCTTCTGTCTTGATATGATTTTCACTACTTTTGCACTGAACCAGTCACATGCATCCTTACACTACCCATACTGAGCCTCTGATTGGTATTACTATTTGTGGGTGTTGACTTGGTATATATGATTATAGGTGTTATTGGAGAAATTGTTTTGTACCATTTCACACTGGACGTTTTTGCTGGTTTTTAAATACTTTTTATGGTAATTTTTAGCTGCGTTTTACAGTACCAGCAAAGCCTAGGAGATTTCAGAAATCCCATGCACACACAGTTTTTTTGTCATCAGTATTTTGTGCTTTGCATGGTTTTTTGGACATCGAGCATGTCATTTCTTTCAGCATTTTCACTCATTGAAAGCAATGGGTGATGAAAAAAAAAGCTGAAAAAAGCAAAAGTACAGCAGTATATGAAACCCATTTACTTTTGTAATATTTTTTCCAGGTTTATCATCTTGTCTTGGTCACCTGAGATGGCAATTTGAATTAGTACAGTTGAATTAAATTAGTTATGTGTCCAAAGTAAACATTGGCCAACAAAGGTGTGAAATTGGACAATGCCTGTGGCTGACCAAGGTGTGAAGGTGAACAACGCATGAGGAACTCCATGTCAGATCAAAGTGTGGAAGTTATACTGCATCCTACAAACTCAATGTACTTCCAGGGTCTTAGGTAAATTATTCCAGACCAATTCACCTCTCGCAGCGGTTACGTTTGTGTGTGTGTTGTGTGTGTATTTTTTCATGAACTTATGTCTGGAATTGGGGACCTGTGTTCATTCTTCTCGTGGTGGAAGCAAAGCTAAACTTTGAGATCCTGAAAAACACACCAAAAACCACACCAAAACATGCCTTTTTCACACTGCTTCCTTTCTGCCAAGAGTGCAGGTTTTGCTGCAGATAAAAAACGCAGCAAAAACGCTTAGTGTGAACTTAGCCTTAGATGAGAGCTACTTTGCATCCCCCTTTCACAGGTAGCATTACATACTTCAACTGGATTTATGTGAGAAGATAAAGTACTACCATACGATGAATGAATTTTTAATTGTGACGTCTCTCTACATTTTAATGATGTACTAGAACTCTTTCAAAGCGATCACTCTTGCATAAAAAAATAAGTCCCAAAACCCAGTAGCGGGTTTTAGGCTGTCCACTAAAGTTTAACCGGATCAGTTTCAAAAGTTCACGAGAAGCTCAGAAACCTTTGTAATTCCCTTTGCACATTGAAGCCCTGGAAAGCTGTTCTTTCATGATGCTGTAAATTTCCGCATATCACAACCCTCATCTTTCTGGAGATAACACTTCTTATTTTGGTATTGAATAACTTTTATGAGCTAGTTACTCAGATATCTGATTTAAGATGGAAGCATTCCAAATGAAATAAATATCAGCTCCGTAAGTGCTGGTATTCACTGATTGCCCAAATGATTAACAGATCCTGGAGCTTGGCCCCGCGAGTGACTTCTTCTAGGTCAGTGACATAAAGTGCGTGGAATGCGCCGCTCTCCATGGCGAAGGGCAACATCTAAGAGTATTGCAAGCCTTGTGTTTGCAATGTGGAAATTCCCAGTAGAAAGAGAGGATCAATGGACAGCACACGTAAAGGCGGGCTGAGGTGTGGATGGTTTAACTCCTTTGTTGCCCTAAGAGTTCCAGACGATAACCTTTATTACTTAAAGGAATATTTGAGCATGGTCAACTATTGCACACACTGCAGGAGTCATTTTTTTATGTCTCAATTTTTTGCTTAAATATAGAATTAAAATATATTAAAATATTGTGGTTTAATTTTTTTTTTTTTTTTTACAAAATATATATTTTTTATTTTGGAAAGAACTAGATTCATGAGTTAAAAAGGTCACAGAGAGAAATTGTGTTCTATAAAAAATTATGGATGGGCACTAATTTTATACCCCATGCTTTAATATATAGACAATAAGCCCGTCCACCTTTGAATCGTGATAGGTGGCCATTAACTATTTTGGAAGACCAGAGTAGTTATGTCTTCATATGCCGCACAAAGCCCAAGAAACAGGACCTTGGGCTCTAGACTGTTCAGCAGTGACCTTGCCTATAATCTTTCGTGACCAATGCCTCCTGTGAATGGCCTGCCCTTTAAACTCCTCCCCAGTGTCTATAGTAGTGCTCATACACAGAAGATTAACATCGGCAGTACCCACTGATCTTGGCCGTGCCTGTTAACCGTTAGTATCTGTGTCCCAATTCTCCCCAATAGTAGATCTTTTTGAAATGAAGGGTTTGCAGTGTTGGATTTCAACGTGCTAGATCCTTTGGGTCCATTTAGACCAGTGTTTCTCAACTCCAGTCCTCAGGACCCACCAACATGTCATGTTTTCAGGATTTCCTTAGTATTGCACAGGTGATAATTTTATCACCTGCTCAAGCATTAATTCCATTACCTTTGCAATACTAAGGAAATCCTGAAAACATGACCTGTTGGTGGGTCCTGAGGACTGGAGTTGAGAAACACTGGTTTAGACCGACCGGCAAGCGGCACAATACAGCCGCCCATCGGTGAACGTCTTCTGATCTGCAGTCGTTTGAATACCTGCTTGCACAGTCAGACCAAAGCAAGTGATGCTCACTGAGTGATCTAGACTTGATTGCTCCGTGCACATAGGCTGAAATAGTTTCAGCAATGCCAGTCCTGTTTGCACAGGATAATGCACTGCTGCGAAAGATGATCTTACATGTTTATAAAAGATAATTTCACTCTATACGAGCGTTTTGTAAACTGGCTGTCAATTATCGGGTGCAGCAGCCTGTTTACACAGAAAGATGTTCGTGATTCATAGTTGTTTGCATCAGCTTTTTGTGTTAAATGTATTTTTTAAAATTAGTTTTGGCAATTTTTTTTCAACATTACTATCTGGATTAAAATATAAGCGAGAATTATTGCAATTTTAACACTGGACGTTTGTGCTATTTTAGTCTCTAACTTCCTGCTCTTTTAGGAGATTCACATGTACATTAGCAGCAATAGACTGACTCAGAACCTATGTTTTGTACTGAGGCACCTAATGAGGGTGTGCAATGGTCATTGTGAAGGGAGGTGGGAGGTAGGGGCAGCTGTAACATCACGTATTGTGATTGGTGGATGTGGCGTTATCAGCTATGTACAGACATGTTACCTGTCATTGTAATCCTGCTTGTGATAAGGAGCCTGCTGAAAACTCTGCCTGAACAGACAGAAAATATAAGTCTATAGTACCCTAAGTGGCCAGTGTGAAAATTGCAAAAATTATTATTTTTTTTTCTTTAACATTGATCATATTATATAAAATCCATTGCTATAAATGTTTTATAAACCCATGGGCTAATGTTTCTCCTTATGAACAGTGACATGCCAGTGGAAGGAGACTTATAGGCCATGTAATGCTCCTCTGGGAAATTAAAGAGGCAATATGACTATTTAATTTCCTGGAGTCACATTTCATATGTCACCTTGCACTGGCATGTCACTCTCCAAAAGGGGGAAATGTTACCCTGACCGTAGTCAAAGGCCTCTCAATCAGCCAAATCCGACCTCTTGCTTTGAACTGAGGAGGGGAATTGCCTCGAAAACCGTGTCTGAAAATTGAGATTCTGGTTTAGCTTTTGTCCTGGTCATGTGGCAAGGCTCGTTAAAGGGTCATTATTGACTTTTAGGATTTCTGCTTCCAATAGGTGGCGCTAGAGTTCAAGTCCTCTTCCTCTCTGAAGAGGTAATCTGCACATTATAAATCCATGTGACACGTTCCCTTTAAATAGATTTTACACTGTAGATTGTCTCCGTTTTTACTGTAAGTTCTCAGAATGTCTCTAAATAGACAAAACCCAACTTTGATGCTCAAAGATACATGAAGCATCAACACTAAATATCAACGATACATGATTGATCTCACTCCAGAACTCCATTTTTACTAGCTTTCTATACCAGTACTACCAAAAGTTCAGCGCCGAGACCCTTCTCCGCCCCTCCCACCCGAAATATCCTGCTCGGCTGATCAAAGACCAGTGGGAAATGTATAATGATGGACGATCTTCACAGCCCTCACAAATATTTTATTAAGTGTGTAATCTATCTGATGAAACAGACTTAGTATAAGTAGATTCGTAGGGAAGTGGTGTAACCTTCCCAAGCACCGCACAGCCGTTCCGTATCTGAATGCATAAAGTGCGTCCTACTTTGGCAGTCGGTGGGGTCCTTTGAAGTGGTCAAACATTAATACCAGCGGGAGCAGAAGGTTTACACTTAATGTAGGGTTGTGCCTGCTGTACGTATACAGTGTAGGGTTACACATGTGCATGACTACATCGCCTTCAAAACGGGCTAATTGTACTTTAATTTGGTTTAAAGATATTTTGGAAATGACTCAAATTAAGCCCTTTCCTTGTTTACAGAAGATATTATCATTTTTTTCCCCTGCTGTATGGCTCAGGTTACAGATTCTCCACGCTTACAGTCATGGAACACAAGTTTGGGGAAATAAACATTGGGAATAACGACCTTCATGCTGCATTTCTCAGTTTGCAAAATATAAGTATGTATAACGTGAGGGTGTGTATGTATATATAATATATATGTGTGTGTATTTATAGATATATATCTATATATACACATTTGCACATACACGTATATAGTGAGTGGAGGAAATAAGTATTTGATCCCTTGCTGATGTTGTAAGTTTGCCCACTGACAAAGACCTGAAAAGTCTATATTTTTAAGGGTACTGTAGGTTAATTTTAACACTGAGAGATAGAATATCAAAAATAAAATCCAGAAAATCACATTGTATACATTCTATAAATTTGCATTTTGCAGGGAGAAATAAGTATTTGATCCCTCTGGCAAACTAAACTTAATACTTGGTGGCAAAACCCTTGTTGGTAAGCACAGCAGTCAGACGTTTTTTGTAGTTGATGATGAGTTTTGCGCACATGTCAGGAGGAATTTTGCTCCACTCGTCTTTGCAGATCATCACTAAATCATTAAGATTTTGAAGCTGTCGCTTGGCAACTCGGAACTTCAACTCCCTCCATAAGTTTTCTATGGGATTAAGGTCTGGAGACTGGCTAGGCCGCTCCATGACCTTAATGTGCTTCTTTTTGAGCCACTCCTTTGTTACCTTGGCTGTATGTTTTGGGTCATTGTCTTGCTGGGAGACACAGCCACGACCCATTTTTAATGTCCTGGCGGAGGGAAGGAGGTTGTCACTCAGGATTTTATAGTACATGGCTCCATCCATTCTCCCATTGATGCAGTGAAGTAGTCCTGTGCCCTTAGCAGAGAAAAAACCCCAAAACATAATGTTTCCACCTCCATGCTTGACAGTGGGGCCGATGTTCTTTGGGTCATAGGCAGCATTTCTCTTCCTCCAAACATGGCGAGTTGAGTTAATGCCAAAGAGCTCAATTTTTTTCTCATCTGACCACCGCACCTTCTCCCAATCACTCACAGAATCATCCAGGTGATCATTGGTAAACTTCAGACGGGCCTGCACATGTGCCTTCTTGAGCAGGGGGACCTTGCGGGCACTGCTGGATTTTAAACCTTGATGATTTTCTTGGTGACTGTGGTCTGAGCTGCTTTTAGATCATTATCAAGTTTACCCTGTGTAGTGTTAGGCTGATCTCTCACCTTCCACATGATCAAGGAAACCCCACGAGGTGAGATTTTTCTATGGTGCCCCAGATCGACGTCGATTGACAGTCATTTTGTATTTCTTCCGTTTTCTTACTATTGCACCAACAGTTGTCTCCTTCTCACCCAGCGTCTTACTTATGGTTTTGTAGCCCATTCCAGCTTTGTGCAGGTCTGTGATCCTGTCCTTGACATCCTTATAAAGCTCTTTGGTCTTGCCCATGTTGTAGAGGTTAGCCGTCTGACTGATTGAGTCTGTGGACAGGAGTCTTTAGGCTAAGTGCACACATTCAGGATTATTTGCGTTTTTTTCGCGGGAAAAAACTCGAAAAAACGCATGATTTAAGCATTCTATCATTTAGAATGAATTCCGCAATTTTTGTGCACATGCTGCGTTTTTTTTTGCGAAAAAAACACATCTCAGAAAAAGAACCAACATGTTCATTAATTTCGCGGAATTCTAGTGTTTTTCCAGCTATATTATTGACCTAGAAAGTTCAGGAAAAAATCGCGGTAAAAACGTGCAAAATCTGTGCAAAAAACGCACCAAAAACGCGCGTTTTTACTGCGGAAAAAGTCCGTTTTTGCTCAGGAAAATTCTGCACACATTCCTGAACGTGTGCACTTAGCCTTAAGGTGACTATGCAAGACAGCTGTCTTTAATGCAGGTAACGAGTTGATTAGGAGCTTCTAAGGGTGAGTTTCCACGGTCAGGAAACGCTGCGTGTTTGGCGCTGTGCGCTGGCGCAGCGCCAAACACGCAGCGTCCAGATGTTACAGCATAGTGGAGGGGATTTCAAGAAATCCCGTCTCCACTATGCGTAACAATACGCAGGTGGCAGACCTGCGTAAACGGACATGCGGCGCGTCTTTTTAGACCGCAGCATGTCCTCGCGTATTGCGGCGACGGTGCGTCGCCGCAACAGAATATTACACAGGGCTATGTAGCCCTGCGTTCTTTCCGGAGGTGTTCCGGAGGTGTCCTGAACACCTCCGGAAAGATCGCGCGTCAGAAAGGGGGCGGGGCTTAGACGGAGCGGAATTTCCGCTCCGTCCAAAGCGCTATGGTTCCGGACCGTGGAACCATAGCCCAACTGTTCTGTAGGAGCCAGAACTTTTAATGGTTGGTAGGGGATCAAATACTTATTTCTCACTGCAAAATGCAAATTTAAATAATTTATACAATGTGATTTTCTGGATTTTATTTTTGATATTCTTTCTTTCAATGTTAAAATTAAACTACCCTTAAAATTATAGACTGTTCATGTCTTTGTCAGTGGGCAAACTTACAAAAACAGCAAGGAATCAAATACTTATTTCCCCCACTCAACGTATGTGATATATATATTTATATTTATATCATTTTTTATGTTTTGGCGCTTTTAGACAATAAAAACTATTTTATATAAAAAATTATTATTTTAGCATCGCTTTATTCTTTGAGCTATAACTTTTTTATTTTTTTGCTGATGATGCTGTATGGCAGCTCGTTTTTTGCCGGACAAGATGACGTTTTCAACGGTACCATGTTTATTTATATCCGTCTTTTTGATCGCGTGTTATTCCATTTTTTGTTCGTTGGTATGATGATAAAGCATTTTTTATACTGTCCACCTGCTTTTGGACCACCCTGTATATAATACAAATTGTCTATGCATCTATATGTACATCTGTGTGAAAGTGTTTGCCCACTTCCTGATTTCCTATTTTTTTTTGCATGTTTGTCACACTTAAATGTTTCCATGTGCTTGCCAGAGGTACCCTGACTGCTGTTAGGTAACGGTATGAGATCCTCTGACCCATTGTGCGACCATATGTAGGTGCAGTGGGCCCTGGATTCTTTGTGATGCATGATAATGCAAGGTCTCATGTGGCTGAAGTGTCCCTGGTTCCTGTTCCAGTTCTTACATGATGAAGGCATTGATGTTATGGACTTGCCTGACCATTTCCCAGACCTGAATCCAGTCAAGTACATATAGGACATCATGTCTGGTTTTGTTCCTCAATGTCAATTTGCACCACAGATTGTCCAGGAGTTGACTGATGCTTTAATCCAGGTCTTGGTGGAGATCCTTCAGGAGAACATCCGCCGCCTCATGAGTAGCATGCCCAGGCGTTGTAAGAAGGTCACATAGACATGTGGTGGCCACACACACTACTGAGCATCATTTCCTTGTCCTGAAGCATTTCCCCTGAAGTTGGATCAGCCTGTAATTTGATTTTCCACTTTGATCTTGAGTATCATTCCAAATCCTAACCTCTATGAACAGTGTGTATGTATATGTGAAAAAAATTATAGTCTATCAAATCTATTTTTTTTTCTTACCACGTATGGCTAATTGAATGTTATCAGCGTAATAACTGAACAAAATAGATTTTTACCCTTTTATGTTAATAACATCATGCCTTCGAGTCAACATGGGCTGAAGTTTTCGCAGAGCCTGATGATCCGTATTGTCTCCTGCATGATTTCAGAAAGTTCTAAGTATATCTTGGGATCTTTGCTTTCACTGTCTGACTGACAATACAACTTATTAGGACTGTCGCTTATATACCCCTATTGTTAAAATGGTAGCCTTTTGATGTCAAACCCTGACTAATGGACTTATTAGGGTGCAGAAAACAACAGAAAATTTTGCAGCATCTGTGAAAACGTTTGTGTATGTTTGTTTCCATACTGCTGTGGTCTTTTTTGTAAAACAGCAGCTAGGTAGATGAGAGCGCATCACATCTCATGCACATGTTGCTCCTTGCAGTGCAGAGCTTGAAATCCGCAAGAAATCTGCAACAAAGTCCACAGCTGAATTTGCACGTGTAACATGTGGATTATGCTGCAGGAAACCTCTTCAGCAAATCATACATGTGTATAATTGCTCTTAGGACTCATTCAGACAGACATTTTTCACGTATAGAACACTTACCCATTATAATTTATAGCGCTGTTCACATGTCCATGTATTTTGCTCACCGTGTGTCTGCAAAAATCATGTAAACATGTCCAGTTTTGAACCGCGTCACAGGTCATTCTTGGCGCTTGTGAAATCTAATGGGAGCTGAGATGCAGTGCTTGAGATTGGCTGCATTAGGGTGGATTGAATAGCTTCGGATAAGTGCTTCTCTGAATAGCTATAGCTGTTCCTGAATAGCGGCCTGGGGAACCCGGATACCTGGCGCGCTCCTGCTGATCAGCTGTTTGGCACCGCAGCTGCATGTGTCCCTGCAGTGTGACAGTCACAACACATGCATGGTTTGGTTTACCGACTCCACAGCCCTGGGCGCAATAATCAGGTCTAGATCTATTGGCTTCTTTGCGTCTTTGGAAAGGCTGAACCGAGTGTCCATCCGTATTTTTAAGGCAAAACACGGGTGAGATACAAGTCATCTCTTGCATATGTTTTCTGTTCTTCGTTTTGGATCATCAATACTGATGGAAAATACTCTTCAAAATACTGCTGTGTAAGGCGGGTTTCACACAGTTTTTTTTTTTTGTCTCATTTGTGGAATTCAGTCTGTATTTTTTTTTTTCCAATTTCAGTTTGCCAAACCCATTTATGTTATGTATATCAGTCTTTAGAAGCAGTGTTGCATCCTTTTTTCTTTATTTTTTGCATGATGGAAAAAAAATGTCTTTGTTCTCCTACCCATGAAACTGTGAAATATGGGCAGCACACGGAAGCCTTCTATGTGATATCTGTTGTTAGTTTTTTCCACCGAGCCATTGACTCTCATTAGCTAGTTTGATCCACAACCTGGATCTAAGTAGGTACATGTCTCTGTCTTCGAAAAAAAAAAAAAGCATGAAAAGACACATTCACTGTAACTGGTCCATGATCTATTCTTAAAAATAATGGATATTTCACACACTCCCCAAAAAATCGATGTTTGAAAGGGCTGTAAGGCTGGATTCATACTATTACCTGTGTTGTGTCTACTGTAAATGTTTAAGAAAATTAGTTTTAATCACCAAAAACGTCACATTGGTCTGTGAGCAGCCCACTGTGTACACTGAGCGATACACAAGCATTGCATCATGTTGTATTATTTTATGTAAGTTAAGTCTATGTGCGATAGCACTTAGTTTGTGTTGTAATAATAAATGTCTGTTTTTCCTTTGCAGCACACATTTATCAAAAATGCAAAACCGGTGTCCATTCTCCGAGACCTCATCACGGAAGCGATGGATATCAAGGCGAAAAGACATGAGGAGCAGCAAAGGGAACTCGAAGAGGAGGATGAAAATTCAGTAAGTCCTTATAATCTTACAAGAAATGACATGCTTTAACATTGAATATTTTGATACTTATTTTTTATTTATATTTTCATATTTTCTTTTTCATTCTGATCATGCGTTTTTGGACTTGTGCAGCATCCTGTAGCGATTTGTATGTTGATGTGGGTATATATTTTTATTCACTGCCCATTTTTGTAATTTCTTTCCCAGTTTTTCTAGTATACAGCACGTCACGTGATGATTTATATAGGTGCTGCAATTGCTTGGTCGTCAGTACCACGTTTGTATGCATGTATACAGTGGGTGAAATAATTATTGAACATGTCACCAATTTTCTAATAAAATATATTTCTACTGACATGAAATTCTCTCCAGATGTTGGTAGCAACCCATCCAATCCACACAGGCAAAGAAATCAAACCAAAGATGTCCAAAATGTATGTGTAATAATGAGAAATGGGAGAAAGTATTGAATCACTGAAGAGAGTTGCAAAAATCCATGGAAAGTCTTGAAACCAACTGGAATCTTTTCAGTAATTAGAAAGCAATCCTGCCATTTAGTGAAAAATATCAGCTGTTTCAACTGATGGCCCATAAAAAATGTCTCATTACTAAGGTGCCACACATGAAACATCTCATGATTGGTAAAATTGGTGAGTTGTCTCAAGACCTTTGCAACCTTGGTGTTGTAAAACATAGTAATGGTATTGTTTACAGAAGAATTTCTAAACTACTGAAGGTTCCAGTGAGCACTGTTGAGAACATAATCTGGAAGTATAAAGAACATAATTTAACCATAAACCGGCTAAAGCCCCCTTCACACACAGCGATCTCTGCTGAGTCACTAGTTTTGTGACGCAACAGCGATCGCCCCAGCGATATCGCTGTGTGTGACATTCAGCGACAATCAGCCCCCCTGCTGGGTATCGCTGATCGTCGCTGAATGTCCTGGACATTTTTTTTGATCGTTGGTTTCCTGCTGGCCAGCACGCTTCGCTGCGTGTGGCAGGCTGGAGACCAGCGATCAGCTGGTAACCAAGGTACACATCGGGTTTCCAGGCGCCGTCCGGCACCTGGAAACCCGATGTGTACCTTGGATACCAGCGCGCTGCTGCAGGGGAGCTGGTAACCAAGGTACACATCGGGTTTCTAGGTGCCGTGCAGCGCCTGGAAACCCGATGTGTACCTTGGTTACCAGCTCCCTGCATCAGCGCGCCGGATCCAACGTACACTGCGGGTAACTAGGCGACGTTACCCGCAGTGTCGCATTCCTGATCGCTGCCTGTTTGGCAGCTCAGCAGCGATCATGTAGCGACACACCAGCGATCCTGACAAGTGCATATCATTGTTGGGATTGCTGGTGTGTCGCTATGTGTGACGGGGCCTTAACCAAGTGCAAGATTTCAGACAGATTAGTGAAAAGAATTATCAGAAGAGCTGTCCAAGAGACAAGGACCTCCTGTGGAGAGCTACAGAGAGACCTGGAATCAGCAGGTACAATTGTTTAAAAGAAAACTATAAGTAATGGACTCAACCTCCATGGCCTATATGCACGCTCACCAACCAAGACTCCATCACTGAACAAAAAGCATGTTCTAGTGTGTTTAAAGTTTGCTCCAAATTAGACCAAAATTGAACTCTTTGGATGCCATAATAGACACCATGTTTGGAGGCCAAAAGGCACTGCATGTGACCCCAAAAATACCATACCAACAGTGAAGTTTGGGGGTGGGAACATCATGATGTGGGGCTATTTTTCAGCATATGGCACTGGCAAACATCATATACTTGAAGGAAGGATGAAAGGACAAATGTACCGAGGCATTCTTGATAAAAAATCTGCTGCCATCTACCCAGGATAATGAAGATGAAGCGATGGTGGACATTTCAGCAAGAAAATAAAGTTGGTGAATGGCCGAGCCAGTCACCGGACCTGAATCCAATAGAAAATGTATGGAAGGAACTAAAGCTCAAAGTTCATAGAAGGAGCCCACAGAAACCTCAGGACCTGAAGAAGAGTATGTGAAGAATTCTCCGAAAATCACACTTGAGCAATGACTGCGACTAGTCTCTCCATATAGGAGGCGTCTTGAAGCTGTCATCACTAGCAAAGTCTTTTGTACGAAGAATTACATTTCATTAAGCATGTTCAATACTTTTTTCTTGTGTCATTTCTCATTACTACACAAAACTTACCGAATTTTATGGAAATCCATGGCTTGATTTCTTTTCCTGGGTTGATTGGATGGGTTGTTACCGACATCTGGTAAGAATTTCTCCTTCGTCTCATTGGGGGACACAGGACTGTGGGTGTATGCTACTGCCACTAGGAGGCTGACACTAAGTAAACATAAAAAAAAGGTTAGCTCCTCCTCCGCCGTATACACCTCAGCACTGGCCGCAGGCAAACCCAGTTATTGCTTAGTGTCTGATGGAGGCACACGTCTGGTTCTTTTTCCAGACCATTTTTTTTTTTTTTCCCACGAAGATGAGATAGGGGCGACGGATCCTATTGAACGGGTCCGATCTCCCCAAACCATCAACGGGCGAGCACGTGGAGTAAAGCCTCCAACGTATCCTCTCCCGCAACGTGGGACATAAATGCCGGACTCAGCCCTGACCACCCTAAGGTATTGAAGCCCTAGGCTGTACAGAGGCAAGAGTTAGTCCGTGCGGCCCCCACTGCACCACCAATGCTAGACTGCGGTGCTGCAAGGTGGCGGACGGTCCCTCTCCTCATCCCCTGAAGGGGTGATGGAGTTAGGGTTCCTGCACCGTCCTTCCCCTTTTTACTGAGAGTCCCCCTCTAATGCGCTGCATGTGAAGACGTAAGAAGTGGCATCAGCCAAGATCTACAGAATCTCACCTTCAAAGTCCAGGACGGCCGCCGCCGAAGGATACAGCAGCGCTTCGGGTAAAAATTTAGTCCCCGGCTTTACCCTGAGACTAGGCCGCGGGCTGGAATATGGTCCGGCGTCGGCCGGAGGGGGGCCGCGGTCGTGAGAGTGGGGCTCCGCTCCCGGCGGCGTCTCCTTCCGGCGGGGCCGCCCTCCGACTTTGGGATGGCCGCCGCCGGAAATTTAGGCCGCGGCTTCGGATGGCGCTAGGCCGCGGCTTCAAATCCGCTGGGCGGAATGTAATGCCGGCGTCAGCTAGAGGGGTCGCGGTCGCGGGAGTGGGCTCCGCCCCCGGCGGCGTCTCCTTCCGGCGGACCCGCCCTCCGACTTTGGGGCGGCCTCCGCCGGAAATTTAGACCGCGGCTTCGGCGGGCGCTAGGCCGCGGCTTCAAATTTAGTCCCCGGCTTTTGCCGGAGATTAGGCCGCGGCCGGAAGTTGGTGGGACGGAAGCCCTGACTTCTAGGCCGCGCCTCTTGACCCTCCCTCCTGAGGCTCGGCTACATGAGCACTTCCTCTCTGACAGAGGAGCGCTCTTTTTGAAAGATTGGAGCTCGGATGTCCTTTTTTTCTGCGGTTATATTCGGACTCCGATTCGGAACACGAAAAGACGCAGGGGATACTGGACTGGGGTAAGTGCTACTACCTCCAGCCTGATTGTTGCGCACTTTTGCGCCCCTTCCGCTGACCGACACATCCAGTTTATTGTGTACTCTGTGACGGATTCAGAATGTCCAAAAGAACGAAGACTCATACGATACTTTATACCGCATGCATTGCTTGTAGGTCCCCTTTTCCGCACGCCCAGACTTCTCCGGTCTGCGAAGCCTGTGACTCTGAACGGGCTCAGGAACCCTCTCCTATAGCCGAGCCTAGTGCGTCAAGTCCCCCTGAGTGGGCCCTATCCCTGACTCAATCTGTGGCGTCATTAACCAGAGCGGTCGAGTCCCTTCAAGCTCCCGATAGGAGCAGGGACAGTGGTTCACCCGTCTTGGCTACGTCTCAGGAACCTCCGGCCTGCAGGGGCCGCGCTCTCACCAGGCAGACACAGGGGAAACGAACCCACACTGTGTCGCCCATGCCGTCCGGAGCCTCGGCATCTTTTAGTTCCGTCTCCCGCTCTCCCTCTCCTTTGGCAAGTGATCAATATTCGGATTCCGATTTGGAAGAATCACTTAATCTAGAGGCACCGTATAGTCAGGAGACAATTGACAGTTTGATCGAAGCTATCAATCAAACCCTGGGGATAGACGATGAGTCCACCTTGACCTCTGGTCACAAGGTGTCCTTTAAACGAGCCAGGCAAGCCCATAAGGTTTTTTGGTGCTCATCCTGAGTTTGAGGAATTAGTGCAGCGCCACCGGGAGAAACCGGACAAGCGCTTTGCTGGACAAAAGGCTCTCAATACTAGATATCCTTTTGCTCCTGAGCTCCTTAAGAAGTGGACAGAATCTCCTTCGGTTGATCCTCCTGTTTCGCATTTGGCATCTAAAACGCTCCTCTCCATTCCCAGCGGTTCCTCTATTAAGGAGCCAACGGATCGTCTAATTGAGAGTTTGGCCCGTTCGGTATTTGAGGCATCAGGTTCTGCTCTCTCTCCTTCTTTTGCAGCGACTTGGGTTGCCAAGGCCATGATATCCTGGTCGGAGTCTCTAAATAGAGCTCTTCACGGCATAGAGGTGCCGTCTGAGGTAACCCATATTTCTAATCAAATAGCTCTTGCTGGAGACTTCTTAATTAATGCGTCCATGGATGCGGCAAATTGCGCAGCATTAGCCGCTGCTAATGCAATTGCCATTAGAAGATCCTTGTGGCTAAGAACCTGGCGAGCGGATTCAACCTCAAAGAAGTCGCTTACATCTTTACCATATCAGAGTGGTCGGTTATTTGGCGAGAGACTGGATCAGCTCATATCTGATGCAACGGGAGGGAAGAGCAGTTTCCTTCCTCAGCAAAGGATTAGACAACCTTTTCGTCGACAACCTCAGCCTCGTTTTAGGGCCTTTCGTAACCCAGGCTGGGCCGTGCCAGCCACCTCCAGCGGCTCAGGTCGGCCTAATCAGGCCAGAGATCGCCAAGTCACCTACAGGACCAACCCTCTGGGAAGAGGGCGATCTTATCAGCCAAGATCTAGAGGGTCCAAACCCCAAAGATATTCGGACAAATGACTGGAGGCAGAATCCGGTCAATTTATCCAGGGTAGGCGGCCGCTTACTCTGGTTTCGCCCCACTTGGCTATCAGTGACTCACGACGAGTGGGTCAGGGAGTTAGTCTCCTCGGGGTACAAAATAGAATTTACCAGCCTTCCCTCAAATCGCTTTTTTCCCTCGCGCCTTCCCAAGGAGGAGTCTCGGGTTCGTGCCTTATTCAAGGCGGTCGAGTCTCTTCGGCACAGCGGGTTGTCGTACCTGTACCGGAGGTCGAAAGAGGTCAGGGATTTTATTCCAACCTGTTCATTGTACCCAAGAAGGACGGTACCGTAAGGCCCATTCTGGATCTAAAGCGACTGAACCGGTTTGTCAAAATTCGGCATTTCCGAATGGAGTCTCTCCGTTCGGTCATTGCAGCCATGGAAAAAGGGGAATTTCTAGCATCAATAGACATCCAGGATGCCTATCTTCACATCCCCATATTTTCCCCCTCATCAAAGGTTTCTTCGGTTTGCCATCGGCAAACTTCATCTTCAGTTCGCAGCCTTGCCATTCGGGCTAGCCACAGCCCCCAGGGTGTTCACAAAGGTCATGGCTGCTGTTGTGTCCATTCTGCACTCCAGGGGGATAGTCATCCTGCCTTACTTAGACGACCTCCTCATCAAGGGTCCGTCTTTTCAGACCTGCGAGGAAAGTGTCAGCATTACGTTAGACACCCTTGCTCGCCTGGGGTGGCTGGTGAATATGAAGAAGTCATCTCCCGTGCCATCTCGGAAGATCACCTTTTTAGGGATGAATTTCGACACCGCTCAGGGGTTGATAATTCTTCCTCAGGACAAGGCCTTAGTTCTCCGTCAAGAGGTACAGATCCTTCGCCGACCAATTTCTCACACCATCTTTTTTTGCATGAGGGTCCTAGGAAGGATGGTGGCAGCAATCGAGGCTATTCCATTTGCCCAATTTCATCTTCGCCCCCTTCAACATGCACTCTTGGCAGTATGGGACGGGAGCCCTTACTCCCTCAATCTTCGGTGCCGTCTGTCCCTGCAGGTCAGGCAGACTCTTATGTGGTGGACGAGGAGCACCACTCTTCAACAGGGTCGTTTGTTTCCTCCAAATTTCTGGTTGGTTGTCACAACGGACGCCAGCCTGCTCGGATGGGGAGCAGTGTTTCGTCACCACACAGCCCAGGGAACTTGGTCTCAGCAGGAATCGACCCTCCCGATCAATATTTTAGAGATCCGAGCTATTCGGCTGGCTCTGAGGCAGTTTCATCAGCATCTGGCGGGCCACTCAGTCAGATACAATCGGACAATGCCACGGCAGTGGCATACATAAACCATCAGGGAGGTACCCGCAGCAGGGCGGCCATGCACGAGGTAAAACAGATTCTGACCTGGGCAGAGGTAAATCACTCTGTGATTTCAGCGGTCCACATTCCGGGCGAGGAAAACTGGGCAGCGGATTTTCTCAGCCGCCACGGCATAGCGTCAGGGGAATGGTCACTGCATCCCGAGATTTTTCAGCTAATATGCCGACGCTGGGGAACCCCAGATGTGGACCTGATGGCTTCCAAGACAAATGCCAAGGTGCCCAACTTCGTTTCCCGGTACCGGGATCCGCAGGCATTTGCAGTAGACGCTCTGGTCCTACCATGGAATCAGTTTCATCTTCCATACTTGTTTCCACCAATAGCTCTTCTCCCAAGGGTGATCAGAAAGATCAGGATAGAGGGTGTTCCAGCGATATTAATCGCTCCGGATTGGCCGCGTCGCTCATGGTACGCAGAGCTGGTACAGTTGCTCAGCGACGCTCCCTGGCGTCTGCCAGAACGCGTGGATCTTCTTTCCCAGGGCCCTGTTTACCACCAGAATTCAGCGGTCCTGTGTTTGACGGCCTGGCCGTTGAATCTTGGATCCTGACCAGGGCTGGATTCTCTAAAAAAGTCGCCGCGACAATGGCTAGCGCCCGAAAGCCCGTTTCGGCTCGCATCTACCACGGTACTTGGAAGGTCTTTTTTTATTGGTGCAGGGAACATGGTTGTTACCCGCTTCTTTTTTCAATTCCAAACATTCTATCTTTTCTCCAGGCGGGCCTAGATTCAGGTCTAGCACCTAGTACTCTTAGACGACAGATATCAGCCTTGTCGGTTCTTTTTCAGCGAAAGATCGCGTCTAATTTTCAGGTTAGGACCTTTATTCAGGGGGTTGTCCATATAGTTCCTCCCTACAAGGCTCCCTTAGAGGTTTGGGACCTCAATCTAGTCCTGGGAGTCTTGCAAGAGGCTCCTTTTGAACCTTTGCAGGAGGTTTCTCTGTCATTTCTTTCCTGGAAAGTGGTGTTTTTGGTAGCCATAACATCCATAAGGCGGGTTTCGGAGCTGGCTGCACTGTCTTGTCGAGCTCCGTACTTGCTTTTCCATCAGGATAAGGTAGTGCTCAGACCAACACCACCTTTTTTGCCTAAAGTCGTGTCCTCAATGAGGACATTGTTTTGCCCTCATTTTGCCCAGCTCCGACGCACCGAGTGGAGAAGGCTCTCCATACGCTGGATCTGGTGAGAGCACTCAGGAGATATGTATCTCGGACGGCGTCCTTTCGACAGACGGACACGCTGTTTGTCCTCCCTGAAGGTCGCAGGAAGGGACTCGCTGCCTCTAGATCAACCTTGGCTAGGTGGATTCGGTTAGCCATTCAGGAGGCTTACCGCATCAGAGGCGCGGTGGTTCCCGCAGGGATCAAGGCTCACTCCACCAGATCGGTGGGTGCCTCCTGGGCCCTTCGGCATCAGGCTTCGGTGGAACAGGTTTGTAAGGCAGCAACCTGGTCCAGTCTGCATACCTTTTCCAAGCATTATAATGTCCATACCCAGGCTTCTGCGGATGCCAGTCTGGGTAGAAGGATTCTTCAGGGCGCGGTTGCGCACCTATAAGCAATGCTTGATTATAAATTACACTGTGGAGTCGGTTTCCCACCCAAGGGACTGCTTTGGGACGTCCCACAGTCCTGTGTCCCCCAATGAGACGAAGGAGAAATACGGATTTTTGTGTTACTCACCGTAAAATCCTTTTCTCCGAGACGCTCATTGGGGGACACAGCACCCTCCCTAAGAGCCGGATGGCTTTGTTTTGAGTTAACTTTATTCTCTGATTAATCTGTATCAGCAGTTTTTTCTTCTGGATATACTGTATCTGTGTTAACTCTGATTTATTTTAGCCTCCTACTGCTTTTTGCACTAAACTGGGTTTGCCTGCGGCCAGTGCTGAGGTGTATACGGCGGAGGAGGAGCTAACCTTTTTTTTATGTTTACTTAGTGTCAGCCTCCTAGTGGCAGTAGCATACACCCACAGTCCTGTGTCCCCCAATGAGCGTCTCGGAGAAAAGGATTTTACGGTGAGTAACACAAAAATCCGTATTTCATGTCAATAGCACCTTTAGAAATATATTTACTTCGAAAATTGGTGATGTGTTTAATACTTATTTCACCCGCTATATACATACACACAACCTGGTGCTGATGTCCAGAATTCTGCCTGCATAGCTTGTGCCCACCTTTACAGTGTAGGGTTCTGCTACCGACCAGACGGCATGTAGGGAATGGTTCCTGGCACTCTGTCAGCGGGATTAATCAGCAGGATGATCTGCATCATCATCAGCAACAACCATGTCCTCTAATCCCGATAACTGAGCACTTCAAGAGGATTGGGTTTCATTGTTAGGAAATGTAGTCATTATGTTTGTGTTGGTAATCCGTGCATTGTGGAGGTAGTCAGGAAGAGGCTGACATACCCAGTTCTGCAGAAAGGAAAGTGAAAAAAGCTGGACAGGTTTGTACCTATGTGACTGGAAATCATGGAGCTTGCTTGTGTAGATACAGTAGCTCTTCAATGTGTGATTTTTTTTTTCCTTCCTGCCATGCTTTTTCCCATGTTTAGAGTTCATGTGTAACCAGTTTGTTCAATTTTATTTTTTATCTTTTTCATTAGATTAGTAACAATGACTTCTTCTTTTACTGACTATGCTCGGGTACAACGTAGTTGGCCACATTTCAGAATGGCTTCATCAATGGAGTTGACTTATTTTGCATGTTTGCCCCGATCCTAACGTGTTTCTTATCAAAAAACGGCAATTCCTCCCAAACATAGTTCCAGCTAGAGTTCCTCCTGAGCAGTGTTTGACTGCAGAGCAACGACCCTTTAAGCAAAGCTGACATGTCAAAATATGTTTCCAATCATATTTTCAGCAGTCACGTTCGTATTGCCACCACACACGATGCAGGCTAGAAGGGGCCCCGTTAATAGTGCTGTGAATGTAAAGTGGTTGTTGTGGCATAGGCACTGGATTACCTTTCTAGAGAATAGCACCGCCACCAGTCATTTGTTTTTTGTTGTGGATGTAATCGCCTTGAATGGAGGCACTGAGCACAACTGAGAGTCGGAGCTGTTCTGCAGCATCCAGCATCGGCTGCTACACTTTAAATTGTGCTTTAAGCCTAGTAGCTTCATTCTGTCTGTTTACATCCAGCCTCTGCCAGAGCAAAGCTAGCTGTTCAGTGGGAGTGACGGCCATCGGACCCTCACCAATCTGCTTTTGATGACCTACCCTGTATATAGGTCATGGAATACATATAACCCATTTACAAAAAGAAAATGTACAAAAAATATATTTACCTGGTTGCCACTTATTCTAGATCAGATTCTAGGGCAGCATGGTGGCTCAGTGGATAGCACTACAGCCTTGCAGCGCTGGAGTCCTGGGTTCGAATCCCACCTAGGACAACATCTGCAAGGAGTTTGTATGTTCTCCCCGTGTTTGCGTGGGTTTCCTCCGGGTACTCCGGTTTCCTCCCACACTCCAAAAACATACTGATAGGGAATCTAGATTGTGAGCCCCATCGGGGACAGCGACGATAATGTGTGCAAACTGTAAAGCGCTGCGGAATATGTTAGCGCTATATAAAAATAAAGATTATTATTATTATTATCAGTGTTTCTCAACTCCAGTCCTCAGGACCCACCAACAGGTCATGTTTTCAGGATATCACCTGTGCAATACTAAGGAAATCCTGAAAACATGACCTGTTGGTGGGTCCTGAGGACTGGAGTTGAGAAACACTGATCTAGATCTCCTATATGTGAAAGCCAGGTAGGTACAAGATCTGCCCACATGTTTAGTCTTCTCCCTCTGTAGATAATCGTTTTGATATAATTAAATGGGGACTTTAATAGTGTGTTGACGTGGCCAGACTTTAGGTGGTAAAATGAGCACAGATGGACTATACACAAGATGACACAGTCCGGTAAACCTTGGTATTGGTGGAACCATCGCTAATACTACAGGTTGTCCTCGTACAGTATCGAGTTATTAGCATACACGGGGCAACGTGCGGCCAATGAGGATCATTAATTAGTGTTGTCCTAAACGATTCAGTCGCCTTACAGAGGAACAGTTTGCTCTTTCATCAGATGATGGCTGTCACGTTTACACGGGTTGATTATCGGGGATGTGCGTTCTCCAACGATCTCCTTGTCTAAATACACCACTACTTTCTTCAGATCACTCATTGATTGCCAAAAAGATGCTCAGAACTCTTACCATCCAGCAGACCACCAGTCAGTGTGCGAGGGCTGGCAAGTATGGGGTATATTTCTATCAAAGTGTACCCGGTTACCTGACATCTCTTTTTGTAAGATTTTAAGAGGGTTGTGCCACCATGGATAATTATTACCCATTTGTGTTAGTGCGAATCGATTTGTAGGAAGTCATTAACTCGTAGCCGCTGGACGGGAGTCCTAAGAATCGCCTCAGGGTTCCTGTCAGTGTCAGAGATAACGGACGTGGCCCACCTACTGGGTCCTGCGAATCGGGGCTCACCAACTCTATGAATTGTTCAAAAGGTGGGAGATAAAAGTATAATTATTGGGGTCTCGCAGACTGCTGCGATGGAAGGCTTTAGCGCATCGGTCTGTGACACTCCATGACCGTAATGTAGAGGAGGAATTTTGTATTTAGCAGTGGTCACGCACTCGCCCCGCCGCTCCATTGAGTTTCGGAACAACCCAGTTAGGCCTCTTTCACACATCAGGCTTTTTGAATCAGGCGCGATCCGGCGTGTTTCTAAAAAAACGGATCCGGTACCGGATGCGTTTTTTTAGCATTGACTTACATTAGCGCCGGATCGCGCCTGATGTCACTGCGTTGCATCCGTTTTTGGCCGGATCCGTCGGAATTGTACATTCCGGCGGCCGGACAGGACGGTTTTTGTAACGTTTTTTTTTTTTTTTCCGGAGGCACCTGACAGTGCCTGAATCGGCACTTCAGGCGGCCGGAAACAATGCAAACCTATGGAGCCGGACCAGTTTTTTGACAAATCCGTCAGAAAACTGATCCGGAGTCCAAGGTGTCTCTCTCTCTCTCTCTCTCTCTCCTCTCTCTCTCTCTCTCTCTCCTCTCTCTCTCTCTCTCTCTCCTCTCTCTCTCCTCTCCCCTCTCCCTCTCTCCCTCTCTCCCTCTCTCCTCTCTCCCTCTCTCCTCTCTCTCCCTCTCCTCTTCTTTTTCCGGGTTCAAACCTGATCATTCCCTCATTTTTAAATCAGCGCCGATCCGTCCTATCAGGCATAAGACGGATCATGCCTGATTCAAAAGCCTATGTGTGAAAGTAGCCTTACAGAGATGACCATTTTTTGTCAATTTTTTTTGAAAACCTGGAGCAACCTATACTAAAAGGATGTCCCCCAGCTCCTCAAGATGCATTAATATTCAGCAAGCATGCTCGAAAAGGTGTTATCTGAGCATGCTTGTGTCCTTATCAAGTGTATTTGGTGTGTTCAAAAAATATTCTCGAGTTCCCGCGGCTGCATGTATCGCGGCTATTCGACAGCCGCTGTTGTTAGGCAATCCCTGCGTGTGTGGCAGCTGTAGAACAGCCGCGAGACATTAAGCTGCGGCGACTCGAGCATATTTTTCGAACACGCCAAAATATTCGATTAGCACTCGAGCATGCTCAGATAACACCTTATCCAAGCACGCTCGCTCATCACTAAAGTCTCTGCTTCAGTGTGAATTATTCTGTCCCACACGCACCGCAATATATAGGATTACACATGTACAAAACCTCAAAAAGCCATTACCAGTTTCCATGTCGAGCCCATGAGACGAGCACGGGCCGCTCTACACTGCGCCTCTTATTTTGCACCATTTCCTCCCTTGTGTATGTTGGCACCCCTGCCTGGACCTCTTACCTCCTTTCCTATAAATGATAGATTTGGGGCTAAACCAGTCCTCAGTATTCAGCGAGAACACAGAAAAAACAAAGCCGAGTGACCCTGTTCTTTAAGGTAATAAATATTTGGCCGTTTTCCCTGCAATCTGTCATGAACTGAGGTCTGATTGTGATACATTCCACCGCACAGCTGCTTGACCTCCTGAATCAAAATCCTATCCAAAAAATTAAAATTCTCTAGAAGAGGCCAGTCATAGTCAGTATGCTTAAACTAACATTTAAGCGTTCAGATCTGCGTTACCCCCCTGTAGAATACTTTGCTTGCCGTTTTCTACTAATTAAAAAAATCTGTTTACTTACCTCAGCACCTATCAAAACATGTCAGGCTGTCAGAAGAAGTTTCCATCATAGCGCTCACACCAATAAGATGTACCCGGAGCGGCAGCCCTGTGTAACGGGCTCCTACCGTCACCTTAAAGGGCCTTCTTCTGTGGAGCAGATTGGAACTTGTAGCCTTATCTTTTAGTTTTATTCCATCATCTTTTGGGGCTCACACGTGAATCTACTCTATTACATTAATAGGATTTTTTAATGTTTTTAGCTTGCAAATCCCAGCGTCTTACCCTGGAAGATGAGGCATGTCCTTGTATTACGCAGACAGCCCACTGATTGGGTTCAGATAGCCGTATCATATGCAGACTGCAATGTCCGGACTGATCTAGGGTCTCTTGACCCAAGCTTACAGCCTACATTATAACTGTGTAAAAGGAGCTGTGCAGTAATCATCATTATCTGTGATACAAGCTTCTTTCTTACCCCTGTGGATCACTGCAGCCAATCTGCAAGCGCTATTGAGCTGATGCTCATTTAGTTCCCTCTGATAAACCTCAGATAAGTGGAAGTAGTGATAGTACAGCAGCCCAATAGCGGCTATTGATTGATTACTGGACTCGTTTAGCATCACGTGAAGCCCCCGGAGAACCTATATCGACATGGATAAAGCAGCGCTGGTGCAGGAGGTGTAGTTTCTAATTTACAAAGGGGATTACTTATTTTAAAACAAGTTTGCCATCCCTATGTCCGTTTGATATCTTTATGGCATCCGTTTTTATACATCAACATTTCATATTGGAGACTGTTGTAAAATGTTGGTACGTGCAGTGGACAGTTAAGTTATACGGCTGGTGTCCATATGGCATCTTTTTATCTAATGCGAAGATAATAGCTACAAATGGCATGTCAGACCATCATAGTGGGCTTACTGACAGATTCTCAGTTAAATCATTCTGCAGCCAACAGAAGCTATGGAAGGCAAACTGTGCAAAATATTTGAAAAATATTCATTTTTAACCTCCATGACATTAAAGGAAAAAAAAAGTGTCCTCTATGGTGGACAATTCCTTTAAAAAGAATAAAAATGCATCCTATTATAAGGGGAAAGAAAACAACTATTCCATTAAATTTCTCTTGGTTTGACCCTTGCTTGTCAGATTAATCATGTTTATGATGGCTTTTTATTTCTAATTGAAAATTGTCACTGTAGGCGATTTACAGGCAGTGAAAACGAACAGATATGGTGGAAGGTACGTGGATAATGGACAGATTGCAGATCGTGAAGTATTACACAACTCACTGCTTGTGCTGGCGATTCCTTCTGCACATTCATTCCTCTGATCTGGAAAGTCTTAGCTAGTAGTCTTTTATTTTGTTGTCTTTGGCGCCCCCTTGTGGTACATAGGTGAACTGCATACCTTTAGGAACAGATGGGCTAGAATGTGATTATTTTGCCATTAAAATGGAGGCACAGAATTTTTTTTTAGCCATTAGAGCAGAGGTCCCCAACCTTTCTGACCTTAAGAGCCACGTTCAACTGTGAGCGAGCGTCGTGAGCCACATCCAGCTTCTGCCCCACTCACAGTAGTGACACCCCAAGCCCCCTATTACAGGGATAATGACAGTGATGGCTTTTCCCCTGAAATCACACCTGAAATCACACCAAGGCAGTAGCTTGCCCCATTCAGATCTGCTCTTTAGCACAAGGCTACACACAAGTCACCATCTAGAGATCTGCTCTTAATAACCATTTGTTACACCTGGAGCTAATGCACCAAGCTGGCAGACAGCCGTGAGCCATACATCACAGGCCCGCGAGCCATATGTGGCTCCCGAGCGGCTGGTTGGGGCCTGCCTTAGAGTATAATACTTCTGGATAGGCCCGCGAGCCATATGTGGCTCCCGAGCGGCTGGTTGGGGGCCCCTGCCTTAGAGTATAATACTTCTGGATAGGCCCGCGAGCCATATGTGGCTCCCGAGCAGCTGGTTGGGGCCCCTGCCTTAGAGTATAATACTTCTGGATTTTTACAAGAGAACTAGTAGCAAAAAAACTAATTTCCATTCAATGGTTGTAATCCTTTTCCATGCTGCATTCCTGATAATAAACATGTTTAATATTATTGCAGATTTAATTTTTTTTTTTCCATGCGTTTCTATTTTCCTGGAGCATGTCAGTGGGGTATAAAGTACCCCAATACTCACATTAACAGAAACCAGTCTTAAATCCTAATTTGATGCTGAACAGGGCTTAGATTAGAAGAGTTGTCATCTCGTTGAACAGCCCCCTAGAAATTTGCTGATCGCAGGGTGTAGTACTGTGGCTGCAACTCCTAGCAATCATCTGCTGAGGTGGAACATGTCCATAAGCATTCAGTTGTCCCGCAGCTCCACCACAGGGAATATAAAGTATTACATGGTGCTCAGAGGGGTTGGCTGGATTTGCCTTGGCCAGGCTGAGGACGTTAGAAAATCACATTGGAGCTCTAGGCAGGAGCGTGGTCCGTGCCTGGTCATCCGCATATTCACACTTTTGTTTTTCTTTGTTTGTTTTGCTACACTGAGTAGCTGTCAGTCAGCTGTCATAATGGATTATGCAGCAATTCTGGCATCATTTTCAAAGTAAATACAACAATCTCATTAGGTCCAGCTTATCTGTTTAGTAGAGTTGAGCAAAAAGATTATCGCTGTCATCCACCGGCTTGAACTTTGCTTCTCTGTGGCAGACACCAGAGCAGTGTTCACTTCTGATGCCAGTGTCTTTAGCTCGGCATTCTGGGTGGCTTATGGCATTTATTAATGCACATCCATCATGGCTAAGGCTCCTTCAGTGTCATGTCACAGGGTCTAGTAAACGCCAGAGGCACCAAGATTTGCCGCTGGCCACAGAAGAGAGGACTGCCCTAGCCCAGCTGTCTGCTCGGAGGAGCGAGCTGAGCTCTGGATCCGCAGATCTCTTTGCTCAGCTGTATGATCTAGTAATGTTCAGTTTTGTATTGTGAAATGTGGTGGGAGATCCACGTCTACCATGCGGATCCCGATTTATCCTGACTGCTCTGGTTATTGCTCCACTATGTACATCACGTCCTCGCTCCCATTCTGACTCCGCACTGGTAGAAATGCTTGAGAAGGTGGGAAATTAGCCCAAGGAAGGGCAGGAACACACTGCAGAAGTAATTAGGATATCACACTCGGTGATCTAAGCCGGATAATTCGGACCACCTGACAAATAACAGCGGACTGCCAGTTTGGCTGCATGGTGTATTGTGAGACAGAGCAGATAAGGGGGGCTCTGACAACCCTCACGGTTCAGTCTGTTGTTAATTGCTGGCTGTCCTTCCCTATAACCATTATGGGAATATATATACGGCCGAGATGTGAGGTGTGTTCTGAGCAACAAATAAAAGATTGTAATCCCACCCACGGCTTGTCACAGTGCGATTGTCCGCTACCACTCGGTTGTGGCGCTGATTGTTTAGCCGCGGTGCCGTGGAAGCAGAGCCTGTCGGCTTCACTAATTACAGGCTTCGTATTACTGGATTCAATTATTTCCAGGTCCACTCTGAAATTTGCAAGTTTAACACTTCAGAATAAAGTGCAAATTTAGGTAAACCAAGCTACCTACACTGTGTCCGAAAAGCAAAAGGAGTCCAGTGCAAGGATGATGATGATGATCATTAAATGGGGCTTTGTGAAAAATGGATAATCAATTCCTAGGATACACCAATATCTGATCGAGGGGAGTCGGCGCCTCTGCACCGCCATTAATCGGCTGTTTGAAGATTTAGCATAGCTCACTGCAATGGGTTGGAGCTGGAATACCAGACATGGTTTTCGTTGAGATTGCTGGAAAAAGTTGGGTCCTATTCTCTGCCATCTCTGGAAGCCCTATAGAGAATAGATGG
This sequence comes from Oophaga sylvatica, assembly GCA_033576555.1. Lineage (NCBI taxonomy): Eukaryota > Metazoa > Chordata > Amphibia > Anura > Dendrobatidae > Oophaga > Oophaga sylvatica. Next base: position 396,317,360 of record JARQOD010000006.1, on the reverse strand, counting down.
AGCGATGCTGTGCATGCCCAACCACCAATTCACATTTTTGGGATCGGTGGTGATCCTAACCCCCCCACTGATCTGCAAGGTATTACTTATTGAAAAAAGGAGCAATCAGCTCACCTGTCTAGGTACTCAGCAAAATACTCCAGTAATGCGACAGTCCAAACAATAGCCGGCACTCGCATCTTCTTAAAATAAAATAATTGCTTCATTGATCCAGTAGCATAAAAGGCACAAAAAATGGTTGAACACAACAGCACAAAATTTAAAAAGACTGAAAAGAAATATCCGTTGTGCTCCCAGGCAACACGTTTCAGACCTGCATGGTCCTTTGTCCAAAAGTCTTGTTTGCTTTTCTTTCCCTACAGTTTTTTACCATTCTAAGCTTAACTCTGGATCTAAAGCCTCAATGGGCATTACATTAAAGCTGGCAAAACCGGTGAAGAACTAATAAAGGATGGGACATGTTCAGTTTTAATGCTCGATCCTTTCTGTTCTCCCTCAGAGCGCCATACTCCCCGCTCCCTATTGAAGACACACGCACGCTCTGCCAATCCGAGCATGCGTGTGTATGGAGGAAATGGAAGAGATGGCTGATCAGCTTGACAGCGTCCTAATGTATCTGTCTGTCATTATTGCACTTTGCTGAAACCCTTCCAAGTGTTTGCGTAGGGCCTGTACTTATGCACAGCAGCCTGTGTAAAGTGACAGATCTGCAGTGTAAAGCATGGCGGAGCCTCAGATCAGTTAATGAGTAGATCAGAGATGTAACCAGTGTAGCAGTCACTGATCCCCGCTACAAGGAGAAACATAATAGGGTCTTATCTATGTAAAAGCAGAATAACACTGCAGAAATTGTGCTCACCAGGTATTGTTGTGTGCACACAACCACTAATGAAGCTTAGACTGCTGCAGACCCACAAGGAGAAATCGAGAGAAGAAACTGGAAAAGAGTGGGTTAACCTGCGCTGCCTTTTATAATAAGATCATCGAAATCCAACGAAGTGCGGTTTAAAAGTCAATGCGTTTCGAAGTATACAACTTCATCAGGACAAACCGTGGCATGTCCTTCTGAAGTTATATGCTTCGAAACGCGTTGACTATTAAACCGCGTTTCTTTGGATCTTCTCATCATTGAGGGCAGCGCAGGTTACCCATACTGATCCCAGCGAGTAGCAGGTAAGTGCCCCCTTGTAGGCGTCATGCGTTTTACCAATCTGTGTGAGCAGCCATGTCCTTAGTCTTCCCATACTTGTGCTCCATATGGGGCGCATGATTCATGCACTGGATTATCATCAGTTCGGCTTTGCATTCCAGGAACATTACTGCCACTGATTGGAAATGCTGTTGTATCCAATGCTGGAATCTGTTCCTTTCAACAATCCCCCAGCATCTGCTCCGCAGATCTCTCTGTTGCTAAAAATGGCCCGCTTTTTTTTTTTTTTGTCTTTTTTTCTGTTGATGAGAGACTAGTAAAATATGGCAGCCTCCATAAATTGACCTCACACTTAATGTTTGCAGAATAAAGGTGCCTCCTGTCGCGCCCCCGATCCCATTGTCTTTGCTCGGCTTTAATTGTAAATTACGACCCAGAGAAGTAGTCAGACCAATAAAACGCGCGGCGAGAGTTCATTGTTTTCCAGCATGAAACTTCTCATATTTATAGAAAGGTCTGAGGTTTTGTGTGATGTGGTTCCGGCAAAATAAATTTGTGTAAACTAAATCTATTTTTCGCAGGCGATGCAACTCAGAACGTTTCTGTGAAAACCAATCTTGAGGCTCGTACTGCTGGGTAACCCTTTATGTTCACGACCTTGCTGTGTATTTCAGGAGGAAGATGAACTGGACTCCCATACAATGGTCAAGACCAGCTCCGAGAGTGCCGGGACCATGAGAGCGGCCAGCACGATGAGCGAAGGAGGTCAAACTATGATCGAGCATAACAGCACCATGCTGGAGTCCGATCTGGGCACTATGGTCATAAACAGCGATGAGGAAGAGGAGGAGGAAGAAGATGGCACCATGAAAAGTAGGTCGTCCTCATGTTGTCCCATGTTTATGAATGATGAACTTGGAATACAGTAAAGATGTATATCTTAGTACCGTGTTAGCCAGTAGATAGAAAAATATTTAGAATTGAGAGTCCTCAGTGGTTGATACCTTTTAATGGCTAACTGAAAAGATGGTAACAAACTGCAAGCTTTCGAGCCTACTCAGGTCTCTTCATCAGGCAAGGACTAATACAAAATCTGAAAATCACATATTTGTACACAACACAGCACAGAAAAAAAAGGCAATAGATGAGACAAGTGATGTGAAGCAGAACTGTCATTATGGGAGAGGGATGAACAGTTGTGGCAATAAATATTGGACTAGTTCATAGATAAGGAGTGTGAAAGTTTTATTGCCCTCTGATTGGGGTCTGGTAATGTTTTGTGATGTTATCACAGGGTCTTTGAAGCAAATTCCTTAATTGATGTAATAGGCCATAAAACCATATGACAGGTTCATTCCAGCATTGAGAGTGTCAAAGGTCACCATCAATTTGTATTCACAAACTCTCCTATGTCTCTGAGATGTGAAGTCACCTTTCAGTACAAGTAATTTATTATCCATCATACTATGACCAGGGATGCCAAAATGTTTGGCCACAGGTAAATCCATTCTTTTTTCTCTTATTGTGTGGCGATGAGAATTCATCCTTGTTCTCAGTTTTTGTCCTGTTTCCCCCACATACAGACCCCCAGTTGGACATTTAGTACATATAATTAGGTACACCACATTAGATGTGATGCAGCTGAAAGTACCTGGTATCTTGTAGTCTCGATGGGAGTTGGGGATCTTTATCTTGTCCGTGGTCATTATAAATGGACAGGTTTTGCATTTCTTTTGTTGCAAGGAAAGGTTCCTGCAGCTGTTGGAGAGGACATGGAACTTCTGACAATGATGCTTCTTAGATTTGGGGGCTGCCTAAAACACAGTAGAGGGGGGTCTGGAAATATGGATTGTAATCGGGCATCTTTTTGTAGTAGAGGTTGTAGTTTCCGTGCAGCTCCCCTTAGCACCTCCAGATTTGGATTGTAGGTTACCACTAGAGGCACCCGGATTAGCATCTGGGGTGCTAAGGAGCTGCACGGAAACTACAACCCTTACTACAAAAAGATGCCCGATTACAATCCATATTTCCAGACCCCCCTCTACTGTGTTTTAGGCAGCCCCCAAATCTAAGAAGCATCATTGTCAGAAGTTCCATGTCCTCTCCAACAGCTGCAGGAACCTTTCCTTGCAACCAGAAGAAATGCAAAACCTGTCCATTTATAATGACCACGGACAAGATAAAGATTCCCAACTCCCATCGGGACTACAAGATACCAGGTACTTTCAGCTGCATCACATCTAATGTGGTGTACCTAATTATATGTACTAAATGTCCAACTGGGGGTCTGTATGTGGGGGAGACCGGGCAAAAACTGAGAACAAGGATGAATTATCATCGCCACACAATAAGAGAAAAAAGAATGGATTTACCTGTGGCCAAACATTTTGGGATCCCCGGTCATAGTATGATGGATATGAAATTACTTGTACTGAAAGGTGACTTCACATCTCAGAGACACAGGAGAGTTTGTGAATACAAATTGCTGGTGACCTTTGACACTCTCAATGCTGGAATGAACCTGTCATATGGTTTTATGGCCTATTACATCAATTAAGGAATTTGCTTCAAAGACCCTGTGATAACATCACAAAACATTACCAGACCCCAATCAGAGGGCAATAAAACTTTCACACTCCTTATCTATGAACTAGTCCAATATTTATTGCCACAACTGTTCATCCCTCTCCCATAATGACAGTTCTGCTTCACATCACTTGTCTCATCTATTGCCTTTTTTTTCTGTGCTGTGTTGTGTACAAATATGTGATTCTTCAGATGTTGTATTAGTCTAGCCTGATGAAGAGACCTGAGTAGTCTCGAAAGCTTGCAGTTTGTTACCATCTTTTCAGTTAGCCATTAAAAGGTATCAACCACTGAGGACTCTCAATTCTAAATATTTTTCGAACTTGGAATATGAAGTCTAAGTAGCGAAGCACACGTTATCCAGAGCTTTGGTCTCCTGACACGTCTGTGCCATTACTTGTATTCCCCATTATTGGACAGTTCTGGAGTCTGTTCTTAGGCCTCCATGGTGCATAAATTGACAACTGTTTTCTTCCATTTCAATCGTTGTAGAGACCAATTTACCGGGATGATTTCTGCCCATAAAGGAGCGCCTATTAGCTGTATACAATGGCTCCGGCTCACACTGGCCGACACAACTGTATAGGGACAGAAGAGTCATTAATAGGATCCCTCAGTCCCCGTATAGTTTGCATGCTCTCGCAGCACGTTTCCTGTGTACACGGGGGGTGGGGTGTTCTGCGGACCACCATGATTTTCATGCCTGCGTGAATCCAATCAGCCGGCATGCTAGTGTTTTTCTCCTTCCTCGCCTGGTTGGTGGCATGGTCACACTGGTTTACGATCGGAAATGGTCATTTTTGTAACATGGACTGAAGACCATGTTGGGACACTCACTATTGACAAGTGGAATGGGTTCACAGTTACCGGTGTCTTAAAAAGTTATTCGTCTCATTATAGATGGATATTGTTGCATAGTCCTGCGTCTGTCCTCGACCTTCCACACTATGCTGTATATGTGCCTGGTGACAGAAGCACTGGATAAGGGAATACATGGTGGTGTCCTGACCTCACTAGGTCTGATCTCCAGTCCTGCCCTTAAGCCGATCAGTCACTTTCGTGGACTGTCCCAGGATAAATGCCGCTTGTGCCTCTGATCAGCCTCTTCCTGCTTTGGCCTCATTCATAATGATGTGTGAATTGAGCTTTACATTGCAGGATATAGGGGGGTGAATTAGGTATGTTTACCATGCCAACGTTCTTTTTTACATAGCTGAAACCTTTACCATCCGAGAGCAAACAGATGCTTATCCACAGCTGTGTGCTCTGACTTGTCGCCGTCCTCAATGGAAATGCATCTGTGCCAAACTTACATTCACAAAGATGAGAAATATAATCCGTGAGCATCATTGGAAGCTTTCCTGGATGCTCCTTACGATCTGCAGCATTTACTTACCTTCTACTAGGACCTCATTGTATCAGAAGCCCAGTGAATGGTATTCATTACATATTTGTCCACAAGATGGCGGTAACGAGCAGATTGTGACTTGCATCTCTGATCCATGTTTACCCAGCCAGCGACTCTGCCCAAACCAGCATGTCCTTACTGTCAGTGTGCCCTACATTCACCACCGAAAATCCGTCCTGCAAAACAGTTGAGCCTTCCCTGCTTTGCTTCATTTAATATGGTCATTTTATTTTTGTTTTTATACCTGGCCATGGTTACAGTAGGCATTCTGTTTATTTTTTTGTGTGTTGGTCTGTTGGTTATACTTTATAAAAAAGAAAGTGAGTACCATAGTTTTGCATGAATTAGGTAAAAATTGGTTTAAGAGGAAAACACATGTAGTTCGCACTTTTGTCTCTTTGCAGGATTTTTTTTTTCTTTTTTTTGTCCTGCAACTAATTAAAATTGATGACAAATTGGTAATTTTCTGTTCATTTCTTTACAATCCTGAGGTCAGGCAGCTCTTCTTGAATAAAGTGAAATGTGCAAGCTCGACCTGTGCTCTATTCATTGTCTATGGGACTGCCAGAAATAGCTGAGCAATGTACTCTGCGGTCTTCGGCAGTCTCATAGACAAGGAATAGAATGGAGGTCAAGGATGTGCAGAAGCCAGAGCCCTGATTTCAGGACTGCTGAGGGTCCCAGCGGTTATCCTATGGATAGGCAATAACTTATTATTTTGGGAATAACTCTTTAAACTATATAGAGGGATAAAGTAGGGAGAAGGGGAGTGATGGGCGCACAACACAGCAAGATACTGGGTGTCCACAGGCGGACACAAAAAAATTGACTGCAGATTCAAGCAAGTGTTTTATCCATTTTCACAGCTGGATTCACAGCCGCACAGCTCAGTACTGCTGTGTTAATGTCTTCTGTCTGCTGCTACAGAGAGAGGAGAGCAGGGATCCTTCCCTTGTGAGCTGTGCATGGGAGACCTCATAGCAGCTAGTCTCCACACACCAGCTGAGAGAGATCTGAAAATCTCTGAGAAAGTGTGATTTCTAGAATCCTGAGGTTATCTGAAACAATGGGTGCTCTTGACACCTTCAGGATGCAGTTGTTATGGGTCTTGTAGACTGTGATTTTCTCATTTTTATTTATTTTTTATCGTGGGGTTTCTTGATCTGTAGCTTTGTAAAGGTGTTGTCCATTACTAGGCATCCTTTTGTAAAACGCCCCATAAAAAATAAAACAAAACATATACCGTACTCATTGGAATATAAAACTAATATACTTTATTAGATACAGTTAAAATACCACAGTATAAAGTGCACGTGCAAAAGACAAACAACACACTAAATGTGCTGCAAAAAAGCGTTTGACCAAAAACCAAACATGTATCATTAGGGATCTTAGTCCCAAAATTTCTGGTACCAGTAACAAATGGTCAACAATTAGTCCATCAGGCGAATCTCACCATCAGATCCACCATTCATATAACCATCGCATCGAGTTCTCACTTGAATGCCCAAAGATGCAAGGTGCAGTATAAATAATAAAGTGTTAATTCCACCACAACTATTACTGCACGCTCTTAATGGACCAAAGGATCTAGCTGCATATTACAGCCCATATCATCCTTATATAGTGCAGCACATATAAACGCCATGTTCATATGGCAATGCAAATGATAGAGGGATTATGACTGGTTACACTCAATGGACCTTAGTCCGACCATATTGCGCTATATAATATTAACCCTCCAGCATCTTGTTATACTCTCATAATTGCAACATATGACATATGTTTGGGGAACGGTCTCGCCAATCTCTTAGGAATCACTGACGGGTCCCATACTGAGCTACGATGGCGGACTTCATTCCCCAAAATCCTCCCTTCTACCGACGCGTTTCGTCTCCACTCATCAGGGAGTGCACCAGGATACGTGCGGCTGTGTCGCTAAATCAAGTCGCCATTGAATGTCTTTTGCACGTGCACTTTTATATTATGGTATTTTAATTGTATCATTACAGCTAGTTTTGATAGGCAGCAATGGGGTGAATGATGTCCTGGGGGCTTAGTAAGTGCAAGTCCTGTGATTCCTGGCGGAGGAGGCAGGTTACTGGTTGCCACAGAGGAAAAGACTGGACTCAAAACTAGGGCAGAGCAAATCAAATTGCTCCTCTCTAATCAACAGCAACTGAGTCTCCAGGGACTCGACGGTCTGCATGGGGGCACACTCTGACTCCATAGATGCATTGATTGACTCCTGTCAAACAAATTTCGATTGCTCTAGTCAGTCATATGCTTACTACAGAGAGTTAACTCATGCTTGTGCCTCTTATTAATCCTGCCACATCTTACTCACTTGTACTTCAGTATAAGACTGGTGTATGGCGTCTGTCCCCAGTAAGTGCAGAGATATAATTATAAAGAAATTGTCACAATCAATAAAAAATAAGATGTCCATGAAGGTCTTAAAATAGGAATGTGTTAATTAAGAAATATATTATGAAGGTAAAGAATCATAGATCCTTCATTGAAGTGATTTTTGCAACTTATTACTGAAATAAATTGGTGATCAGCAATATGTTGTGATGGTTTCATGGTGCAGGGATTCTGATCGTCGGACTGTATCAGATGATTATCTGCCGGATTTTTTTGGACTAGAACTATTAATAAGATGCACCCCCAGGTTCACGCGGCATAAAATAGGAAAACAGATTTCCTTTTAAAACTTCCCTGGCGGTGTAAAGTTATTAATAATTTTAATCCACGAGTGTAGTGTAGGGAGATAATAGATGTTTTTGTTGGTGATTTATTATCGTCATGTACACTGTGCATGTCTATAAACAAGATTGCTGCATGAACATCTCTACTACATGCACGCGTATCCTGTGCCAGATGAGGGCTCTGCTCTGCTAGATGAAGGCGCGGCTCTGCTAGATGAGGGCGGGGCTCTGCTAGATGAAGGTGGGGCTCTGCTAGATGAAGGCGGGGCTTTGCTAGATGAAGGCGGGGCTCTGCCAGATGAGGGCGGCGGCTCTGCCTGATGAGGGCGCGGCTCTGCCAGATGAGAGCGCGGCTCTGCCAGATGAGGGGGTGGCTCTACCTGATGAGAGTGCGGCTCTGCCAGATGAGGGGGCGGCTCTGCCAGATGAGCGGGGCGGCTCTGCCAGATGAGCGGGGCGGCTCTGCCAGATGAGGGGGCGGCTCTGCCAGATGAGGGCGCGGCTCTGCCAAGATGAGGGCGCGGCTCTGCCAGATGAAGGCGCGGCTTTTTGCCAGATGAGGGCACAGCTCTGCCAGATGAGGGGGGCGGCTCTGCGAGATGAAGGGGCCGGCTCTGCGAGATGAAGGGGCCGGCTCTGCGAGATGAAGGGGCGGCTCTGCCAGATGAGGGCGTGGCTCTGCCGGATGAACGCACATATCTCGGCTGCACACTGTGTACACGCTACCACATTTTGAAGTTCCTTCCATTGATTGAACTAATCACATGAGCTGCAAAGGTTCTTCAACTAATCCGGAATTGATGTGCAGGCCCGGGTAGTTCTGTCTCCTGCTCTGCACCGATCAGATAGATCAGTGTCAGGCAGTAGGAGAAAGAACTGTCCGGCTGTATAGTTTTCTGTTTGGGAAGTACGCTGTGTCCGCATTCTCCTTGATCTTAGGAAGCTGCCTCCGGTCTATAAGGGCGCTTTCACATTGCGTTCTGTGTCCCCGTCGCGGCATACGTCTGGGGTACGGACACATGCACCGACGAAGTCATAGACTGTAATGGTGACAGCAGAGCGAACGTGCACTCTGCCATGCATCATTTTCGGGAGTGTACTCCTACAGGAGCTGGACACTCAGACGTAGTAGACTGCACAAGAGTGTCTGCCTTCTGTAGATGTACACTCTCGAAAAAAGTGCACAGCACAGTGAACATGAGCTCTGCCGTCACCATTACAGTCTATGGCACCGTTGGCACATGCTGCCGTACCCCATTTTGCGGGGGATTTTGGACGTATACCCGATGGGGACACAGAACGCAATGTAAAAGCACCCTAAGACGCACACTTTTTAGCATTTTTTTTTCTCTCGCTAAAAAGTTCTTCTAAGGCTACGTTCCCACAATGAGTTTTTGGTGATTTTTTTATTTTTTTTTTTGCACTGCTTATTTTCCAAAAAAATGCAAGTAACCTATTTCACATGGGTGCAGAAAATCTGAAAACCTTGTTGTGGGAACGTAGCCGAAAAGTCTGAAAAATACTGTACTGTAATTCCTTCCCTTAATGCAGATTCATGTCTATTTTTACACCTTTAAACCAAGTTCTAATTTCACAAGATTCAGTAATATTTCATAGTAAAAACACCCATAGTTATATACTGTATTCTATGTCAGGTTGAAAAAACTCGTCCATCAATTCCAACTTTTCTGAAATTATATATTCTCTCCCACTATATTATCTATAACCCACAATGTTATGGTTACTGAGTAAATCATCCAGCCTTTAAAATGCTGATAGTGTCGGCCATTACTGCCTCTTGTGGTTGGGCTTTCCACTGTCTCACTGCTCTAACTGTAAAGAACCCTTTCCTATTTAGCTGCCAGAATCCCCATGAAAAATCACAAAGGCTCCATCAATATTCCCAAGTTCATTTTCGTGCAAAACAACAATTAGAACTTGATTAGAAATGAAATGTTAATTTCTTATGATAATTTGTAGATCATTACATTGAATGACTTGTTCTTTCCCTCTGTTCTGTTGTCCGGGTTAGTAATATCAGCCAATAATTACGCACAGGTCTCTGAGTTCTCTAGCTGCACCCGGGGACGGGTTGTGTTGTGCTCTGTCTAGCCAACGTGACTTTTTTTTTCCATAACCAGCCAGAAATCCCCTTCTGGTTCCATGTCTCCCCGTGGCTTTTGTTTCCAAAAACTGCCTCCTTTGAGACTCACGACACTGGGACGCTGTGTTTAACAGCGGGTAGAAAGATGTGGGAATAACTAGACTTTACATACAGTAAAAAAAAACCAAAAGTATGAACTGGGACATAAATTGGTATGCATGCAGCGTGTAAGCGCCTGTTCACACTGGCCACAGAACAGAAAAAAACAAAGACCGAAACAATGATTAAATACCCTGCAGTAAATAGCATAGTGCATTATATACGGTACTTGGTCAAAATGTTTTGTTTTTTTGATAAAAACAATGCAAAAGCCATCCCACCACTTTACGATGACCATAATTGGGACAGTCCTAACTCTAATATTAAAAACCTTACCGCTTGTCATGTGACCTGCATGTGGATAAGGACTTGGCCCAACTAGTGGGGACTCAACCATGGGAGACCACACCAATATAATGCCCAGCTCAAGGAAAGGCAGGCCACACCTTTATATGCATATGATGAAAACAGACTGAAAAAACCCAAAGGTATGAACTGGGATATCAACTGGTGTGAATGCATGTCGCTTGACAAACGGTAAGGTTTTTAATATTGGAGTTAGGATTGTCCTAATTACGGTCAGCGTGAATTGGTGGGATGGCTTTTGTACTTTTTTTCTATCAAAAAAACATGTTAACTAAGTACCGTATGACTTATTTACTGCAGGGTGTTTAATCATTATGTTTTGGTCTTTGATTTTACATACAGTGGCTATGTGAATAGATATATAACATACCCAGCCTCCGTATCTGGAGAAACCATCATTGTATCTTGCAACCCCCAGATTTCGAGAGTAGACTTGCCCTAGATTCACGGTCAGTGATTCAGGTGAATAAAGCTCATGGTCTAAAGGACCATGCTCGTTAGACTAAAGTGCGCCAATATTGGCGGGAAGGACCCACGGTCTAATGTGTATGGGGATCTTCCCAACACTGCCCCGACAGATGATGTTGGGGCGAGAAAAGGATCCAGACTGCTGAATATTAACAGCCTATTCTTTTCTTTGGGGGTGGAGATAACATGCTGAGTGTTCTTTTGGCTGCAGGGCTTACGTGTCACAACGTCATGCGAGCCTAGGGTGTACAGGCTGTTATTTTAATACATGGGGGAATATAGCAATTGAGAAGGGGTTGTTCGTGTATTGGCTAACCCCTTCAAGTCAACTAATCACAGCAAATAGATCCACCCCCCTCCCACTACGTTATTGTGGCATTCATAAAAATAAAAAGGTTGTAATTCACGATAAAATTATACAATATGGAAGAATACAGAGCTAAGGGCACAGTTAGCTCATTCAGACTCGAATACATTTGATCACTCTGGGAAAGGGGCAGTGAAGGGCTCATGAGCCCTAGCCCTGACGTGCAGCAATGTGATGAGGTCAGCACACTACTGACATCACACTGCTGCCGGGACCGCACAGGCAGAGGAAACGTCGGATACTGGTTAGCGCTCCATGGAGGAACCAAAGATTTAAGCTAAGTGCACACGTTCAGGATTATTTGCGTTTTTTTCGCATTTTTTCGCGGGAAAAAATGCGTCAAAAACGCATGAATTAAGCATCCTATCATTTAGAATGAATTCCGCAATTTTTGTGCACATGGTGCGTTTTTTTCCGCGAAAAAAACGCATCGCGGAAATCTAGCAACATGTTCATTAATTTCGCGGAATTCTAGCGTTTTTCCCGCTATATTATTGACCTAGAAAATTCAGGGGAAAATCGCGTTAAAAACGCGTCAAATCCGCGCATTTTTACCGCGAAAAAAGTCTGTTTTTGCTCAGGAATATTCTGCAAACATTCCTGAACGTGTGCACTTAGCCTTAATGCCCTATTATTTTAGATGAGAGGCCTGAGGAAGAAAGGATAGTATTAATATGAGGGCACATTATGGGGAGCAATTTGGAACATTAAGTGGCACATTATAGGGCAATTAGGAGGGAGGATTGTGAAAGTGGGCATAGTATAGCAAGGGGTAGTCGGGTGGGGGGATTTTTAAAGGGGCAGTATGTGGGAAGGCATTGTGAAGAGGAGTTGTGTTGGAGATATGAGGGAAATATATTGAGGGGCATTATTGGGGGAGTATTTTTAAGGGCACAGTGTCTGGTGCTGCATTCATCTACTGATTGAGATTCTTTCGTTGCATTCATGTACTGATGGCATTTCTGGATCAGCATTCACGTTCTGACTGTTTCTGTTGCTGCATTCATGTATTGATGGTGATGGTTCTGCTGCATTCATGTACTGACTGTGGTTTTGGCACTGCATTCGTTTACTGTCTATTTCTGGCTCTTCATTCATGGACTGATTGAGATTCTTTCTCTGCGTTCATGTACTGATGGTAGTTCTGGTGCTGCATTCATGTAATGATGGTGGTTCTGATGCTGCACTTGTGTACTGAGTGGTTCTGGTGTTGCACTCATGCTAAAAGTGGTTCTGACCTTGTACACATGTAGCAATCCATAACAAGTCTCATAGCTATGTTAAAATTTAAAGTGTCAAAACTTAGAGATTTCAGATTATGAAGAGGATTTGTTTAGTTTCTACTCCAGAAAAATCGGTTTAACTAGTGTGTTTTCGCACTGATTTTTTTGGGGAGCAGAAACTTTCCAAATCCTCTCAAATACTAAAAATTTGGTTCTGGTGAAGTATTAATGTACTGATGGTTCTGGTGATTTATTCATGTATCTACCCCATTTTAAAATTTGCGTAATTTAGGATTGGTTCGGTATGGCAATGTGGCCCTTGGACCAAAAAATATTGTGCGCCCATGCTGTAACTAAAGATTCCTTTGAAGATAAGTAAATGTTTTTGCAAAGTGGTTGAATGTTTCCCGTGGATTAGTTGCATATGTACACTGATGTCAGGCGGACCCTCGCGTCTGCAGGGTAGTTTGCTGTTGACAGATCCTGCCTTCAGTTTGAAATGAAATTAGTGTCACTGTACGCTGTGATCGATCTCTACATCATGGCACAAACTTGCTTGGAGGAAAAAATATCTGAAAAGGCGGAATATGCGTAATTGTAAATCTGTTAATAAAAGCCTCAGCTCTAACCAACACATTTCAATTAAAACCAGCTTTCCCATTTTTCTTTCTCAATGCCTCTTGGTGTGTGTGATTAATGAGTCATGAGAGTGAGGGGACATGGGGGACTCGCATTACATGCGGTAGATATTAGAACATAACTAAATCGGGCTCTGGTTGCTCAGATTTCCCATTTGGTAGCATAATAGCCATATTTTAATGTTTTTCGTTTTTTTTGCCCAGGGAACATATTAATGATTAATTGATCACATTTTTTTAATTTTGACTTGTGCATTGACCATTGGTGAGGCCCAGGCATTACCATATTCTAGTTGATGAGTTCCCAAAAAAATAAAAAAAATTGAGAAACCTAGGTTCCTAGTGTGACCATCCTATCAAGATCCCATCAGGATTGCACAGGTTGGGTAAAGCAGTTTGTATTTATAATTACATTAAAATAAGTATTCCCGGAAAAAATTGACAACTACTAAAATGAAGTTTGGGGAGTCGTTTACCCAAAGTCTTCTCAAGGCCACTTTAAATGATGTGATCCCTAGGAACCCCATGATAACTAGTACCATACCTTTTATTGAGGTGAAGGACACCATATCAGGTATAAAGGTCAGGCACTGCGCCACAGAGTCTGCGTAGCGTAACATTGCATACCTAACTCCATTGCTGCAGAGAAACTTCCCTTTACTATGATCATAGGCATTAGAAGGAATCTGGGCCTGCATTGGTCAGAATATATATACAGCATAGGTAAAAATGTTAAAGGGAATCTGTCTCCAGATTATTGCTATGTAATCTGAGCTCAGCATGATGTAAAGGTGGAGACCCTGATTCCAGCGATGTGTCACTTACTGGGCTGTGTTTTGTAGTTTTAGTAAAATCCGAAGATTATCATTAGACGACTAGGTGTCTCGTGCCTCCTAGTCCAGCTACACCCGCACCACTGATAGGCAGCATTCTACCTATGCACAGTGTACACAGCCAATCAGCGTTGTGCACGGGGTTATACACAGCTCAGCATTCAGAGCTCTGCTGTATCTGCAGCAGAAAACGGGATTCAGTCACAACTGCTGCCACCCAGTAAACTGTGACACAAATCTGGAATCAGGGTTTATATCCCTACATCATGCAGTTGTCAGATTCCCTTTAAAGGAGTTGGTCACTTTATCTTTATTTATTTATGTGCCTTAAGTTCCATGAATATTTTATTAGAATATCTTTGTCCAACCTTCATCGTGGATTATGTGTGTTTCTACCTTAACAATGGCCCCTGATGAAGGGGAGCTGTGACTAAAGAGTTATTTTACCTGCCTCTATGGAATAATACAGCGCACGTCATTGTGCATGTGGTAGTTTCATTTGCCGTATGTAGTAGTATTAAATCGAGGCCGTTCAGAAGTCCATGCACGCTCCATCATCAGCCGCCATATAGTACACGGTAAAGATTGGACTAAATAGTGATTGACGCTATATAAATACAGTAGCACAGATCTTCCAGTACCATTCTATTAGTAACTTTCTATGTGCTGTATCCAGCTGCTCATTTAGGACACAAAGGCCCTTTTAAGTCCAGCTCATTAGTGCAGTTCATGGACAGTGTTTTTCCTACTCCAGTCCTCAACTATCCCCAACGATTTTAGAATGTCCCGCAAAGAATAAACAACTTTAAATTCCTGATACATGGACCGTAATCAATAGTGCAGATCTAAGAAAATCATTAAGGTATGACCTGCTGTGGTGGGTTTCTGAGACACTAATCTTCAGGATTGGAGAGACACATGGGACAAATTGATGTTTGCATACTCTTGTTCATGTATAGTCTAATCATTAAAAATTTCCATTATGGTTTCCGTGCCATAGGAGCCTTGTGGACAAATAAGTAAGTAAACCTCACCCTGAGATGTATTTCAAGACCAATACTTGAGGCTTTCAAAACACTTGCAATGTGATCCTTACTTATTGAAGCAGATCTGTCACCAGATTTCAGTGCCCAGTGCATGTATTAAATGCACATCTCATACCTGATGAGACTGGTATACTCACTTTGAAAATCTGTGACTGGCTGTATAATCTTGATGTTGAAAAGAGCATTTAAAGGGACCCTGTCAGAATAAAAAATCATTCCAATCTATAAGCACAATATAATAAAGCAGGGGAGCTGAGTGGATTGATATATAGTTTTGTGAGAAAAGATTCAGTAGAACTTGTCCTTAAGCTTGATCTCTTTGGGACTTTCGGTCTGAGGGGGCGGCCCTATCAGTGATTGACAGGAACCTCTGTGTGCACACTTATACAAAGAAAACTGTCAGTCACTGATACGACTGCCCACTGGACCGAAAATCCCAGAAAGAGCAGAGGTTTAATTAATATAACCTGTGTTTTACTAATTTATTTTCTGAAAAAAAATATATATAAATCCGCTCCGCTTCCCTCCCCCTGCTCTTTAACGTGGTGACTGCAAATCATTGGTGATAGGTTCCCTTTGAGTCCAGCTAAAGCATGTGAAAGCTCAAGAGTCCAAGAGAACGCATTCACCGCTCTTCCAGCCTGACTGACCGCTGCAGCTTGTACTGAGCAGAGTGAGATCTCAGCAGAAGCAGCAGGGAGGAGGGGCACTGAGGAGCTGTCAGTCAGGTGTGATGGGTTTAGATTGACTTTGAAGTAATAAAACCGATTATACAGCCATTCTGACTTGCATGTTTACAGTAAGTACACCAACCTCACCAGGTCTAAAAGATCTATTTAATAATGTGTGCAGTTTGTATTGTGAAATCTGGTGACGGATCTAAGTATCGGCATAGGTTTCTCGCCTTAAGCAGCATGCCATCTTTTCACCTACGGTCTTGTTTTTATTTTTCTCATCTCTTTAAGCGCCCTTAATAGCATGTGTCATAAGCTCTCTTAACAAAGTTGTTACGGAACAGATCCTCGCTGGCCGACCATCTGTTATAAATAAACACTAGATGCTCGCTCTGCTGCGGTACGTCAGCGTTTATCCATTGTAGAGGGCTCGGTACTAGTTCCCTCTTTCCGCCCACGTACAGTGAATCCTGCTGCTTGAGCGTTTCCCATCAGCAAAGCCTCCAGGCGAAAGCATGACATCCTTCCGTGCTGACAGTGACGGCTGAATCCTAATTGAGTCTTTGCACACTATAGCTACACGGCACTTCATGGATCTCCCCGCAGGCGGGTGCCAAGAGCTGAGCGCTGGGGGGTGTAATGATCACCTGGGCGGCTAAAACTTGTGCCTGTTGACTTAGCATAAATTAGTAACATGCATCATTTTTAGCTGCCTCCACAGGATTGTATTGTGTTTTGCATATAGCGTTACATCTAAATGGCTGATATTTAAGTCATTCCGCTTTAGTTGCTCTTTCCCTCCAGCTCTTGGCGACATGTAAATTATTAACGCGCTATATTAATATTAATTGTTTTCACATACACTTAGGGGGTTTCTGCTCTTGAAGCTTTAAATTCTTTGTTTGCTCCAGGAATAATAAGTTATTTCGCATCTGTGTTTTAATTTACAGCGTTAATCCCCCTCCGAACCTACGTGCTAAAAAGATTTTGGAAAGGAAAAATATACACGTTCCAATAACCGATCACTCAGAAGTATTGAATCGTGGAAAACAACCCCAAACTATTTTCTCACATGGGAGGCACTCGGAAAATAGGATTAACACTTCCACTCAAGTGCAAAATATATCATTCCAAGTAATCAGCACTGCTTTCTGCGCTTATCACTGATAATGGTGTCGTCATTGTGCGCGCAGTGCTGTACATAGATTCCTTAGTATCGCGACGCGGCTTGTTTAGGCATTCATCTTGCTTTAAAGGAAGGCGAGCCTATTATTCATCGCTGTGTGGAGAGTGTTTCCTTCATTGCCCATTGTTAACCATTTCATGATAAGCCATTATCCCTATTAAGCCTATGGACCCTTTCTGAATCATTATTCAGTAGTGATGAGCGAGCGTGCTCACCGCTCGAGTGCGCATCGTGTTACGCATCGAGTAATCCTGTTGCTCAAGCGCCATGCTCGAGTTCCTGCCCCAGCCAAAAAATATGCGGGGATAACCCATGTATGGCAGGCAAGCCCTGCATTTTTTTCTGCTTTCTAACAGCTGTAAAACATGCATGGCGAGGACACGAGCATGACGCTTGTGCAACAGTAATACTCCATGCATACCCAAGCACCGACGCGCGCTCATCACTAAGGTTTAGGTAAATGGGTGTATTTTAAGCTAAAAAAAAAAAAAATGCAATAGGGTTTCATGAAATCTTTTTAATTGTTTTGACTTCCAACTTCTGTGCTTTTATGGAACATTGCTAGCTGCAGAATTAAGCCCCCGTGGGTCTGTCAGTGAGCTTGTTCTGTCAGTAGGGTTTGTTACTCTGTTCTGTCATTTTCTGAACAGGTTTTAATATCAAGTTGTTAAAGGACTTGTCCATGACTTAGTTTTTAGGCCCATGGCAAAAAAAGAAAACCAATAAAAAAAAAAAAAAACAGGCAGGTTGTTAACCTATGCTACTGCCTGCCTGTTCTTTCGGGCTCAGAGCAGTCACTGACAGCTCCTGCCAGCGATTCAGCTGCTACACGTTAACAGAGCAGCTCTTCTTTTCCCTGGCTGCTCTGTTGATAGAGAGTGTCGGCCGACGTCATGCTGATTGACAGCTGGCTCTCTGCAGTTAGGCTGTGTGAAGCCGGCTGGCAATCAGCATGATGTCTGAATGAGGCATTGTAGGGGTTATCCAGGGCTAAATTATTTTTTTTAATAATAGAGGCAACTACATCCCTGTTCTATCCCGTCAGTGATTTTTTGCGGCTCAGTTTTCTCTGTCGATGGGGTGTAACTACTGATGTCATGCTGATTGACAGCCAACAGTTATGCAGTTAAGCAGCATGACCTCAGCAGTGACGCTCTGTTACAAGAGCACAGCGGGAGAGAAGCTGCTGCTCTGTCTGCGTGACGTCAGCGGAAGCCGCAGAATTGTCAGCAGGAGCTATCAGTGTTCGCTGTGTGTGGGCTGAAATCCCCGGTGAATCTGCAGCGAAGCCCGCCTTAGTGTTACCAGTATAACTAGAAGTGTCTGGCAGAGCAGGAGCGTGTGGGGTGAAGCTTCAGAGCACGGAGTGCCATCAGAAGAGAAGTGAATTTGATAGCGATCTGCCATAAAGGTCTTGTATGTGGTATAAATTTCCCGTACTATAGTGATTGGTTAGCTGGCCTTATTACGTTCATTTTACAACTTAGGAAAATTTGCCTGAAGATCCACCTTTTTTTTTTTTTTCTTTCAATGATGTTAAAGGAAAAGTTAGCTGTGAGTTTTTTATATTCTTTACATATTGGGGGTATTCATACTTTCTAGCTCATCTGTTTACTAAGCACTGACCCCAAACACGTACAATGTTTAAAGTGGATCTGTCACCAGATTTCTCAATTCAAATGGCATCCATTACTAAATAGATCTTAGACCTGATGACACTAGTGTACTTATTTTGAAAATCCATGTCAGAATGGCTGTATAATTCTTATTGACAATGTGAATTTCATCTGTGCCCATTTAGCCTGATTGATATCTCCTCAGTGTCCCTCCTCCCTTCTGCTGCTGACATGTCATACTGCTCAGTACCAGCTGCAGCGGTGAGTCCGGCCGGGCAGGCAGACACTGAATGCATTTGCACACTTGAGCATTTAATTCTATAGATGGTCTCCTGAAATGTTGACCATGGCCCTCACTCCTAATGGTATGTGTTCCTCTGTTATGTCTTATCTTATTGGTACAAGTCCCCTCTGAATTGTAAAGTGCTGCGCAATTTGTTGCTGAAATAGAAATAAATATTATTACGTTATCAGAAATATATAACCTTTGAGGTCATTTTCCAAACAAGGACACCAGCCTCATCAGGAAGAAGAGCTATTTAATTATGCATGCATCTTGCATTATACAATCTGGTGACACATCTGCTTTAATTTTTCAAGTCCTGTCTGCTTTGGGCATTAAAGAATAGCATTTCTGCGTATGGACTGCAAATCTAATTACATCTCCTGAATGGCCAGTTTCTGGAGTTGTCGGGGCTGATGGCTTTCTCCATAGAAATGTCTGTGATTTCATGTGTTTCATTACCTGTCTTGGCATGTCTTGCGCTTGTCTTCCTCTGGAGACTCCGGGTAACTTTGGATAAAAAGTGTTGAGTTTGTCAGGTTTCTGCGGGCAGTCATTTACATTCGCTGAGTGTAAGGTCAGTGTTCACATGAGAATATTGGGATTAATCAGTAGAGAAAAAGTACTGATACAGACTGTTCTCAAACGCTTTAATACAAATTTCAGTGTTGAGGGTGGAAGGGGGATATTCTCCGGCCGGACACCAGTGCCTGTCGATCTTTTTTTTATGGTGCTCATTTGTAGCCGTGTTAGAGGTGCACCACTGATGTTCCCTTATTGCACATAAAAGGGCAGTGATTTCTACCATCCTTTTTACAACCCTCTAATAGTGCAGATTGCTTTCGGATGCAGATGAGATTCTGTGCTGCATATGATAAATGTACATGAGACATTTATGTATATGCAGTCAGGAGGCCAGGTATTACGATCAAAGCGCAATGTGTGAACCCGGCCCCTCTGTATACGAGATGTAGCATGATTTTACGAATATGCTTGAAATGCAAACCCTACCCCAAAAATAAGCCCTAGTTACAGTCAGGGCCAGGGTTGAGGTGGTTGTGGGGACAAGACAGTTTCCATGATGTCACCAAAGGTCCTTTAATAGTGGGAATCTGCGAATGCACCGTATGTGTAGAATGTGTGTATATGTATATATAGTGTGTGTATATAAATAATATAAATGTGTGTGTGATGTGACATGACATGATTATATTTGAAAAAATGTTGATTTTTTTTTTTCCAAGAATAAATTGATTGTTGTTGATGAAATAAAATAAGACAGCCCCTAATATAAGCCCTACCTATCCTGATATAAGAGCCTGTATCCTTTTCGGGGAAGCGCTGCAGCTGTTGGCCGAGACCTCCCTTAGCTGTCTACTATACAGTGTGTCCGTAAAGTCATGGTGCACTTTTCACCAGTCACAGGAAAGCAACAAAAGATGATAGAAATGTGAAATCTGCACCAAATAAAGGGAAAACCCTCCCAGTTTCTGTCGGATGATGTGACAGCATGTGCACCCGCGCAGATGATGATGTAACACCGTGTATACAGCGGAGCAGCCCATCCAGTTGAGATGTGGACGGTACAGAGGAAAGTTCAGTGTGTTCTGTGGCTCGCTAAATTCGAGTCCATCACCAAAGAGCTACGTGAATATCGGCACGTTTATAACGAAATGCCACTACATAGGAATAACATTACTCGGTGGGATAAGCAGTTGAAGAAAACCAGTAGTTTGGTGGAGAAGCCCCATTCTGGTAGGCCATCAGTCAGTGACCAGTCTGTAGAGGCTATATGGGATAGCAACCTAAGGAGCCCTAAAGAACCTGAGCGTGTGTGTGCTCGACAATTACACCTAAGCAAGACTGCAGTCCATAAGGTGTTAAAGTAACGTCTCTGTTTTACGGGGTACAAAATGCGGCTGTTGCACATTATCAAACCGGCGGATAGACCCACACGATGCGCGTTTGCTACAGATATGCATCAGGAGATCGACAATGATGCAAGATTTTTGCAGAAGATTGTGTTTAGCGATGAGGCGACCTTCCTTATCTGTGGACATGTTCATCACCATAACATCCAAATATGCTGCACATCCTCATGCCTACGTTGAGTACGAACGTAGCACCCCTAAAGTGAACGTGTGGTGTGGCCTGATGCATAAGGTGATAGGCCCATTTTTTTTGCTGAGGAGTCTATGACGGCAAACACGTATCTTGACATGTTGGAAGGTGTCATCTTTCAACAGGACGGCGCTCTTCCACACTACACCACCACTGTTGGTGAGTTTCTGGATAGAACATTCCCCCGGCGGTGGCTAGGTAGGGGTTCTGTCAAGCCATGGCCACCACGATCCCCAGATCTGACGCCCTTAGACTTTTACTTTTGGGGTTATGTGAAGCCAACATGTGTACATTGAACGTATCAACGACATTAATCACTTAAAACAGAGAATCCCAGACGTTATTCACTCTGTTACACCAGACGTCCTTACCCGTGTGTGGCAAGAACTTCACTGTCGTTTGGATGTGTGTAGGGCAACAAATGGAGCCCACATCATACTGCACTGAATAGGTATGAAACGGAGAGGGTTTTTATTTTATTTGGAGCAGATTTCACATTTCTATCGTCTTTTGTTGCTTTCCAGTGACTGGTCAGAAGTGTACCATGACTTTAAGGACACACTTTCAAGACTCCAGTTATTGTGGGGAGAGTCGGAAGCCCTCACTACACATTAGACTAATGTTATACAAACCCGCCGACCAACAATCTGTGTATGGGAGTGCTGGAAAATTGATTGTCAGGGAAGATATCGATCCGGCATGTCTGATGCCAGACTGCTGATTGTCGCCTGGTTTGAATAGACTGTGGTTCAAGTACACGATAAGTAAAACAATATACAGTGCACGTCTCTCTTATCCACCTTCAAGGAGTTTTCTAACATTATGATTCTGTCCTTGAAGGTCGGACTCCCGGAGCGCCGCTCAATAGGTTTGGCATCTTTGTTCTGGAATTGCCCATCAGTTCTTTCATAGCGGCTACATGTGTACAGAGAATTTCCCCCTTTTACTTCCAGTCATCAAGACTGGCATTTCCTACTCCAGTGTAAGGGGCACGCAACATCCTTCACTGAAGCTATGACCAGGGATAGTGAAAAAGATGTCCGTCCATGCTGAGGGCGAGTGGTTACGGCACATGAAACCGTACTGGCCCCTGCTTATTAGAATATCATAAGCTCTAATATTAAGAGCTTTTGCCGCTAATATCAGCAGCTTTGGAACAACACACTTGAGTAAAATTAAATAATCCAGTTCTTCAAGATACTGGTTACAGCTTTGAGACGTTGGGGAACCGGCAAGCTTTTCCCGTGGTGTAAGGTGCATGCCTGCGTACATTTCTGGTATGGTTTACCACAATCCTTGGTGAAGATTGTGACTTTGCCAGGGCAAGATTGGAGAAGGCCCCCTTCTGTTAAGCCCACCCAGAAAAAAGAGGCAAAAATGTTCTACTCTCCATATGGCAAGTATGTGATTCCTGTGCTGGTGGAAGCGAGGATATGGTGGCTTTATTGGTGTCATATAGTCAGTAGTCGCTATTGTCGTGATTTCTATGTGACTGGTGGGATTTGGCATTTTACAATGTTGAGTGTTTATTGTTTAAGTCTTTATCATGTAATAACTTTTTTTTTTTAATAACTAGGAAATGCAACGTCTCCCCAAGCACCGCGGCCTTCCTTCATGGACTACTTTGATAAGCAAGACTCCAAAAATAAACCCCATGAGAACCACAACCAGAATGTCCACGACCAGTATCACATATCCAAGAATGTATTTCCCGACAACTGGAAGGTTCCTCCTGATGGTGATTTCGATTTTGTGAGTAACTACAATGTAATTTCATGTTTTGGCATCTGTCATCAGTTTTGGTCACACAGCCCTCTCTTCTGTGGCCGATCGGTACATTTCCTGGTGTAGCAGTGCGCCTCCAGTATAGCAGAGAGCGGGCTCTCATTCTGCACTTCAAAAGTGAGTGCGCCCCTGAGAATTCGCTTTAGACAGCGCTCAGTGTGGTCAAGCCAACGCTGGCAGCTAAGGCCGAGGGAGGCAGCCACATGCAAGAGATAGAGGTCAGGATGGTGCATGGAGCCTCTTTGGGGCGTAGTATGGCTGCACCCAGCACCCTAATGTGCTGTTTCTGCATATGAAGGCAATGATTAAGTAAAGTTATAATTTGTTTAAAAATTTATTAAATAATATGTAAGATGTGAAAAATATAAGATACTGTAAAACACACAGCAAGTATTGTGCACAGGTCCTAGTCTCATTAACCCCTTCACCCGAAGCCTGTTTTTACCTTCCTGACCAGGCCAATTTTTACAATTCTGACCACTGTCACTTTGAGGTTATAACTCTGGAATGCTTCCATGGATCCTGGTGATTCAGAGATTGTTTTATCGTGACATATTGCACTTTATGATGGTGGTAAAATTTCTTTGATATGACTTGCCTTTATTTGTGAAAAAAAAAAGGAAAAATTTGGCGAAAATGTTGAAAAATTTGCCATTTTCAAACTTTTCATTTTTATACTCTTAAACCAGAGAGTCATATCATACAAAATAGTTAATAAATAGCATTTCCCACATATCTACTTTACATCAGCACAATTCTGGAAACATAATTTTTTTTGTTAGGAAGTTATAAGGGTTAAAAGTTGACCAGCGATTTCTCATTTTTATAACAAAATTTACGAAACCATTTTTTTTAGGGACCACCTCACATTTGAAATGACTTTGAGGGGCCTATATGACAGAAAATACCCAAAAGTGACACCATTCTAGAACACTGCACCCCTCGAGGTGCTCAAGTCCACATTCAAGAAGTTTATTAACCCTTCAGGTGCTTCACTGGAATTTTTGGAATGTGGAAGAAAAAAAAATAAACATTTACTTTTCTTTCACAAACATTTTCCTTTACATGTAATTTTTTTTTACTTTCACAAGGGTAAAAGTAGAAAATGGACCATGCAATTTGTTGTGCAATATCTCCTGAGTACGCAGATACCGCATATGTGGGGGAAATCTACTGTTTGGGCGCACAACAGGTATCGGAAGGGAAGGAGCGCCATTTCACTTTTTGAATGTAAAATTTGCTGGAATAATTAGTGGACGCCATTTTGCGTTTGGGGAGCCCCTGATGTGCCTAACAATGGAAACCCCCAACAAGTGACACCATTTTGGAAACTAGACCCCTTAGGGAACTTATCTAGATGTGTATTGAGCACCTTGAACCCCCAGGTGATTCACAGAAGTTTAAAATGTTAAGCCGTGAAAATTTAAAAAAAAAAATCACATTTTTCCAAAAAAAATATTTTTAGCTACAAATTTTGTATTTTCACAAGGGTAAAAGGAGAAATTGGACACCAAAGTTTGTTGTTTAATTTCTCCTGAGTTCACAGATACCCCATATGTGGTCAAAAACTACTTTTTGAGGCACAGTGCAAAGCCTCTGTAAAGCGGTGTCCTTTTCAGAAGTGCACAAAACTGTGCAATCCTAAAAAGACAGACATCGCCGGATCACAGTTCCTATGGCATCCACAGTGCCTCCATCTGCCTCATTATAGGGAATCTTCCGCTGGGGTTCTGTCTGAATTACGTATTTAAGAGCTTTATATGGAAACCTCAGTGTAAGCGCAGAGCGCAGGATAAATGTGCGCCGAGCCTTACTGCGATCTTTAGGAGGCAGAATGAAAAAATCAACAGTAGGTGAAGAATTGATTTTATTTATTTTTTACGCCGTTCCTCGTGCAGTATAAGTGATTAGGTGACTTTATTCTTTTTGTCGGTGTGATTACAGCGATACCAGATTTATATTGGGTTTTTATATTTGGCTGCTGTCACACACTAAAAGGCGGTTTTTATTGCGAAAACTAGTTTTTGCATCACCATCTTTTGAGAGCTATAATTTTTCCATATTTTGGCCTACAGAGTCATGTGAGGTCTCGTTTTTTTGCGGGACAAGCTGACGTTTTTATTAGTACCATTTTCGAGCACATGACAATTTTTGATCACTTTCTATTCTGATTTTTGGGAGACAGAATGAACAAAAACCAGCAATTCAGCAATTGCTTTTTGTTTTTTTGTTTTGTTTTTTATACCGTTCTGCGTGTAGTAAAATTTGTAAGGCAATTTTATTCTTCGGGTCCGTACGATTACAGCGATACCTCATTTATCTTTTTTTTTATTTTAGGTTTTGGTGCTTTAATAATTATTTTTGCATCGCTTTATTCTGAGAGCTATAACTTACTTTTTTGCTAATGGAGCTGTATGGCAGCTTGTGTTTTTTTGCGAGACAAGATAACGTTTATATGTTTATCTGTCTTTTTGATCGCGTTTTATTGCACTTTTGTTCAGCGGTATGATGATAAAGCATTGTTTTTTGCCTCGTTTTTTATTTTCTTTGCGGTGTGCACTGAAGGGGTTAACTAGTGGACAGTTTTATAGAGCGGGTCGTTATGGATGCGGCCATACCAAATATGTGTACTTTTATTATTTACATACATAAATATATTCATTGGAAAAATATATGAATATATTTTTTTCTTTATTTAGAGATTCTTAAAAAATATTTTTACACTTTAAAATTTTTTTTTTCACATTGTCCTAGTATGGGACATCACTATATAATGTCAGATAGCTGATCTGACACTGCACTGCAGAATATCAGATCAACGATCTTACAGGCAGGGAAGGAGTCATGCTGGTGCCTGGTCTCACAAGCCACCTTCCCTGCAGGACCCGGAAGGACCCCGCAGCCATCTTGGTACCGGGGATCTCCAAGCAGAACATCAAGACATTGCGATCGCATTTCTATGTCTTGGCGGGAGTGCGCAGGGAGCCCCCCTCCCTGCGCAATGCTTCTCTATTCCGCTTTCACTACTGACAGCAGCATCAAAGGGGTTAAATGCCCGCGATCGTGCTAGCACTGATCGTGGCATTGCTGTGGGGTGTCAACTGACACCTGCATGCGATTGGCGCAGCGCTCCGTGTGAGGCCGCGTGATCGTGCCGCTGTAGATATACTGCTCTTTTCGGGAACGCACCTCCCGCAGAGCAGTATATGTATGTCACATGTTGGGAAGGGGTTAAAGAGGCCGCCCTGCTATCAAAGTTTGTATCGTCTTATTGCAGTCATCATATTTATTATATAGCACTGTGCACTTACAATTGCTCATTTTGCCTTTCTACCCAGTTAATTCTTCTCTTTTCTCTGCTCTATGTAGAAACAGAAGTCTCTTGTCCCTGCATGAGTCATCCCCTTCAACTCCTGACCCAGCTGATCTCCTCTCCCCCTGCCAGGGACTTTTGCAGTGACTCATGACTCATATATACTGAAAGGAGACTTCCTTTTTCTACAAGAGCTTAGAAGGACTCAGCTAGTCAGTTATTAATCTCATGATGTCACAGACCTAATGAAAAAGAGAAGAATTATCTGGGTAGAAAGGCAAAATGAGCAATTGTAAGTACACAGTGCTATATAATATGATGACTGCAATATATTAAGAGGATAAACATTTTGATAGGAGGAGGGCTTCTTTAATGTGACCTGTGCAATACTCTGCTGCTTTAGGGTAAAAAAAAAGTTACATTTCCACACGCTTTATCCAAAATCATGTCCCTAAGTCTCCATGGCTATTCAGAAAAGGAGGAGGAGGATGTACGTCTATTTTTTCATCTAATATCTGCGCTTTAGTGCGATTAGGTCTCCTTTTTGTAGTTGCTTGTTCTGGCCTCCTTTGCACCATGTGATAATAGTAGCCTTCAGATAGGCTCTATTCGGATGTACTCATGGCATGTTTGCCGGGAAACTCCAAAATATTGTAATTTTGGCTTCCATCTGGCTGAAATACATGTATATACAGATAAAATAGCCCTTCTATCCCATAGAATAGGAAAAAGAAAAGCGTGCCATGCGGAGGTCTATAGATAAAGCCGGCGCTCCAGTTTTGGAACGCGTTGTATGGACTTCATACCAATAATTTGATGCCTGTTTTTTTTTTTTTTTTTGTAACACTTTTGAATAATATTTTAACAATTAAATACTTATTGAGATTACCTCTTGATCCACTTTGTATTCCCTCTGGACTTCCCCAACCAGCAGTGCCCCAAGGCTCAGTATTTATTTCCGTACTTCATCATTTATATAGCGCCTTATTAGAGTCCAGTCGTTTGTTTTACTACATGTTCAGCTCATACAGTTTGTGTAAAAATGTAAATTGTGCCCAATTGACAGTCACGGACTCATTGTGTGGCCGATACGGGTATACAAAGTCTGGTAAAGACACGTGTGATCACCTCCTGTACCCGAGAAGTGCTGACCTGAGGCAGTCCTTGTCCCCCTATCGAGCGCTGGCGTTTCGTGCTCCTCGCCGCGCCTTCTGATCACTATATGCTGTGATGTTTCAGTGAAGATTGGCTTTTGCCGCTGAGAGAAGAAACGTCTGTAAGTGCCAATCGTTTTCTCATTGAGCGGATGGTTTGCATAATAAATTGTTTATTTTTCAGAAAACTATAAATATTTCAAGCCTCTGCCATAATGTCCATGAAAAATTCATGAGAACTTTACATGATGCAGAGATTACAATCTTACATTTACCTTATTTGTATCAAGTGCAAGGCATAGAGAAGATGTGAGAAATCACTTATGCGAGGACGAGGAGGTTGCGCGATCTCCCCAAAATCCCTCCAAACTGCAAGCAAGCGAGGGGCTCACATTTGCCTAATGCAGCCTCCTCTTGTCTGGTATAATCCGTCTACAGCAGCAGAGACACGGACGCAGAATTCAGGAATTGGGACTAGGTGTCTATCGCTCCGCTGCTGCTCTCCTTTCTGTCACACTGCATACAGGAACATCCGAGACATTATCTCTCAGTTCAGAGAAGGCGAGCTGTTGGACATTTGTTGGCACAGTGCATCCTTGGAATTGAGAGAAAGGAAGTTCCAACATCTATAGTGCTGGTAGAATGCTGGCACATAAGAGCCAACTGTTTAGAAAGTGTGGTTTGCAAGTTAGACTAGTGTGTGTACAAAAATCATCTATTGGGGGGCAGCAAGACCACACTTTTACTCCTGGATTTGTATGAAAGTATCTTTACTCATTCAAGAAGGTTTAACATTTTGCTGAATTACTTCCTAAGGAGACCAAACTCTGATTTTGAAAGGAACAGCCAACCATCCAGTGTTTGCCGGTGTCTGGATTGTTCCACTGTGGTAGATATTAGGGGAAAAATGGATCAGACATGCTGGATTTTAACATGCCCGATCCTTTCATTCTCACAGGAAGTAACTTAGGCTGTGTTCACACGTTGTGGAATATTTCAGCTATGGATTTGGTTACAAATCCGAAAGAAATAACGAATTTGCCGACAAAATCTGTATGCTTACTTGCGGATTTGGCTGTGGGTTTCACCCTGCACCATTTACTAACGCAATGAACAACTGCATAATTTGAAATCTGCGCTACTCTCGTGCAGATTTTTTTCTGCAACATGTGACTGGGGTTATTTAAAAAAAAAAATTCTCAAAACATTTATTTGTACTCAGAATAGTTGTAGATTTGCGGTGCCTAAAATTTCTTTGAACCTGTATACAAAAAAGTAATAGTAAATTTTTTTTCAAAAAAGAGATAACAAACCCAAATAGTATACACCTAAGATTTACTCTATTAACACAGAAAATAAAACAAAAAAAAGAGAAAAAAAATCCGTTTATGAACAGTAGTTTACATTTCTTAGTAAAAATTTTAAAAAAACAAACAAAACTAAGCCAAAATGTGGAGTAGCTTTGTAAACACTTTTTGTGATTTTTGTCCTGGCAGTCACCAGTCGTCAGTTTCTTCCCATGCCTGCTAATATTAATAACAACTTGGATTTGCTTCCATCTGCTCCCTGACGGGAGCTCCTCGCAGGACTTCCTCCATATGTCCTTTTCCATATGTCCTTTTCAGTCGGATGCTAGCACAATTTTAATCCTGACCTTTCGAGTTTTTGCATGATTTTTTTTTTGTGTATTTTTTTTCCTCCTTATCCAATATTTACAGGTTTTGTGGCTGGAGATGACTCAAGAAGTGAAAAAAAAATTTATTCTGTTCCTCTTCCTATATAATTTTACCTTGTAGAAGTCTTCCCTCCGCCTGTTTTTAATCTCCGATATTGCAGGCAATAACTTTGCAATATTGTGCTATTAAAATGTAAAGTTGCTCTCGAGCCCGAGGGATTTCCATTTCTGCAGTGATTGAATCAATTAGTTTTAGATGAAGCAAACGAGAAAAAAAAAGGAAAAAATAAAAAAAGTTCCACTGCGTTCTATCAGTTTCCTCAGCACAAGAAAACGTACCATGTGGGATGAAAATCTGTTTATTGCAGCAACACCAGTGTAATGATTTCTGTCACTTTGATGGAACTGTTTCCAGGCGGCCATGGCTTCCAGATTGTTTGGCATCGGACAGCAGCGTGCACATCTTTGGGATTTTTTTTATTTTTTTTTATTTTGTTTTTTTTTTTTAGTCTTCAGTAAGCTTCCTGTTTTAAGTACACAAATTCAAGGTCCTTCTAAGGATTCTGGAATGGTAACAGAACTTGAAAGAGCCATCTGTTAGGAGCGAGACAGAACATTTCAGTGGTTTAATGAGCAGAGGAAATAAATTGGAAACATGGCCGACTGTGAAACACGGGAGTTGTGACCTTAAGCTTGAGGTTGCCACACGGGGATGCAATGTTCCCGTGGAATGTGGGACACGGGGGCTACTGGTAACAAAGCATGTGGAGATGTTACTGCGCCACGTAATTAATAAAGCATGGCGCTTCTTGGCCTGGACACAGGACAGATCTGCCTTCTGTGTTGAGTTTACTCAAGTTTAATTGCTTGCCATCATTTTTTCCACTTCATTGATTTTTTTTTTCTTTTTTCGTGTAGCTTTGTTCAGACCATTAATATAAATATTCATAAAGATTTAGCACCCGTATGCTATTACTTAGCCATCTTATGGATGGTGGTGCTTACCCCTTGGTAAGACCTCCATGGTCTTTTTACTTGTTATATACTTATATATACTTACTTATATGCCCTCCTGACACGGCGCGCTCTCGTGACACATGGTATGACGTGTTGGAGCGTTAAGTTGGGCTTTGGTTAATTTTTTTTTTTTTAGGAACGAGAACATAATAAATGAAATAGTATTTTACTGTTGTATTTCTGCCCTAATAAATCTGTTACAGATGGTATAAAATAACAAAAAGGCAAGATCAAGCGGTGCGGCTGAGCGCATGCAAATAAATCATGCCCATGTGTGGTGGCTAGTATGATTTATCAGCAAAATTTCTGTAGGCATTGGCCACCCTGGCTGGGTCTGGGTTGGCCACCCTGGCTGTGTCTGGGTTGGCCACCCTGGCTGGGTCTGGGTTGGCCACCCTGGCTGGGTCTGGGTTGGCCACCCTGGCTGGGTCTGGGTTGGCCACCCTGGCTGGGTCTGGGTTGGCCACCCTGGCTGGGTCTGGGTTGGCCACCCTGGCTGGGTTTGGGTTGGCCACCCTGGCTGGGTCTGGGTTGGCCACCTGGCTGGGTTTGGGTTGGCCACCCTGGCTGGGTCTGGGTTGGCCACCCTGGCTGAGTTTGGGTTGGCCACCCTGGCTGGGTCTGGGTTGGCCACCCTGGCTGGGTTTGGGTTGGCCACCCTGGCTGGGTCGGGTTGGCCACCCTGGCTGGGTCTGGGTTGGCCACCCGCATTCATCTCCGCCCCATCTGCTCTCATTTCAGTATATATATTGATATATATTGCCGATCAATAGTGGCCGACAACATAAAGTTAGTGCAGTTTCTCTGGGGTGCCTAGTGCATGAAAGTTGCAGACGCTCTGCTTCCATGGCATGAGTTGCCATGGCCGAGCCTACTGCATTACACTACTAAGCGCGATGCCGAGCGTCAGATGGAGTGGTGTAAAGCAGCCACCACTGGACACAGGAGCAATGGAAATGTGTTCTGTGGACAGACAGATCACCCTTCTCTATCTGGTGTCTGGTTTTTTAAAGGCCAGAGAATGTGACCTGCCTGACTGCCTTGTGCCGCCTGTAAAGTTTGATGGTGGGCTGATAATGCTGTGGGTTTATTTTTCAGGGGTCCACTAGTCCCCTTAGTTCCAGTGAAGGTTTGCAAATTGCCTCTTCAGAGACAAGGTGGGCTTGAAGTCTATAGCGCCACCTGTTGGAAGAAGCAATCCTACAAGTCACTATTGACCCTTTAACGAGTCTTGCAATGTGACTTGGGATAAAAGCCAAAGCAGAATCTCAATTTGCAGATACGGTGTTTCGGAACAATGCCCCTCGTCAGTGCAAAGTGTGAGATCCGATTTGGCTAGGTGAGAGGCTCTGGACTGAGGTCCAAGTGGTAACATTTCTCCTAGTGGAGAGTGACATACTGGCCCTGGCATGCCATGGTAAGGAGGCTTATTCGCCGTGCAATGCTAGCATTGGAAATGTTATGTGCAAATTGCCTCTACAGAGAGGAAGAGGACTTGAACTCTATAGCGCCACCTGTTGGGATCAGTAATCCTACAACTCACTATTGACCCATTAATGAGCCTTGCAATATGAATTGGGTTTAAAGCCAAATCAGAATCTCAGTTTACAGTGAAGGGAAATCTTTTTGCTTCAGTATAGCGAGACATCTGCATCTTCCAACTTGGGAAATGTTTGGGGGAGGCCATTTCCCCAGTGCACAAAGCAAGGTCCATAAAGGCAAGGGTGAAGGAACATGACCGTCCAGATCCTCAACCGCAACACCTTTGGGATGAAGTAGACCAGAGATTGTGAGATTGTGAGTCCGATCACTCCTCCAACATCAGTATTTGACCTCACATATGCTTTTTTTGGTTGAATTTGTAAAAAATCCCATAGATACACTCCAAAATCTTGTAGTTTTACTTTGCGAAATAGAAGAAGAAACTTTAAAGGGGAGACCTACTCGGTAACAATGCCCATGGGTTTGGAATAAGAGGTGGTACCAGCTCCTGTAGGTGGCCTCCATACTTTTGTCCATCCGGCTCTTGTCTTCTACTGCCGTTCCCAGCAGTCTCGTTACTCTTGTGACCCTATGGCTCCTGACAGATTCCTTCTAAGATGTTTACTCAAGGGTGGAAATATTTGTGGCTTCCTCTGTCATTTATTGTGTCCTGTATTCTAGTACGGGATGAGCCAAGTGAGCCTGGAACATGGAGGAACCGAAACAAACAGAGGCTCACAGGAACATTTTATTTTGATTTCTGAAAACTGTCTTAAATTAGACATTACGACTTGACTTGTACCAAATGTATGTTACAGTAATTATGTCATTTTAAGGAAATGTGGAGAATATGCAACAGCTGCTCCAAACCAGTACCAGATCAAACCTCAGTAATAAATGGTCCGGAAGCCTGCTGCTTAGCAGAATATTCCATTGTCTGCTTTGGCCGGAACTGACAGAACTATTTCGTCAGCTGACCAGATCTGTCTGTACGGTTGTTACAAAGAGTTGGCAGCCACGTTGGGTCATAATTTATATCCACTGCGAGAACTTAATCCATGTCAGTAGGGGCTTCTGGCTGCCGGCTTGAGCTACTGATTCATGTCGATTTTTTTGGAACATTGAAAAAGTATTAATTAAGGAAAAAAAACACAAATCAGTGCATCCTTTTATGCAAGTAAGTTGGACAGTCTTTAAAAGTAGTCGTAAAATTTTCAAGGCTACGGAATTACTCTTCAAAGCTTAACGAGTAACCGCTGATTTAATTCTTATGTGATAAACTAATGGTGCACATGGGAATAAGAAACTTTGTACTATATCTTATCAAAGAAATCTTTCTCCTCCTGGACTGATCATTCACTCTCAATTCAGGGCTAAAATCTGTGTTCAGTGAAGACAGATTTTCCCATTACTGAGATAGGAGATGACAGTTGGTGCTTTTGAAATTCTATGAAGGGAGGAGCTGGTGGAAGACACACACATTCTGCTACAAGTGCTATAGAACTTGTTGAGCACCAACTGTCATCTCCTAGCTCAGTAGTGAGGAAATCTGTATTCACTGAATATATACCGTAGGTTTTACCCAACACTACAGTGCTATTCATTGAAAAAAGATCTTCAGCTTGGTACAGGAAGAGGTATTGTAAAACTGATCTGCATACTGCTTCTACAGGAAGAAAAGTATGTCCACCCTTAAATTCCCTGTTCTATTTTTTCTTTTAATTTGATTAAAGTTCTTATTTCTTAATATTTTTTAATGTAGGCAGAAGCACAGTACTTACATTAAACATAACTCGGTATGCAGTAAGCGCCCTCTAGTGGCGGCCACAGGCAGCTGGAATGTTGCCTTGGAATTTGGAGTCAAAAAGATTCCGCTAGTACCGCTAGAAAAATATTTTAGGAAAATATAGAATTTTAGACTCTAGAACAGCATGATGATTTAAAAAAAGGGTAGAGATTTAAGGGGTTGTCCTGTTGCAGTACATTGATGTCCTATCGGAAGGATAGGACACTCGGCACCACCACCGATCAGCTGCCGCTAGATGTTAACACTTTGAATGATGCTGCAATTCTCTGCTCTGTTAAATGTGTAGCTGCCACTGCCGGGTACTGCAGAATTGCTCCCATGGTGCCACTGACCATTTGAGAGAATAGGAGGTGTTTTGCAGCACTGGGCAGTGGCTGCTTCACGTTGAATGAGCTTTGTCGGACCCCCACAGATTGAGGACTTATGGGTAGGTAACCAATAAATTAGTACAGAACAATCCCTTTAATAGGTGCTTATTGGTTGTCTGTGTAGAAACATTGAGTTGACAGAAGAGGACAGAACAAAGATGTAAAATACTGGTCATTACATTAATTATAGGGGAATGTGCCTTAAAGGGCTTGTCCAGGTTAAAGAAATGTATACAGAAATATGCTTAACTAGTCATTTCTATAAGTGATCTGGTCCTGGTTTGGCAGCTTCTCTTCTTGCACATTGCGGCATTTCCTGTATAGACAAAGAGGGGCTAACGAAATGAACGGTAGACTGCCTCCCTCACACACAGCGCTGATCAGGTGCAAACGGAGGAACCTCGGACCAGAGGGGATAGCTGAAAATTAGGGCATCAGTGGTCATACAAGCATTTTAGTAAGTTGTAAAGCTTGAATTCTTGATTGCTGAGGGTCTGAATGCCGAGTACCCACCGATACCGAGCCCCAAGTGAACGGAGCAAAGATTGAGTCTATGCATCCCAACTCCATTCATCATCTATGCGACTGCCAGAAAAAGCTAAACCTTGTTTTCCGCTGTCTCAAGCAGTCCCGTAGAGAATGAAGGCATGCTCCACCTCTGCTCTATTCATTTGGGGTTCTTCAGAGCCGTGTTCTTAAAATATGCAAGGCAGGCCTGTGGAGTCGGTAAGCCAAACCTCCAACTCCGACTCCTCAATTTCCATGACACCGACTCCACGACTCCCTCATACCAGGGCTGTGGAGTAAGTAAGCCAAACCTCCGACTCCTCAATTTCCATGACACCGACTCCACGACTCCCTCATTCCAGGGCTGTGGAGTCTGTAACCAAACCTCCGACTCCAACTCAGTATCCATGACACCAACTCCGACTCCCTCATTCCAGGGCTGTGGAGTCGGTAAGCCAAACCTCCAACTCCTCAATTTCCATGACTCAGACTCCACCAAAATGGGCTCCGACTCCACGACTCCGACTCCACAGCCCTGATGCCAGGTCCTAGCGATTCATCAGGAATATTTCCCCTAACTTATGGATATGAGAGAATTTCAAAACTTGCCACAAACCTTTTCCTACTGTAAACAGTTATTTTTCATTCCCTGGACCAGCCCTTTAATCATATCATGTGTAGCACTAGTTGTACAATTGAGAATTCCGGCAGCTTCTCCCCTCTTGTCTCCTAGATGTTATTAATGCTGTTCTGTAAGGCTTGTGATCTGCATTACTGCCATAACGGTAACGCATCTTTCCCAGTAGGACATTATTCCTGTATAGGAACAGCTACTAAAGCTTCAGCAGTCCCATGCATTAAATATGAAGTTGTCATGCGAATATATACTAAGTTATTGCACGCTACGTTAAATCCCTACAAAATGATCATGTGCAGAGGATTGAGGTCGGGATGCAGCATTTTAATGTTAGGGTTAAGGGAACTTCAGCTAGGTTTTATAAACTTTATATTTAAAAATGTAGTTATAAAAAATAGTAATTAGGAATCTTGGATAACTGTAAATATAAAGAAAAAGGAAGGTGAAACATGAGTGCAAATTTTCACCAAAAATTAACATGATGAGCATTCTGATGGCCAGTTAGTTTCCGTCTTCAAAATTTCTGCATTATGTGACTATACAGCCTGCGGGGGTGCTATGTGCCATCCACGTGTGTGGTACCCTAAGGGTGTTTACACTGCCGGTATAACCTTTGTAGATTGATTTTTAAATGGTGATTTAAACGCAAGAAACCCACTCAAACATGGGGAGAACATAGAAAATCTATCCAGATGTGAAGTGGCATGTAAAAGTTTGGGCACCCCTGGTCAAAATTACTGTTAATGTGAACAGTTAAGTAAGTTGAAGATGAAATTATCTGTGAAAGGCCTAAAGTTAAAGATAACACATTTCTTTGTGTTTTATGCAATAAATATATATATTCATTTGTTACATGTAAAAAATTACAATAAGGAAAATGGGCCTATGCAAAAGTTTTGGAGCTTTTTGTGCTCAGATAACATTGATCAAGGTTTCAGACCTTAACCCCTTCACGACCTATGACGTTTATATACGTCATAGGTCGTGTCCCTGTATTCCATGCAGGCTCCTGCGCTGAGCCCGCATGTTCTCCGGCACATGACAGCTGATTTCATGCTCACTTTGTCTTGAGAATTAAAATCAGTGTAGAGGAAATGTATTTGCTGTCTTCTACTATAGCACTGAGTCGCCTCAATTTTTGTAGATTTTGTCTTGATTACTGATGATGGGCCAACAGTACAATCCACAAGTACAGTGTACGGTATATGTATAAAAAAAAAAATAGTAGAAAGTTGAAAAATGCATTAATTTAAAAAAAACAAACAAAAAAAAAAATGTTTTCCTCTGCCACTAATTTTACCGCGCTTCGGACTTTTTACATACCTTCCTCTTTAAAATCTGCCCCCTGTGGTGCTGCTTTGTAATATGTGACGGCAACCAACCAAAGGCTGTGACGTAGGACAAAACAGGAGTCCGGGATGTACGGACAATGACATGGAAAGAAAACAGTGATATCCGCGTGAATGTATCCTAAGGCCGCGTCACACATGGCTTAAAAAACTTCTTTGCAGATCCTTCTACGTCTTTACAATGAATCTGCATTTATTACATGTAGATTTTCTTCTACAATTATTGTGGTTTTCACGCGATATTGGGTTATAACACATGGAAATTCTGTGCATCGTTTGGGTGAGGTTTGTCTTCTTCCCTTTTTCGGGATTTCCTCATCGGATTTACCATCGGCTGATCCGGGCAGAGTCCTTAGCACATCCGCACCATGTAAATAAGTTTTCATTCAGAATTTATAAATTGCTTTCTAAATTGTTCTAGAATTGGAAGCGATCATAAAAACATTGACGGAAGCTTATTGAGACTAGATCGTTTCCATGATAATTCCAAATCGCACATACGTTATCAACGGGGGATCTTCACTAAATCTGTAGCCCCAAATTCCAGACTAAATGGTTCTGATTTTGCAGCAGACTGTCGTGGAAATGCTGCAGACTACTGCAAATCTGCAGTGCCGGAGAATTTGTCCAGTAGATTTTTTTTTTATGCAGCGTGTGGATACGATTTAGTGAAATCTCATCCACAACGCTGGTATTGTAATACATGGCAGGTTTTCTAGACTTATAAGTATTGTCCACAATTGGCGGTTGTTATTTTTTTTTCTTTTAACGTAAATGCATGTATTTCAGGTTTCAAATAATTTTTGTAACTGGTTTTCATTAGAAATGTTGCTTCATTTGGCTTTTACAGGCGTTTTGTTTCAATTTTAATGTAGTCAGTGGTCATAAATTTAATGTGAGCCGTGCTCAGAAAAAAAACGATGATTGTTGTAAACTTTCAACGAAGACCGTCAGATCAAGCTCACCGACGGATTCTCACTTAACTCCTTGTCCAGAAAGTTACACAGAGGCTACAGAAGGCAAAACGTGAAAAGCTTTTAATGAAAACCAATTGCAAAAACGATTTTTTTTTTTTTATCCTAATGTACGAGTTTTAAGAAAAAATGAAGTAAAGACTTGTCCCCTATGGTGAACTCCTTTTGAAATCTGCTGCATATCCGTCCTGTGTGAACAAGTCGTAGGTCGCTTTGGTAAGTACTAAGTGATTGGGTATCTCCACGTAGGGGTCTTTGACTACGCTGTTAGTGTCCCTGATCTCATGCTGCTCCAGTGATCGGTTGTCAGAATTTGTGGACTCCGTGGTTGTCGGGTCAAACACTTTCACTGTTAATTAGAGAATTCCGGAGAGGCTCCAAGGTAGAAGATGACCAAGAAGACCTAAAAAACGAGACGAGGTTGTAGATCAATTCACTAGCTATTGGCTGTGATTTTTACATTTTTTCTTTTATAGATAATTTATATAATTTTTTCTTTTTGACTAATTTAATAGTCGGCGTCTGTAGCAGTACTGGAATCCTCTGGTTATAATTTCACACTATAAATCATGGCTCAGTGACTAAAGCACGGAGTGTCTGAGTTTTATTCTGCATCTGTTTCCTCCTAGGGATGTAACGCTGCCTTTGTGTCGTGGTTTTTTTTTGGTTTTCTATTGTTTTTATCCAGTTCTATGTTCTTTTATGCATCATGATTTATAATACATCATACACAACTGTTTCTGGTCTTGCATTGGAATATTAACTACATGATTAAACATCGAATTGAGGAGTGACTGTTCCCTTATTAAACTTCACCGGGGAGAACTTACCACATAAGTCGCTAACTCCGGTCTGGAAATACTCTAAATTATTATTTTATTTTATTTTTTTGCTTCTTTTAAAACATTCTGAAAAGACAATATTCTATTAAAGGACGAAACTCTCATTTGGAACAGATTAATAGATTAACTGAACAGCTTCCATGTATTTCTATGCAGCTGAACGCTCCTGTCCGAGTGCCGGGTATTGACATGCGAGACTCGTGCAAGTTTCTCGCATGTCTGACCCCGGTGTTGTGAATGTGTTGGAGACGACTTCGGAACTGAGGCTCCCTCCGGTGGTTGCTGAGAGTATTGAACCAATTAAGGAATGGGTGTCAGGTGGGCTGACTGGCCTGATATAAGTGAGCTGATCTCCCATGATCCTCGCCGGTAATCAATTGTTGCCTCCAGGTCTTTGTTGGAATTTCAACTTGCTTTCCTGCTATCATTCAGATAAGTGACTTTCGTTTTTTTTTCTGTGGTTGGATTTTCCTTGCTTTTTGCAGTCTTGCCTTGGACTTCAGCCTGGTCCCCTTTGGGGCTTGCGCTGCCCTCTGGTCTCATTTTGTATTTGCACTTGTTCTCTGTTCCATTGATATTTTTTATTGCTAGGTAGCTGTGTGTTACACCAGAGATCTGATATAGGTGGTCGAGATCGTGTGGTCTCAGGTTTTTTGTAATCAGAAGTGCTGGTATTTTTATTAGGGTTTTTCTGGGTTGCAGACAGAATTTCTCTCCTGTACTTTACTTTCTAGACAGATTTGGGCCCCAGCGTTTGCTCATTCTATTTTCTGTCTGTGTTCGTGTTTTCCTCTTGTCTAACCGCCATTACATGTTTGGGGGCTTCCTATTTCTTTGGGGGCTTTACTCCGGGGCAGTTAGCTTTCTTCTTTCTGTCTTTAGGTGTAGCTAACTCTCCGGCTGTGCCGAGGCGTCTAGGATCACCGTAGGTATGCTCCACAGCTACTTCTAGTTGTGCGGTTAGTTTAGGGATCTGCAACCCATTAGGTTCCAGCCTCTCTGGTGTCTTGCTGCTTTGGCGGTATTTTGCTCCTGTCCTCCTCAGCTACCAAATCATAACACCCTGGCCTTAGGGTGAGTTTACGTTTCGAGCTCTACTATGCTGCTACCGCTCCCAACAGGAAAACCTAAAGAAATGAACTGGAGCATGTTCACACTGGCCATTAAACAGACTACATCGCTCCAACAAGCCTGGTTTGCCCCCACGTATTACATGGACAGCTATTTTTATAAAAATGGACGCCAACTAATGCGACATTTTTTCTTATAGCAGATCCCTTTGCTGATTACAGCTGTTTTCTGGGCAGTATCATTAAAAAAAAAAAAAACTGCGGATATCACTCATCCGTGAAAATCTGTAGTGTGCGTGAGCAAGAAGGAAAAATTAGCTTTAAATCCATCTGGGTCAAATTCACGAGGAATCTCCGTCTGTGACATGCTAGTTTTGCCGTGCAATTCCTAAGAATTTAGAAATTCTGCATAGAAAGTGGCGATATCTTCATGGAAAATCTGCATCAGAAATTAACTTGCAGCGTGTAGATGCGATTTGTTGCCAAATCTCATCCACTTGGCTGGGACTGCAGATTTTCAATGTGAAAAAAAAACGCACAGAAAATCCATAATTCTGTTTATAAATTGTAGGAAGCAAAAAATTTGGTGTCATCATATTTTTAGTATCTCTTTATAAAGATTTTGCCATTTTTTTTTTTTTTTTTTTTCTCTCCAGTGGTCGTTTCTGGCCAAGGGAAGGTACAACTCTAGATTTCAAAATTTAATGTTAGGGCTAAATCGGACGAGTGCCTTTTGTGGTTTTGACAAATGTCACTCATCACCAAGTTATTTTTTGGGGGGGGCAGTGCATATTAGAAAAATATTCGCAGCATGCAGAATTCTCCTCTGAGAACCGGATGGCACTCTCCCATTCCAGTCTAAGGGTCCGTGAAAAATAATCAGATTGCACTTTGATGGCATCCAAGTGCAGTCCGATTTTCCACGGACTGATATTTAGAAATTTATTTTTTTTCCCTTCTCCACCTCCGAAGAAATCACTTCTTATTCTGATCAACAGCTGATCAGTCTGATTAGCATAATTGGACTGTTTTTCTTGGATACGGATAAAACTGTCCTGTGACCTTAGCTTTACAGTCATCGTTTTCTCGGGTGGATCAAATACAAAGTGATACTTTTATCATCACATTCAGAAGATGACAACTAAAATGGCTGGACATGCCGTCTCTTCCTCTTCCTTTTAGAAAATCATGGCCGCCTTCAATGGGGGTAGAGCTGCAGCATTCAAGAAAATTGAGAACTAGAACATTTTGGTGTAGGCTAAGAAGAAATCCACAAGTAGAATTGAGAGAATTGGATTGTTTGCTCAAAATTAAGAAAAAAATAGATTTGTTGACTGTTTGATGGCTCCATAAAAATGAGAATACTCCCTAAGCGACACATAAAATAGATTATGTTGATCTTTTATGGCTCTATGAACAAATGCAGGAATACTCCCTAAGCAGACGACATAAATGTTAGTGTTTTTTTTGCAGCAGGAAGACAAAGGCTCACAATGACTCCTCTCCATTATTTATGGGAATGTGCATCTTCTCTCTGCAGCGGGATGAAACATTCCTTTCTATCTATTTTCCAAGACATCTGGTTTTACTTTAGTGCTTAACTTGATTTGGAAAAATGTCTGTGTGTATGAAGATGCTTGCAGTCCTTTGTCTCAGGAGGGCTTCACCTTAAAAGGGCCGATGTGTTTACTCTTGGCTGCTGTTATGTGTTTTTGAGTCAGATGTTGAAAGGAAAAAAATACATATTTTTTTCATCCCTAAACTGGAGGGCCCCAGCTTGTGCATATACTGCGCACTTGCTGGATAACTTTATTCTTTAATGCCGATTCAGGGCATCAAATCACTACCAATCAGTTATTAATGCCCAATTCTATGAGGTCCATGCTCCCTATTGATGCTGGTTGTCTTAGGTGGGGTTTCTGCACATGACGGCATTTTCAGGCGGCGTCCATCTGAAAAAGCGCTGCGAAACAGCCTCAAAAAGTGAATATAATGCAACGTAAAGCCAACGTTGCTGTGCACACGTTCAGTCTTTTTTAAAATTATTTTAACCGCTTCAGGGATCGTAAAACGTTAAGAGGTAGCATGCTCATCCCTACAGAAAAAACTGCAGGCGCCAAAGAAATGAAGACACAGACCACTGGCTTTTCTGAAGAGGCTTTGGGGTCCACCAGCGTCCTAAAGATGTCGAGCGCACATACCCTTAGTCCACCCCTTTAAGAGTGAGACATTTCAAGATTATGGGTGGGAAGATCGCATTCTGCGCTTTTGAGCTCTCTGGTAGCTTGCACCGCTTTTTCCTCCTGTAGACTGCTGCCAGCTATTTGACTGATTGTTTGCCCGTTTAGCATAAATTGGCAATGTATGTGTAGTATTTTCCGTCACCATGTAAAACGTTAGATTTTACAGTGTATTTTCCCTGGCAAGAGCAGCTGGTCATGAATAGACCTATGGGTAGACCCCACATTTTTTTCTTGGAGACTTTCTAGTTGGAAAGAAACTATACAAGCTAGAAAACCAGTGGTGTTTTTTCTTACTCGTGGGCCCCAAATGCAAAACCTTCAACAAGACCACCAATTATCATGGATCTTTAATAGTATAACGATAATGTGGAATTATCATGTATGACTTTTCTGAACATTTCAGAATTTTCCATCCTCTACACTCTCTAGAATGATTCCTAGCAGCACAGAGCAAGCGACCCCCCTCTCTCTCCCAAAGACAAAAGCTACCTTTCTGCAACGTGCTCCTATCAGGCTTCACTAGAGTGGTTCTGGCTAAGTTCTAGCCCCAACAGAATCCGAGAAACGGATTTCTCCTAAACTGTGTGAAATAGGTACCCCATGTTTGGTTGTGGATGAATGCCGGCGACATGCTGGGTAAGATGATTCTAGGTGCGTTTCTAT
Organism: Oophaga sylvatica; assembly: GCA_033576555.1. Taxonomy (NCBI): domain Eukaryota; kingdom Metazoa; phylum Chordata; class Amphibia; order Anura; family Dendrobatidae; genus Oophaga; species Oophaga sylvatica. Next base: position 396,275,595 of record JARQOD010000006.1, on the reverse strand, counting down.
ACGGGGCACCCTCCTCGAGTTATGATTATGATAAGTCTTTTAGCCAGATTGTAACTGTGAGAGCAGGTGGGAGGACTGTCACCAGCCAGCCACTTTAGTGATGTCACAAGCCCAGATGTATAAGTCTGCAACTGACCCCCCTGGTCATTCTAGCCTGGGATGCAGTGCCAGTCGGATCCCAAATGAACTATGACGTGTGGCTCCTCCCCCAGCATGGTTTTGCCGGAATGATCTAAGTACCATGTGAGTGTTTTTCTTCTTTAACCCTGTTTTATTTTAATTGCTTGTACATATTTTTAATTCTCACTTTGTAAAATCTTTTTAAAACTTTTGTAAACACTGCCTATCTTTTTGGAGTAAAATATAAAATTACTATTCGTCTCTATGCTCTTTAACGAATTTGCACGTGCCTGAAGTATACTACGCTACTAAATTGGGTGGCCTCTGCCCCACATTCTAGACCCAGAGGCTGGTAGCAGCGTGTGTGCGCTGGGGCTTTGGCTATAGCTGGCAGTGACGGAGCTGGTTTTATAAGTGTATTGCCTGGCTGCGGCTAGGAGTAGTTATAATCCCCTCACTGCAGCGTGCCCAATATCCAGTGCACGTCCAAGCGGCCCGTCCGGCTACTAATTATCCTAGGTGCAGTTCCCTGACTGACCTGAGAGTAAGGGGGCGCCGGAGAGCTGCAAGTTCCAAAGTGGAACTGGGAAGTGGGATAATCATAAATCCCTGCGGTTCGTGACACATTTAAGGCAGCGGTGGGATCATAATCCGTGATCCCCCCCGGGCCTCCGTGTGCCGTTCATTACATTGGTGGCAGTGGTGGGATCCTAATCCGTGATCACCCGGGCCTGTCCGTGTGCCGTTCATCACAAATAGTATTAGACAACTTATGTGGGCCAACAGGACCTTTTGGGTCCCTCCAAGAGCCATTGTCCATTTGCCCTGTAAGCACCATCCTCCGTTTGTCCCCTCTGTAGTCACATCTCTGTACTACAGTCAGTTTTGGATTTGCTTAGATAACCTTCCCTGACAGCAGAATATTCCGAGCAGCCATAGATTTGCGGTGTGATTGTGGATGTCTTTGTCTTGTTGGCTGTAATACAGCAGTAAGTGAACATATTAGTTTCTGCATTATGCATTCTCCGTCTTCCCCTTGAAGATGTGCACTCCAGACAAGCTCACAATTCATGCAGTCATGTTCTTCCTCGGGGAGGTATCTGCGGCGTTCTCGAGTGTGTATAAGACAGTGGAGAATAGTGATGAATAGTAATCCTCTGTGCTTTCTTAAGGGTGACGATGCCACAGACTGTTCATTATTCTTCTGTAGCTCTGAGCCGCCTCATCTATTTTATATACCTTACATGCAGTGCATTTCTTAATTCTATGTTCTTAACATACACCTCCACTTTGTTGGAGGGAATCTGTCAACAGGTTTTTGCAATGTATCCTGACCGCAACATGATTTAGGGGCATAGTCCCTGATTCCAGTGAAGTATCAGTTTGTTTTCTGGGTACAGCAGTTATGACATAATCCATGTTTTCCCTGATCTAACAGAGCTCATAATGCTGAGCCCTGTATAACCCTGCCCACACTACTGATGAGCAGCTTTCTGTCACTATACTATGTACACAGAAAGCTGCCAATCTGTGGTGGGGCTGTGGTTGGACCAGGAGGCACAAGACACTGAGTTATGTAATAATCTCCTGCTGATAAAACACTGACTTTAATGAAACCGCAAAACACAGCCTAGTTAGTGACACATTATGAGAATCGGGGTCTCTGCCCTTTTATTTTGCTGCTCTAAGATTACACGCTGGATATTTTTCTATTTCTACAAATGGTCTCCAAAAAAAGTAACCTGAACTAAACCTGAAACACTTAAAAGCTGCCAGGATTGATCCCATTAAGACCCCTCTCACTTCCACGTAGACACAGATGGGTGACTGCACCTTTGGCCCCAAGATTATTATTGGCAGGGCCAAGTTCCCTGTGTAAACAGTTGACTAAATATTGTCCTAAATGTGAAATTGAGTTGCTGATCAGATTAATAGACATTTTTTGGGTAAAACTTAACTAAAACTTGCATTTTGTTCAATGAAATCCTTGGTGTTTGTATGACTGGATGTCCAGTGGGCGGTCCTACTAATGATAGTTTTCTCTGTATGACTGTGAATGCAGAGATAGCTGTCAGTCACTAGAAGGACCGCCCACTGGTCTAGTATAATACAAACCAGAGTTTTCAGAGGAGTCCAGTGGGCGGTGCTATTGAGTGATCGTCTTCCCTATATCACCGTGCTTGAAGAAAGGATGGTCAGTCACGTGTTGGACCGTCCACTGGACTCGGACATACAGCACCAGGGATTTCAATGAATAACACACAAGTGATACTGAAACTTTTCCCTCCGTAACATTTTGCTCACTGTTTCCTTCTCTACGTCGAGCTGCCGACAGATCGGACTGCAGGTACGTGACCGGTTCCTTTTATCTTTTTTTTTATCCATTGTTGCTCAATTATCGACCTGTTAAAAACAGGTGAAGCACAGATGGAAAATAGATGCCTTTAGTTTTACATTGCTTCATAACGGATCCCTGTAGATTTTAATGGCCGAATCTCATCCATGAAATGGATAACAGGGCGTGCTCAGAGTCTCGCAGATCAGATGATCCATTTTTAAAATAGACGTGTGGATCCGTGGAACTATAGATCCACCTGCTGTCCAAGAAAAAACACACTGCGCATGGACATGTACAACTGATGTGTGAACACAGCCCAAATCCTAGCATTTCTGCAGTAGAGCACATTTATGTAGCAGCCACATTGCTTCGGGCACATAGTGAACTTGTGTATGTTTCATCGTGTGTATATAGCCTTTGCTTTTTCCAGATGAAACCCTTATGATGATAGCGTGTTGGCCACCTGCCCCAGTAAAGGATTGTTTTAATTTTTCTAAATATTTGAACATGGAAAGTTTTTTTTTTTTTCTCTCTTTTTAATAAATCAGGCACCGTGATGTCTTTTTTTTTTATACTAGAACAATGCCCTTGGTGGGATCCTTCACATCTATACTTAGTGGGAAAACCAGAGCAAATTGAAAAGAAGCGCCATTCAGCTGCAGTCACGTCCAACTCCCTGATTGTATATGTGCCAGATATTTTCCTTGCATGCGTAAGATTCAAGGCCTGGCAATCCAAACCAATTTCAGTTCCACGATACAATTTGCGTTGAGAATTATTGTGATAATAATCAGTGCCACCCCGCTGAGAGCCTTACTGCTAACATGCCGAAAACAAGGTCTGCTACGTATTAGGAGCAGTCAGGCCTGTGATTCACGTTGCAGGCGAGCGCAGCTACTATTATTTCAGAGCAGTTTTTATTAGAACTGACGAATGATTAGCTTAATACCACTAGTCACTTGACTGGGCCTTTTTTAATTTCTAATATACTTTTCATGAATCTGGCAGTGAAACGTGGTTACTGTATTTTTCTCCCTGCCGTGGGAGTTCATTGCACAGTGCCCATGGAAATATTGGCTCACAGTTGGGGTATTTTCACGTTGTTTTTTTTTTTTTTTTTTTGCCACAAAACGCATGTGCTGCTTTTTCTGTTTTCAATTATATTCACATAAGGAAATTTCCCCTCCTATGACATTTTTTAAGGGGGTTATCAAGTACTGTTTAATTTTTTTTTTTTTATGAGCCTAAGAACTAGTAGGCAGATATTTTCTAATTATTAGTGATGAGCGAATATGTTCGGCACTATTCATTACTCGCATGAATGGTATGGTATTTGGGCTATTCATTACTCGGTGAGTAACTGGCTATTCCCTTTGGTATATTCGAGCAACCTGCTCAGCATGTTTGGCGCTTTATTTGCAGCCAGTTAACATGCTATATATATATATATATATATATATATATATATATATATAGCAATATAAGTTGAGTGCTAGCCATCCTATCCTTCGAGTGCTCTGAGCCGGCGACTGCAGCTGGCAGGTAGTTGCCTTTGTTAGCAACTATCACATTTAGATTAGATTAGATTTTAGGCTCAGAGCAAGAAATAAAATCCTGGACAGCAAAAGGCATTGTCCCATTTTAACGATTACTGCAGTTTCTGCACAGACATGGCTTGTCTCATCCCAAGGATCACTACTCCATATGCTCAGGATCACAAAAATAGCCAAACTGAGCTTTCGTTCAAAACCACCTTTGTTCCAGTCTGTGTTGATAGGCTATAGTCTTGACGTCATATCAACAGCGCTGCAGCTAATCATTGAGCTTAGTGGCTGGCTCTGTCTACATCGGCAGTGCCACTCAGTGATTAGCTATAGCACTGTCGTGATGTCACCGTTGCAGTTGATCAACCAAGACCTTAGCAGCAGCTAGATGAAGCCCAGGATCCCGAGAGAGTTAGTAAAAGCTTAGTTTGTTTTTTTGGGGATTTTTTACACCGCTGTGCCTATTACATGTCTGTGCAGAAACTGCAGCGTGTTGCCACACTTGGACTGAATTGATCTAATCTGTGGCAATACAAACTGCTGATCTGCAACCAGGGTGGATAAAAATCAATGATTTTTTTTAAAAAAATCGGATTTTTTTTTATTTAAATCGGATTTTTTTGATTTAAATCGGATTTTTTTCAATAAACTGCTTTTTGAGGAAAATATTTTACCATCCAAAGGTTCTTCCATCATGAGATAAAGCTGAGTTGTTTAACTCAGTAGAATAAAGGCTGTATATGTGTAACATTCACAATGCCATGCTCTTCCAGAGGTTTCTGTAGGATTAGTGGGCAGTTTCTCTCCTATATTATCACAGACGCTCGCTTTACTTACGCAGTTCTCAAAACTGAATTTGACTCCGCAGAGGTCCCAGCCTCTTCTTCACGGCAAAAAATGTTACAACATGAACAGAGTTGAGAAAAAGACCTTAATCCTTGTAATGTATGTAGTACAGTTCATATAGCGTCTTGTGCTTGGGTGCGATGAAAACACAGGAGTCACAGGTTTGATATAGAAAAGTCCTGTATTACTTCATACAAGTTGGCAGAAATAGTCACACAGTTTGCAGACACAGAAACAGGAGACACAGCAGGCCAGAGTAATCCAAGCTCAGCAATCACTCTCCAATACAGATTCAGGATCTTCATCTCTGTTACCGTAAGTCCATGCAAACGTGGGTCTTTCAAAGAGCAGGGTTCAGAGTCCACAAGTGCTTCAGAGTTCCTCAGTAGGAATAGCTGGAGTACAAGGTCCAAGGCTTACAGGAGTCAAGTCACAGGTTCACTGCAGGCTAGATTCTGAAGCACTGATTGCTCAGCTGTGGCTGCTTAAGAAGCAAAGGAGAGAATCAGGGCGGGAACATGCAAGCTGGAAACTCCATTTTGACTGAGGGCAAGATAGCTGCAGCAAGACAGAAAGTAAAATGGCTGACGAACAAACTGAGTTTCAGGAATATATACATAGAACCTTACATTACTCCCCCCTTAAGGACAACCTCCGGATGACCTCAGACCAGGCTTGTGTGGGTACCTCTGATGAAACTGACGGAGCAAGCGAGGAGCATTAACGTTATTGACCGGTTCCCATGAGTTGTCCTCCACTGGGTAGCCCTGCCATTTAATCAGATATTGTAACTGATTTCTATACAACCTGGAATCTAAAATCCTTTCCACCACAAATTCTTCCTGACCATCGACTAGCACTGGGTCAGGGCAAGGAGAGGAACGTCCAGGAAACGTATTGGGTGTCGCAGCCTTTAGTAGGGATACATGAAAGACAGGGTGGATTCTCATAGTTCTGGGCAGTTGAAGACGACAAGCAACGGCACTTATAATTTTACTGATTTTATAGGGTCCAATGTACTTATGTCCCAACTTAGACGATGGAATCCTTAACTTAAGATTTCTGGTTGACAGCCAGACCAAGTCTCCTACCTTAAAAGCTGGTGCAGGTTTACGAAATTTATCTGCTGCTTTCTTGTACCTTTCTTGAGCCGATTCCAGATTTTCCTTTAGAAGATCCATATTCTTCTGTAAAGACGTGATTCTTTCAGCCACTGCTGGTAAAGGCGTTTCTATGGGAAATCGTGGTAGAATGTTAGGATGATAACCTAGATTAGAGTAAAAGGAGACTGTTTAGTGGAGGCACTCTGAGAGTTGTTATACGAGAACTCAGCTAATGGAAGTAGATCCACCCAATCATCCTGTAGGTGGCAGATAAAGCAGCGGAGATACTGCTCCAGGGTTTGATTGGTTCGTTCGGTCTGTCCATTAGTCTGGGGATGAAAAGCAGAAGAAAGGTTTACTTTAATGTCCAATGCTGCACAGAAATTTTTGCCAAAACCTAGAAGTGAATTGCACCCCTCGATCCGAAATAACCTCATCCGGTACTCCATGTAAGCGAAACACATCTTTACCCATAAGAACCCTCAAAGGCTCTGTTTCCTGATCCACTGGTCCAGAGGTCAGCAGGGAGCCATCCACAGTTTCCATCTGTACTGGAGTAGCCTTCTTCACTGAACGTATTCCCTGTTTCAGAGCAAAGGAGACATCCATAAAATTTCCACTTGCCCCTGAGTCGATCATAGCAGAGCTAGACACCCAAGCTGAGTCAACCCAGAGTTTGATGGAAAGAAAGCAATGAGAATTGTTTTTCTTACAACTCAGCTGGGACACCGCTGAGGAAACTTGAAAAATGGCAGCGTTTACACAGTCAACGTCCTCAGAGGTAACGGAGTTTAAGTCTGAGAAATCAAGATCTGTTGCTGCAGATCTCTCTGGAGCCTGAGGCTCGGACCTGACAGATCCCCTCTCGCAACACTCACAATGAATGAGTGCTGCAGTAGTCTTACGAGAACGGCTGGGGCAGTTTATAATGAAGTGCCCTGACTTACCACAATAGAAACATAGATTCTCCTTAAAACGATGTTCCTTGCGTGCATCACTAACCCGTCGTTGTAAAGAGTCTACCTGCATGGGTTCAGGTTCCCGTGTAATCCTACTCAAAGGTTCCTTAGCTGGAGAGGAAGGTAGGAAAAGGTTAGTACGATTGCTTTCGAACCATCTCTCTTGCCTGCGTTCAGTCAGACGAGTATCAATACGGATGCAGTAGTTAATAAAGTCACCTAACGCAGTGGGAGGGTCGGCACGAGCAAGTTCATCCTTAATCAGTGGAGATAACCCCTTTCGAAAAATAGATTTTTTGGCGGAACTGTCCCAGGTGGTATCAAGGGCCCATCTCCTGAAATCCAAGGCATATTCAGCTACCGAGTGCTTACCTTGGCGCAAAGCTAACATGGCTGCTTCAGCTGTTGCACCTCGATTGGGGTCATCAAACACCTGCCCCATGGCTGAAATAAAATCATCAAGGTGATTCAAACAATCATCCTCAGTCTCAGTCAGAGGGTTTGCCCACATTAAAGCCTTGTTGGTAAGCAACATAATTATAGTAAGCACCTTAGATCGTTCAGTGGGAAATTGTGAAGCATGTGCAGAAAAAAAAAGATTGCATTGATTAATAAATCCCCTGAATTTCTCACGTTCACCGCCAAAACGAAAAGGGGGCAACTTGGGAATCCCAGCACTCGGGGCTACGGCAGGAGCCTGGACTCGCCCCTCTAGAACCTCAATCCTGGCTCGCAAATCCTGGGTAGTCTGTCCAACCACTTGCAAATTGTGATTATTGAGGTCCTGTAGATTTGTAAAACGGGTCTTTATATTCTGCAAATCTGCAAGGATATTATCAGTCACTCCGCAAAGTTCCTTTATGCGGGCCTCCATTTTCCAGATCTTTTAAGACAGGATTACTGGAAGAAGAGGAGAGAAAAAAAAAACAATAGTGTTCACCTGTGGCAACACTGCAGAGAGAAAAAAAAATTAAGGGAACTGCTCACCTGGAATGGTTGTGAGGAGTCACAACCACTATCATCACAGAAAGTTTCAACCAGACATCTGATATCCAGAGTTACAGCAGACAAAAAAGAGAAAAGAACGGAAAAAAAAAAAAACAATAGTGTTTACCTGTGGTAACACTGCAAAAAGAAAAAACTTAAGGGAATTGCTCACCTGGAATGGTTGTGAGAAGTCACAACCACTGTCATCACAGAAAGTACAACCGGACGTCTGATATCCACAGTACAGCAGACACAGCCTTCCAGACCCAGCAGACACTAACGTTTTGGCTTCAGAATCTTGTAATGTATGTAGTACAGTTCATATAGCGTCTTGTGCTTGGGTGCGATGAAAACACAGGAGTCACAGGTTTGATATAGAAAAGTCCTGTATTACTTCATACAAGTTGGCAGAAATAGTCACACAGTTTGCAGACACAGAAACAGGAGACACAGCAGGCCAGAGTAATCCAAGCTCAGCAATCACTCTCCAATACAGATTCAGGATCTTCTTCTCTGTTACCGTAAGTCCATGCAAACGTGGGTCTTTCAAAGAGCAGGGTTCAGAGTCCACAAGTGCTTCAGAGTTCCTCAGTAGGAATAGCTGGAGTACAAGGTCCAAGGCTTACAGGAGTCAAGTCACAGGTTCACTGCAGGCTAGATTCTGAAGCACTGATTGCTCAGCTGTGGCTGCTTAAGAAGCAAAGGAGAGAATCAGGGCGGGAACATGCAAGCTGGAAACTCCATTTTGACTGAGGGCAAGATAGCTGCAGCAAGACAGAAAGTAAAATGGCTGACGAACAAACTGAGTTTCAGGAATATATACATAGAACCTTACAATCCTATTGTTCTACAAACCTATATGAATACAGAATCAACCCCTTCAGTGCCAAGTCCAAGAAGTTAGACAATATGTTTCTGATTGTTTGGAGTGGAATAGATCTGCACAACACAAGAAGAATGTGAATCTAAGTGTGAGGAGGAGGAAGGGCAAGCAGACAAGAAAATGAAAGTGAAACTTTGAGCACAATACTGCAGCATAGCCACAGACAGACAAGTCTGGATCTGTTTGTGTGTACGATCTGAGGTTTATTACATTCTTTCCTTATAATGGCAGCAGGCCGTAAAAGAGACCCAGTTTGGGAATATTTTAATGAAGCTCCTTCGCCTATCGGTAAGGCAGGCATGCGTGCAAAATGCAAACGATGCAACAAAGAGATGCAAGGCCTGGTGGCGCGAATGAGGCAACATCATGAGAAGTGCGGTGATGAAGATGACCAAAGAAACACTTCTGAACAGGCAGGATCTTCAGGTTGGTAAACATTTTTATTGAATCCTATTTCTAAAGACTGAACTGTCATGTGTGAGAAAAATTTTATTTCTTATTACTGCATGTTACTGTCATTTGGTACAGTTATGAAGAAAAACAAATATTCCTTTTGGGGCAGTGCTGTGTTGTGTACAATAAGCAGAAATTGTATAAACAATAAAATAACAGCATTGACTTTTTTTGTTTAGGGGAATTCATGGATTCTGGAAACTATCCACCTCCAAGATCACCATCATCCTGTTCTACAGTTTCAGAGTTATCCATCCAGGATAGTGCTTCATTAGCAGCAGCATCATCATCAGACACCCACAGCCACATATCACAATCACCCAAAAGGAAGAAAAAACCTTTACCTCCTGGAACCACCATAGATAGGTTTGTGATAAGAACTAGCAGATTAGAAAAAGAGTTGATTGATGAAAAAATTGCCCAGTTTATTTATGCAACAAACTCTTCTTTCCGTCTGACTGAGAACCCACATTTCATTAATATGGTTCAGTCACTGAGACCAGGATACAGTCCACCCAGCAGAGCTGATGTTGCAGGGAAACTGCTGGATCAAGTGTATGACAGAGAAATGGAGCAATGTGCAACAGCTCTGGAGGGTAAAATTGTTAACCTAAGTATTGATGGGTGGAGTAATGTCCACAATGATCCTATTGTATGTGCTTGTATAACAACAGAAGAAGGTAAAGTCTTCCTTGCACAAACAACTGATACGTCAGGAAATGCACACACAGCAGAATACTTACAAGAAGTGGCAGTAAAAGCTATAACAACATGTGAACAAAAATTCAAATGTGTAGTACGCAGTTTGGTCACTGACAATGCTGCAAACGTATCCAAGATGAGAAGAAATTTAGAAGAGCAGGGAGGGAATACAAAGCTAATAACATATGGTTGCAGTGCTCATTTGCTGCACCTCTTAGCCAAAGACTTAAGTGAAAGTGTTCCAGAAATAAAGGCTAATGTTGTTGAAATTGCTAAATACTTCCGTAATAATCATTTTGCTGCAGCAGCTCTGAAAAGGATGGGTGGAACCAAGCTAATTCTCCCACAAGATGTTAGATGGAACTCTGTGGTGGACTGTTTTGAGCAGTATATCAAAAACTGGCCTATTCTGATGACACTTTGTGAAGAAAATCGAGATAAAATAGATGGCACTGTCACGGCCAAAATCCTCAACATTGGGCTTAAGAGAAATGTTGAACATATGCTGAGCTTCCTGAAACCCATCTCTCAAGCTTTAAACAAAATACAGAAAAATAGCTGTTTTATTGCGGATGCTGTTGAAATTTGGAAAGAACTGAGTGAACACTTAAAAACAGAACTACACATGGACAGAATTAAATTACAAACAGTAAACAAACGAATGGGACAAGCACTGACTCCAGCTCATTTTTTGGCAAATATTGTCAATATCCAATATCAGGGTCAAAACCTAAGTGCTGAGGAAGAGGAGTTAGCTATGACATGGGTATCCAGCAATAATCCATCTTTAATGCCAGCTATAATAAACTTCAGAGCTAAGGGGGAACCATTCAAGAAATATATGTTTGCTGAAGATATTTTAAGGAAGGTCACACCAGTAAACTGGTGGAAGTCACTTAAGCGCTTGGATTTAGAGACTGTTCAAGTAATGATTTCACTTTTAACAGCAGTAGCTTCTTCTGCAGGCGTTGAAAGAATATTCCCTTCCTTTGGACTCATTCATTCTAAATTGAGAAATCGGTTGGGACCCAATAAAGCAGGAAAGCTTGTTTTTCTTTTCCAGATTATGAATAGGAACAAAGAAGAAGATGATGATGAAGATGACGACGAGTGAGCTACAGAGGACAGCAGGGACAGTAGTATTTAAGTTTTTCATGTGTCGGCTGGGCTGACAGTCTAAGTTTCTTAAAATATATATATATTTTGTTTAGCCAAATTAGTTAACAAACATGGATGTTTGTTTAAGCAAATAACTTATGCTGTAATGTTGTTATTGTTTCAGTTGAATAAATCTATTTAAATTGTTATTACGGTCAGGATTATTTTTCTCCTTCCTAAGTACAACAGAACAGTGGTGTCAAATATGAATGATTAACCCATTAAACTGGGGAGAAAAAAGTAATATAAAAAGTGATTCTAAAAATCTTCATCTACTTGCATGTTAAAGTAGCAAGAACTAGTTTAGGTAGCAACTTTGATTTAAATCACTGATTTATATCAAGCCTTACTGACTAGTGATTTAAATCGTGATTTAAATCAGTTTGATTTAAATCAAATCCACCCTGTCTGCAACATGATCGGCCCGGGAATTCTGTGGTAGATCCCACTGCAAATTCATATTCCGAAGTGTAATCGTACCCGGGTTGACCCTAAAAGTAGTGCCAGATGGAAACTGGTATCTGAAGGTTATCTAAATCGAGTGTTGAGTTTTGCACATCAATTTTGCACATTTGCTATACACCACTCTGTACTACTATGTAACGTTCTCCATGTTGCTACTACTTCTGTCTGTGTTCTACATAGATGAAGGGGAGCAGGAAGCCCTCCTGTCTGTGTGTGCTGTGTACGGGAGACATTATTGCAGCTGGTCTCCACTCACTAGCTCAGGGACAACTAAACATTAGTGCGGAAATCTGCAGAGGGTAAAACTAGAGAAAATTGCAGAATACAAGTCACACAATGGCCAGAAATAGTGGTTTTCTTCATGTATACAAGACAGCTTATTCTGACAAGTTCTCTTTAATCAAACTTGTATCACCTACCTTTATGTGATGACCTCCTTCTTATTTTTAATCTAAAACAATGTTTCTATTAAGACCTATAAATATGCAAAAACAAATATTTTCTTATAAATCCTAAATTAATCCTTTCCCTTAATAAACCCGTGCAGGAGATAATGTAAAACATGAAGACAGCGGGAGAAGAAGTCGGTTATTCTTGGCAGAACACTCCAAGCTCAGTTTTTTTGTTTTTCTTTAAAGTTACGTTATGTTTCAGTATGAAATATTCAAGGTCGTCTTTTGTCTTAATTAATGGCTGGATCTTCGGAATTAGAAGATTCCAGATAATTAAGATTCCAGGAGTCTAATTAAAAACAGAAGTTTCTTCATTTGTAATATTGATGCTCATTGTTGGTGGCTCAAAAAGCTTCGGTAGGTTGAGGAGTTTATCAGATGTTCTCGAGTACAGACGACTGATCACATTAGTAGGGTTCTCCTAACTGTTACATGTTTGGGAAATTGCCATGACAAACACTCAATGATCTTGTAAATTGGATGAATCGCAGCATTTCATTGATGGAGGTCGTGCTGAATGGGATTGTACTCCGTGCTCTGCACTTTGTATTGTGAAGTGTGACATTATTGGAATTATATACTATTATGACTTCAAATCCACTCCACATTACCAATATAATTTTACATTTTTAAATGGAAACTGTCAGTATGTTTTTGCTATGTATTGTGGGAGTACCATGATGTAGTAGCAGAGTTTCTGATTCCAGGGATGTGGTACTTACTAGGCTGTGTTTTGTTCTCTCACTGCGGAAAATAACGGAGCAAGCTACCTCTATAGGATAATAGGAAACCATTCTTATCTGGTTCTGTCTCCTAGCCAAAGATATTACTGATCTGATTATTTGTGTTTCTTACAATCAAGCATTGTAAAAAGAACAAAGCACTTAAGATATAACTTTTGCTCATGTCAACCACAAAAATGACTCTGATCATAAAATATTTTTTTGTAAGCTAAAGACGCCAAGACTAAACTCTCGGTACAGGCCTTTAGTCGGAAATCTTCGATTTGTTTTTTGTGAAAAAGCAAAACAGTTTCCCATGTTTTCCCACCATATCCAGTTATGAGATAATACTTGTTTGTGGTCCATTAAAAGTTGAAATCATCATTCTGAATACAGCAAGGTGTGCCATCATTCGAGAGCTGCCGAACCTTCAACAAGTTTGTCGACATGCTGATAAAAGCTACTGCTCATAAAGCACTGATATTAATGAAACCACATTACACAGCCTTGTAAGTGCCATTTCGCTGGAATCAGCGCCTCTGTCCCTACATCATGCTGCTCTTAGATTACGTAGCAAAAAAACCTGGTGGTGACTGATTCCCTTTAAAAGGAAACCGGTCAGCTGATTCTTTTTTGCCGAACCAAACCACAATTAAAAGAAGTCAGAAGCTGCATCCATTATTGCAGAAATGTATATCTTAGGCCACGTTCACACGTTCAGTGTTTGGTCAGTATTTTACATCAGTACTTTTAAGCCAAAACCAGGAGTGGAACAATCAGAGGAAAAGTTTCCCCCACTCCTGGCTTTGGCTTACAAGTGCTGATGTAAAATACTGACCAAACACGGAATGTGCGAGCGTGGCCTTACTCTGAAGCACCGTGGCATTTCTAAAAGTGGTAAATATTCCCATTTCTAAACATTTACATAGGTCTGTAAGAGAGAGACTTGTGTAAAGGTCATAGATTATTTCTTAGTTTTCTGGGGTATTCATCAATCGAATTATCAAAGTATATAAAACTCTTGCAAGGAGGGGGAGTTTTTAAAGGATTATTTGAGACTGGGTTAATAAAAAAAAGAGGCTATGACTTGTGGATCAGTGGGGTCCGACCGCTGGGACCCAACAGATCCGGAGGACCTGGCTCTAAATGCTTTTAGTGGCTCGTTTCTCTGGATCGGTGGGGGGTGTAAGCTTTCACACCACTATTGATCCACAATTTATCATCTACCAGGTGATAAAATTAAATTTAGGTAATAAACCCTGAAAACAAAGCTGCTATAACTAAAACAAAAATAGGATGATTTTCTTCCTCAATCATCTTTAGAAATTCTATTTTCTAGTATATTGAAGGTATATTCCATTCTGGAAGAATAAAATATTTTCTCCCCAAATATTTATCATTTATTAATTTTACATAGTAGTATAATTAAGTTATGATGCAGCGGATAGAAACTCTAATAAATAGCAGTGACTGATCTGCGACCTGAAAGTGATTGTGCATTTAAAGTGGAACTTTATTTGCGTCGTATTAAATTGTAAAATCCCCATTGCTCATTTTTGGGCAGAGCTTGGTAAGGACTGTTATAAATAATGACGTATGTTTCCTGTGCCTTATTTCAGTTGAATCCCAGAGACCGCTCACTGTAGATTTCCCTCCTGATCAAAAGCTACTGATAAATAGGGAGACATTTGGGCAGAATTATCAGAAGGCGCTAGCGCTGCAGGCTGGAATCACTGTGCTTCTAAGTGATGGCTCTGACGGCAGTCGTCTTCCCTCTGCTCAGAGCGGAGTCCAGCCATCACGTTTTCTCATCTCTCATTCCTGTTCATTATAAGGTTCTAGTGAATACATTTCCCAATTTATATAAACACTGTACATGCACAATGGTCATAACCTATCAGGAATACAGGATATTAGCTGGCAGTGTGGCATACTTTCAGTGAAATCTTGTTCAGATGTTGATTCAGTCTGATCGCAACATGGACCGGGTGTCACATTTTTTTTCCTCCGTTGTAATTTAAAGCAGCTTAGTTCATGTTTTCTGTTGTTTTTCTTTCTTACCTTCCTTTTGTATCATTAGTCATCAATAAAGTTAAGATTTGCCTCCTTGCTCCTTCTAATCGATTTACCCCCTTAGACACAGTTTCTAATGCCATTAGTAACTGTTAATTATTTTTTACGCACCAAATTAAATATCACTATTACATGAACAGTAAATTAAGCATTAATGCCAAGCTGTAACCTGACTGAGGTATTTACAGAAAGCAATGGGATGCACATGATGATCCATCCTGTTTTGATTTTTAATACAGGCTCAGGAGGAGATGCTAACCTCACTGAAACCCCACTGCTCTCGTTCCGATGCTTCTTGGGCCCCAACTGGTCTTTACTTCCTGGTCCACAGACAGGAAATTGCTTCTTGACCAATCACTGGCTGCAGCAATGACTTGCCTCAGTCTGTGATTGGTTGCTACATTCACGTGTTCTTGATGTAATTGCTACATCTGGAAGTAGAGACTGATTGATGTACAGGCAAAATCGGGATAGGAGACGTGGGGGATTATTTTGTTTACAACTTCTTTTATTTCGTTTTTTTACATTGTAAAAGTAGACATCCCCTTGAAAATCGATCTTAACACTATGAAGTAAGCACCTTCTGGTGGCTTAAGGCTAAATAGAGTCTTATGTTTTAAATCTGTCTGTGCAGCAAAGCTCCAGACTTAGGGTATGTGCACACGTTGCGGATTTAGATGCGGATCCGCAGCGGTTTTGGACGCGCGGATTCACATCAAATCCTCAGTCTAGTGCACATCCAATGTAAGTCTATGGGAAATGAAGATTTGTTATGCACATGCTGCAAAAAAACACGCGGATTCGCAGTGGGTTTTTTCCGCAGCATGTCAATTCTTTGTGCGGATCTGCAGCATTTCTGCACCCATTGACTTGCACAGAGTCGGGCAAAACCGCAGGTCTAAAAAAGATCTGCAGTTTTGCTGCAGATGAAACGCTGCAGATCGGGAGGAGGGAAGAGTGTGGTCAGCGACTCTGTGCATGGCACTGCGTGTATGTGTGTGTGTGTCCCTGTGTGTGTGCCGGTCTGTGTAAGCAGCCATTGTCTGAGGAGACTACTGCTCCCATCCGGCAATGAACGCTCACAGTGACATCATTGACGATTATGGGAAAGTGGTCCCATCAGACAATGGCTGTGATCAGTTCTAAAAAAAAAAGCATACAGAACATACAATACATATAACATAGAGTACATACTTACCAAACACCTAGTCCCCGACGCCCTCGTCTCCTTTAATAAAAATAAAATAAAAAACCAACCTATACTTACATTTCCGCCGTAGTCCAGTTATTAACGAGTGTCCCACGACGATCTCCGATGTAAAACACTGACATTGGGTGATCTCAGTGCTCTACAGGGGCTCCGCGATTAACTGACAGTGGAGGTAATCCTCCGCGATGTATAGCCCTCCGCCACTGCCGGGAGAAAGGTCACTTAAGTTCATTCTCTAATCCGGCAACGCTGTGTGAGAAAATTCCCACGCAGCATTGCCGGAAAGAGAGAGAATGAACTCGGGTAACCTCTTCAGGGATGCACTGCAGGAGGATTATCTCCTGTCAGTGCATCACTGGGAGGCCCTATAGAGCAGTGACATCACTCGATGTCACTTTTCTATAGGGGAGATCGTCGTGGGACACTCGTTATTAATTGGACTGCGTCGGACAGGGAGTATACGGTTGGTTTATTATTTTACTTTTTATTACAGTAGACCGAGGGCGTCATATGGATTAGGCGTGCAATAAAAATATGATAACCGTGTTGTGTTTTATTTCATTAAAATACTTTATTCTTATGTGTGTGTGGTTTTTTTAACCCTTCCATACCATAAGATTAATAATGGATAGGTGTCTTATTGACGCCTCTCCATTATTAACCGGGCTTAATGTCACCTTACAATACAAAGGGGACATTAACTCCTTATTACCCCATATGCCACGGCAGTGGGAAGAGAGGAGCCAAGTGCCGGAATTGGCGCATTTTACAGATGCGCCATTTGTAGGGCGACGGCGGGCTGGTGTTTGAAGCCAGTGAGGGGCAAATATCCATGGCCCCTTCCTAGGCTATGAATATCAGCCTGCAGCTGTCTGTGTAGCCTTTCTGGCTATTAATTATAGGGGGACCCCACCTCATTTTTTTGGGGGTGGGAGGGGGCCCTATTTTAATAGCCAGTAAAGGCTATGCAGACAGCTGCGGGCTGATAATCTTAGCCTGGAAAGGGGCCATGGGTATTACCCCCTTTCCAGGCAATAATCATCGGCCCCCAGTTGCTGGCTTTCCCTCTCTGGACTTGAAAATCTGTATCTATCTATAAATATATCTATTATCATCTATCTATCTGTGTGTGTAATGGAGTGTGGGTTGGACAAGAAATGACATCACAATCCTTTTTTGTTAAATAACATATCTTTATTTAGCTTACAAAAACGCATCAAATCCGCATCTGCGTTTTCTGCCAAGAGGTGCAGATTCTGTGCAGAAAATTCTGCAGGGAAATCTGCAACATGTGCACATACCCTAACAATATCACTTGGGTGCATTTGTGAGCACTTTATTTGCTATCTAGGATGTCTGTTTTCTTGTTCTCAACCATACTGTGTTCTGAAGTTTGTGGCTAGGCAAAGAAATCGTTCCTCTTCTTCCTGTAACTGTATCAGAATAGCAGCAAACTATCCAAGTCATCAGGTCGTTACCATTTAGTGTTCTGAAAAATGCAAAAAGTACAACCATAAATTCCCACCTAGGCTTACATTTTATGTACAGTAGTATGTAAGACGGTCAAACTCTTAAGCCCCCGTCACACTAAGCGACTTCGCTAGCGAGATCGCTGAAGCGTCACCGATTTTGTGACACAACAGCGACCTAGCTACATGTGACACGCAGCGACAACCAGCCCCCCTGCTGGGTATCGCTGATCGTCCTCGAATGGCCTGGACCATTTTTTCATCGTTGGTCTCCCGCTGGCCAGCGCGCATCGCTGCGTGTGACAGCGGGAGACCAACGATCAGCGAGCTCCCAGCGCATACAGCAGAAGCTGGGAGCTGGTATCTAGGGTACACATCGGGTAACTAAGCGCGGCGCAGCGCTTAGTTACCCGATGTGTACACTAGATACCAGCGTGCTCGCTGGTCCTGATCGCTGGTGAGTCTGCCCATGTGACAGCTCACCAGCGATCAGATAACGATGTCCCAGCGATCCCATCCACGTCTGATCGTTGGTGGGATCGCTGGGACATTGAAGAGTGTGACGGGACCCTTAAGGGTATGCAACACTAAGCGAGATCGCTAACGAGATCGCACCTGCGTCACCATTTATGACGCAGTAGCGATCTCGTTAGCGACTTAGCTGTGTGTGACATGTGGCAGCGATGTGGCCCCTGCTGAGATGTCGTTGATCGCTCATGAACGTTCTGAGCCGTTTTTTGGTCGTTGGTGTCTCGCTGGTGAGCCTGAATCGCTGAGTGTGACACCCTTTATGAACGAATTCACCAGCGTCACAGGTGGGACTAGGTTTTCCCAACGACCGCAGAGGTCGTTATACAGATCGCTGATGAGTTGTGTTTGGAATCACAGATTGCTGATGAGATGTATTTGGAATCACACAGCTAAGTCGCTAACTGAGATCGCTACTGCGTCATAAATGGTGACGCAGATGCGATCTCGTTAGCGATCTCGCTAGCGATCTCGTTTAGTGTGGCATACCCTTTAGTCGGAAACTGCTAGAAGTCTAATTGATTAAATTAACACTCCAGGCAAAACGGATACATCATGCCTAGTGCACAGGACCTGAGTGGGCAGTGCGTGAGCAAAATGGCCAATCTTATATTATTTTTTTGTGTAATAATCCCCCTAAAATAAACACATTTTTATGGACACATTGTGAAACCAAGACAAATCAGAGCTTTTAATTAATAAGACTATAGTTCAGAAAACAGATAAAAACTCATTTTTTAAGCCTATTCTGTGACTTGTACAATATAATCCCAAATTGCAAAAAGCTCCACTAATGTCCTGAAAAAACCCCACACATTTATTAACCGACACTTGAAAAGTCCCCATTTTTTTCAGGCTGTCCTAGAATTTATGGACAGTTGGTAATTCTGATTACTATTGATTATGTATACATATTAAATCAGGAAAAGAAGTCCTGATCTTTCTTTCTCCGTGTGGTTTTCTATTCATTATCTATCTCTTGCTGCTTCTCGTCTTCTGCATACACCGTATCCCAGACTTCCTTGCCAGCCACACAATGCCGTTGCAACCGTTTTCTGTTTTTGTTTTTTTTTGATCAGTCTGGTTGGCAAGTTCCGATTGTGTTGCAGCGTATTCTGTTTTTCCCTGTTATAGCCCTCTCTGTCGCTATGGAAACAATACAAATCTTTTTGTGTTAAGGTCTCGGTTAGATAAGCACTGTACGCTTCATGCAGCATCATGCAGAGTGAATATCCCAGCATAAAAAGGCCTATGTACAAACCAATACTTAAAAACATGGCCTTGTTTTTCAAAAGGGAGGTCCCCACAGGGGCTCGTCTACCTGGATGTATTGCTAGACCAACAACGGCATTAAAATCAGGCTGAGAGAAATTAGAAATACTAAGTAAAATCTTAGTTTTCATTGATGGCGGATGGGTGAAGTGGATTCTGAATCCGTTAATTTAGGCTCCCTTTATACAGGCAGATAATATGCCTAGACCTAGTACTATTGGCAGTGTAGCAGGTCGATTGGCATTCCTTAAAGGGAACCTGTGAGCGCTATGCTCAGCCGAGAGGTCCAGAGTTCTCCGAGAGAGCCACTGCCAGAATAATGTGACAGAGGCTTGTCTCAGCGCCGCCGAACAGAAATAGAGGCGTTCACTAAAGCAGTCACGTCAGGGGAGACCCAGGATCATTTCATCAATGTATCTTCATGACACTTTACTACAGATGACGCTTTATTGTAACCTGTATCAGCTCAACATCTTAGCAGAAATATAATATCAGTTTTCTAAATTTACCATAGATGTCAAAGGTGGAAGAGATCACAGAATTGGTTCACCCCATTTTTAATATTGATTGAGGAGATTCACATCATTATAGCTGTGAACACTTACTCTCACTTTATGGCACGTTGTGATGATTATTTTTACTTTATGGCCGCGACTATCCCTCTACTTCACACTTTGACATTAAAACCAGAAATATTGTTGTTTAGGAAATGACACGCTTTTTAGTTTCCTGGTAGCCGTCACTTTTGTAACGTGATTTACTGTAGAAAGCCATTATACATTGCAGATGTAAATGATTGTGGTAACCACCACTGAAGATAAAAGCTCTGCTCAGCTCCACACATGGAGGGTGAGGGTTTGGGAATTCTCATCAGAGACTTTTTCCACAATTTTTGTCTTGACATCCAAATGTCCTTCAACCCACATTATAATTAAGACCTTGCAAATGAATGACACTGAAAATTACAGTAATTAAACAGGTGTAGAAATGAGAACTTTACACCATGACCGTACTTCTTGTATGGTTACTTTTTTGAGAGATGGTCTCTGTTTTCCAAGGAGCTTAATCTCTGACAAGATGATGTTTCTTGAAAGTTTTCTTTGAGGTACATGAGATGCTATAAAATACTTTACATGACATAACCCTGAATACTATCTTCTACAGCAAAATGCCCCACATACTACCAGAACTGATGATGATGATCAGATTGAAGCAGTGGCATGGATCTGCGACCTCCAACTCGAGTGTCTCAGTTTGGGGACACTCCTTTGTAAATTATTCTTAGATCAAGATGATGTACTGATTTTGTTTCCTTGCCGCAGTTTGCTAATCTATTTAGGATGATCACATGCAACTTGTTTCAATTATTCCTGTTCAAAATCCATTCCAAGCCTCAAGACTTATTATTTATTTACTATTATTATTATTTACTTATTATTTACACAGAACAGTTATACTCTATTCAGTTCCTAACAATTCATAAATTCACATTTCTTTTATTCATCTGTAATGATCATTCTTCTATAAGTGTTGAGCCACAGGACCTGTAAAGGAGGCTGGTAGCAACTTTTACAGTAATTGTTACTGTAAAGTGGAGTTGGTGCGAATAAATTTGCATGACCTGATCTGTTGGCCACATTCAGTTATTTGTGGCCGATGGAAAGGAGCCGCTAGAACCGCCTCTTATCTGCCATTATTAGTGGCTCTTTTACTAATTAGCCGGTCTGGTGCAACATTATCATTGCGGCGTGAAGCTCATCTTCGCACTAGGCGGGCTAGTCAAAAAAGTAGCTGGGATGCCGTCAGGTAAGAGGCTATTCTCACAACCAGCGGCCAGAGATCACTGATGTGGCTGATGGATCGGGTCATGTAAACTGATTCGCACCAACTCTGTAGTCAACATGCAGATCAAGAATCGCCACTAATGAACATTTTATTTCTTCATCCAGTAAGGAGGGCGTTCCTCACTGTCAGCACTGAAAAAAGATCGAGTACAAATGTACATCAGATCCTTGAAAATTAATTTTCATTTCAAGCACCACTCCAGCAGTTTCTTTTTTTTGTACTGCTGGAGTAGTGCTGTAAATGTAAGTCCCCTGTCTCATACTCGCTTTCCGCATTTTCATCCGCTTTCGCCACCGCTCCCGTTGTGTCTCCAGGGAAAAGTGACCTGCCCACAGCTGCAGTGTTTCATGGAGCTGAGCAGAGGTCACTTTACAATACAAGTTTGGGAGCCTCGTTCTGGCTGTCTTAGCCTTGCTTTGCGCTCTTGTGATGTAGCTTCTGACTTCCGGACAGTCGGAGAAAGCGCCACTAAAATAAAAAATAACGCTGGAGTGGTGCTTTCACTGATTGCTTGTCGTTACTTTAAAAAAGTACCGGTAAATCTTTTTGAAGTGGCCTTCAGGACATGTAGACGGAGCTAGAAAGCTCTTTATAGATTCTTGGTGGCCCACAAGAAGTTTCTGCAACATCCACGTCCAAATGTTAAACTCTTCCTGCAGCATCAGATGTCCACCTGTGTGTGATGCCCCTAACCTTGAAGGATGTTTGAAAGAATCGATTGATTGAGGCTGCCATTTATTTCTATTTTTCAACAACTATAATTTGATTTTTTTTTTTTTTATTTAAACATATACTTATTTTTTTTAATTAATTTTCTCGAATGCCATGTGTGAGAAGACTGATTAATAAGCTCCTCTCTGTTTTCTACCAGATCTACAAGGAGGAGAGCGGGGTGGGAGTAGTTGGTATAGGATGGGAAATTAGGAATCTGAAGAATAAACATGGGAATAACAATATAACCAATAAACAGGACGCCATAAGAGAAAATAGAGATCTTGAATTCAGTTTTTGCAACTCTAAGGCTAAGTGCACATGTTGCGAAATTTCCGCGGCAATCCCGCACCTCCCTGCCGCTGTAAATACGCTTTTTTTTTGTATGCGTATTCCCGCTAAAAACTAGCATTTTGCAAGCGTAATCTTAGCTTGCAGAATGCTAGCGTTTTCCTAGCGATCTGTAGCATCGCTTGGAAAACTGATTGACAGGTTGGTCACACGAGTCAAACAACGTGTTTGACAAGTGTGACCAACTTTTTACTATTGATGCCGCCTATGCTGCATCAATAGTAAAAAGATCTAATGTAAAATAAAAAAAGTAATAAATCGTGATATTCTCACCTTCCGGCGGCCCCCGCAGCCTTACTGGGCCTCAGCGACGCTCCCGGCCAATCCCGTTCCCAGGGATGCATAGTGACAATGACCCCAGATGACGTAGCATCACGCGAGACCGCTACATCATCTGGGGTGATTCTCGCAATGCATTACTGGGAAAGGGATTGGCCGGGAGCGTTGCTGAGAGACGGGAAGGCTGCGGGGCCGCCGGAAGGGGAGAATATCATTATTTTTTATTTTAATTATTGTTTTCACAGGGATATGGTACCCAGGGCCTGGAGGAGAGTCTTCTTTCCTCCAGACCCTGGGTACCATCTGCACATGAACCGCTCACTTTGCGCATGGTGGGCATAGCCACAAGCGGAAAGTAAGCGTTCAATGCATTCCTATGGCGGCGGAATCGCCGCGGTTCCGCAAAAAGAACGAGCTTGTTGCTTTTTTTTCCGCGATGCGATTGCACCGCGGAAAAAAGCGCAGCATGTTCACATCATTGCAGAATCCCATAGGATATAATGAGTTGCGTTGGGTAAGCGTTTTTGCCGCGTTTTCTCCGCGAAAAACCGCAGCAAAAACGCTAAGAATCCTCAACGTGTGCACATAGCCTAAATCTTTCAGATGAAAAGCTACTACTGATGTGATGCATATTCCTAAGGACAGCTTAAACAATATAATACAGGTATAATAAAATCTCTTTGATTCTCAATGAATGGAGCCTGGAGCTTCATTGTCAGGATTCCCGGGGGTCTTGGCAATCGGAATCCTAGTATTCGGTAAATTATCCATTATTCTGCAGGATAATTTGCTAAATTGTGAAAAACGCTTTAAAGGAATATTCCAGGACTTCAAAATTGATGGCAGCATCATCAGTATCATGTTGATTGAGGTCTGACACTCTGCATTCTTAGCGATCAGTAAGCATACAGCACAGATCTGTATGAGTAGTAACCAAGAACAGCTACTAAACCAGTATTTGGACTGTTCTGACTGCAGTCACTGCTTCCAGCCGCCATGGAACATGGTAATAGCTGATTGGTGGCAGTGCCGGGTGTCTGACTCCCACTCCTCCGTGATGATGACCTAGTCTAAAGGTAGACCATCAATATCAAAGTCCTGGATAACTCTCTAATAGGGTGTGTAGCAAAAGTTCTGAAATTCTATCTCGATCTTAGTTTAAATGCAGACTTCTCCTAATAGAAAAGTTGTAAATGTTATTACTGGAGCATAAATCAATATGAAGACTTTGCAAACCCGTCCAACAAAGTAACAGTCATTTATCATACAGGTTCAAGCATCTTTAAGTGACACCTTGCAAGACGTTTACCGCAGCCGTCTAGGAGTTAAATTACACGGAGGAATATTTCTGATACATATTGATCAGATCATTGTGCTACACTGTTACATTTGATTTGCCAGATATTCTCTGCAAATAGACAAGTACACCTCTATATACAGCTGTATAAGCATGTGACAGCCGTGACATCCAAACTGCTGCCCCCTATAAGCGTGTATAGGGTCCTGTTCACATTATACCTCTGATCTCAGTATTTTTGTTTCTACATGTGGAGTATCTGCCTATAATGTGTCTATTGCATCTATCAATGTATTCACGTGTCTTTTTCTCTGCTGCTCCATATAAGATCTAGCGGTTATAATCCCATCTGTCTGTGTCAGTTCTTTCTGTCATTTTGTATTTTATCTATTACACTGTCCAAGATGTTCAAGCAGTCACATGATGTAATGTCATATGACCGCTAGGAGAAGCCGCGTCAATATCGGAGGAACGGTGATAGCGGCTGTCAGCGATGACAGTCTGATACTATCCAGAAGGGTTTGTGTAGTACTGGACAGCCCCTTATGAAGATGATCATTGATTTTTCCCAGTTGGCATCATGTTGTGATTGTAGTCTTTA
The DNA here is from genome assembly GCA_033576555.1 of Oophaga sylvatica. Lineage (NCBI taxonomy): Eukaryota > Metazoa > Chordata > Amphibia > Anura > Dendrobatidae > Oophaga > Oophaga sylvatica. The sequence continues at coordinate 396,251,227 of JARQOD010000006.1, read as the reverse complement.
AAGGGGTTTTCCCATCTCTGAGATCCTATCCCAATATGTAGTAGGTGTAACAATAATATTAGCTAATACCTCCTATTAGAGATTTAGTATAGTTCCTCTGATTTACAATGTCTCTTTCCTCATGTGCAGGCATTGCAAGGACCTTGGGTATCCATAGTTATGACCACTGATACAGTGACAGCTAGTTGCTAGTGGTCGTACCCATGGATAACTAAGATCCTGCAATGCCTGCACATGAGGAAAGAGACACAGTGAATCAGTAAAACTATGCTACAGTTTTAATTGGAGGTATTTGCTATTATTATTATTTCACCTACTACATATTGGGATTGATATTGCAGATGGGAATAACCCTTTAATCAGTCATATGAGAACACACATGAAAAAATGTAAGGATCTCTATGGATACAAGATCCTGTTGCAATGACCAGTGTCTAAGTTTCTCCTTAAAGGGGTTGTTCACCTTTTGGTGATATTTTGTTTTATTGATTAAATACATATAATTTGGGTTAAAATAATTTCTGCAGTTGGGTTTCATTAAAAATTTTGCCCGGTTTGCCATCTGGGACCTTTGTGTTGCATGGCCTTTTACTGGCTGCAGAATGAGTTAACTGAGTATCCATCAGTCAGGACACTAGAATTGTCTGACAGGAGAGTATGTAACTCTTATGTCTTTTTTTCAGCTGATTTATTACCACAGACCACATGAAAACTAAATGAGCAGAGGAAAGGAAGGAGTCTGTAAAAGTAAAACGATGCAAACATTGTAATGAAATCCAATTGCTTAAATGATTCTTAGACCCAAATATATGCATTTAAATTAAAAAAACACAAAGGTTGACAACTTTATTAAGGAGGTAGCCAAGCTGACCTAGAAAGGGGCTTAAAGGCGATGCAATGCTTCCTGGGAAAGAAGATGAGCAAACAGCCTCTGTACGGAACACGGAAACAGGGTCGCCTATTGGAACTAGCAGTCCTAAAAGTTAATGTTGACCCTTTATATAACCTTGCTGTGTTACTTAGGATATAAAGCCAAACCACAATCTTCCCCAAAAGAAAAATACCTCCGTCTGCAACCCTTTATGTTAATATTGACCTCTAGAATTGCCCCTTCCAATAGGTGGCGCTATGCTGGAATCCCTGCTCTTTTTCTGTGAAGAGGCTATTGGCATATACTGCATTGGAATTTTATATGATGACCATGTAAAATGTGTTTAGTCCTCCAGGGCGGGAGCAGCTCTTTTCAGCGGCACTTTGCAGGCTATTCGAGGGGAGGTCTCATGCAGGGACACTAGTGGGGTATTATAGATTTTTTTTCTGTCTTCGTTTCCACTTCTCAAATAGCGGTCTGCTCATTAATCCATTAGTCATAATCCCATTGTGTATGACCCCCTACTTTTCTGATGTGTGATCTATGAGGAGAGTGTCAGAATTAGGGTCTTGCTTAGTAGAAGGTTTATTACTGGAATTGACAGAATTTTCACATACATTTTGAGCTGAGAATTGTCGATGTCTCATATCACATACTCATGACATCTTATTACTTGCCATTAGTGCTGAGCTCCTAACCTGTGTTTAGGATAATGGCTATTATTAGCTTTGTCTGTATAGCACATTACCTGCAATTGTCCATTTCTGCTGGAGCTCAGTCTTTTATGCTGTTCTCTCCTTACCGTCGTCCCTACATTGTATTGAAGCTGCAGTATCCTCTGGCGGCATTAAATATGGATGAGCATGTGAGTGTATGGGCTCCAGTCTACCAGTAATACCAGTATACTTTCTGTCTACCGTCATGGTTGAAAGTGTTGGTACCTTTGAAATTTTTCTAGGAAATGAAGAATTTCTCCCAGAAAATTATTGCAATTCCACATGTTTTGTCACACACATATTTATTTCCTTTGTGTGTATTGGAACAACACAAAAAAAAAAAACAGAACGAAAAACAAATTGGCTATAATTCACACACTACCCCAAAAATGAATAGGACAAAGTTGATGGAACCTTTCCAAAATTGTGGATAAACAACTTTGTTTCAAGCGTGTGATGCTTGTTCAAACTCGCCTGTCGCAAGTAACAGGTGTGAACAATATGAAAATCACGCCTGAAACCAGATAAAAAAGGGAGACTTTGACTCAATCTTTGCATTGTCTTGTGTGCCACACTAAGCATTGAGAACAGAAAGAGAATTGTCTGAGGACGTGAGAACCAAAATTGTTGAAAAATATCAACAAATCTTAAGGTTACAAGTCCAGCTCCAGAGATCTTTATTTTCCTTTGGGTAAGGTGCACAAAATAATCAAGAAGTTTACAACCCTTGGCACTGTAGCTAATCGCCCTGGATGTGGATGGCAGAGAAAAATTGATGAATGGTTGCAAAGCAGGATAGTACATCTGGTGGATAAGCGCCCCAATCAACTTCCCCCAATTAATTCAAGCAGTCCTGCAGACTCCGTGTGCATCAGTGTCCGCTTAAACTATCCATCGACATTTGAATGAAATGCTCTGGCAGGAGATCCAGGAAGACACCTCTGCTGACACAGAGACATAAAAAAGCTAGACTGCAGTTTGCCAAAATGTACTTGAGTAAAACAAAATTCTGGTTTGAAAGCGTATTGCGGACATATGAGACCAAGATGGAGCTTTTTGGTAAAGCATATCATTCTACTATTGACAGAAAACTGATTGAGGCCTACAAATAAAGGAATACTGTTGTGAATGGACTTGAGATGAGTTCTGAGCAGAGGCTCCCTCTGGTGGTTACAAGCGGTACTGGACTGTCCATGAAGATTGTGAGGATTGGGAATCAGGTGTTACTGACTGGTCTTATATAAGGGAGTCACCTTCCCATCAGGGTTGCCGGTGATCAATTGTTCTGGTCTCAATCCTTGATTCCTGTTTCCTTTGTAGCCTGCTGTGTCGTGTCTGCATCTCCTGCTAACAGATAAGACATTTTCTTTTTGCTTTTGTGCTTGATTTTTGCATTTTGTCCTGCACTTCTGTGGGGGCCTTTAGGGTCCCCTTTGGGGGCTTTTGCCCTCTCAGTTTTGTTCAGCCACTGATGTTTTGTACATTTGCTTTTTCCATTTTTTTCAGTGGCTGCTGTTTTGATTTTGTTACACCAGAGAACTAATTTAGGTGGTAGAGGTCGTGTGATCTCAGGTGTTTTTGAAATTAGTAAAGTTGGTGCTTTTCAGGGTTTTTGGGGATTGCAGTAAGTGCCCTTCCTATCCTTTTCTATTTAGATAGTTTGGGCCCCAACGTTTGCTCATACTATTTTCTGTCTGTGTCAGTATTTCTTCTTGTCTAACCGCCATTACATGTTTGGGGGCTTCTATGTTCTTTGGGGATCTGCTCCGGGGCAGATAGCTTTCATCTTTCTATCTTTAGGTATAGTTAGTTTCTCAGGCTGTGACGAGGCGTCTAGGACCAACGTAGGAACGCTCCACGGCTACCTTAGTTGTGGTGGTTAGTCAGGGTACTGCAATCTCATAGATTCCAACTGCTCTGGTGTATTGCCTTTTTTACCTGCACTCCTCAGCTACCAAATCATAACAGTATCACCGGCCAAAAACTGAAATTTATATGGTACTCACAGAAGGGAAAAAATATTTTGAAAAAAAAAAAAAAAAAGAGTCAGATATTTTTCTGTTTGTTGCAATTTTTTTTTTTCCCTCTGTATCTCTGGGTGCTGGGGAGGATTTTTTCTCTCAATGGAGTTTGCACAGTTGTCTGGCCGTGTGGATCAGCTTGCCACTGAGGTTAGAGTATTGCTACCTATCTTGCTAGGTTGCCTGTTGTGGAACCTAGGATTCCTGTTGTGAATGGGTTTGAGATGAGTTCTGAGCAGAGGCTCCCTCTGGTGGTTACAAGCGGTACTAGTGAGGATTGTGAGGACTGGGAATCAGGTGTTACTGATTGGTCTTATATAAGGGAGTCATTTTCCCATCAGGGTTGCCGGTGATCAATTGTTCTGGTCTGAATCCTTCTTTCCAGTTTCCCTTGTAGCCTGCTGTGTCGTGTCTGCATCTCCTGCTATCAGATAAGACAATTTCTTATTTTGTGTTTTTGCTATATTTTTGCATTTGGTCCTGCACTTCTGTGGGGGCCTTCTGGGTCCCCTCCGGGGGCTTTTGCCCTCTCAGTTTAGTCCAGCCACTGTGTTTTGTACTTTTGCTTTTTCCAGTTTTTTCAGTGGCTGCTGTTTTTGTTACACCAGAGAACTAATTTAGGTGGTAGAGGTCGTGTGATCTCAGGTGATTTTGAAATTAGTAGAGTTGGTGTTTTTCAGGGTTTTCTGGGATTGCACTAAGTACCCTTCCTGTCCTTTTCTATTTAGATAGTTTGGGCCCCAGCGTTTGCTCATACTATTTTCTTTCTGTGTCAGTATTTCCTCTTGTCTAACCGCCATTACATGTTTGGGGGCTTTCTATTATCTTTGGGGTTCTGCTACGGGGCAGATAGCTTTCCTATTTCTATCTTTAGGTGTAGTTAGTTTCTCAGGCTGTGACGAGGCGTCTAGGACCAACGTAGGAACGCTCCACGGCTGCCTCTAGTTGCGGTGGTTAGTCAGGGTACTGCAATCTCATAGATTCCAACTGCTCTGGTGTATTTCCTTTTTTGCCTGCACTCCTCAGCTACCGTAACATAACAGTATCACCGGCCATAAAAATTGTATGGTACTCACAGAAGGGAAAAAATATTTTGAAGGAAGAAAAGTTATCAGAGATATTTTTCTGTTTGTTGCATTTTTTTTTTTCCCCTCTGTATCTCTGGGTGCTGGGGAGGATCTTTTCTCCCAATGGAGTTTGCACAGTTGTCTGGCCGTGTGGATCAGCTTGCCACTGAGGTTCAGAGTATTGCTGCATATCTTGCTAGGTTGCCTGTTGTGGAACCTAGGATCCCCATGCCAGATTTGTTTTTAGGGGATCGAGCTAAGTTTCAGAATTTCAAAAATAATTGTAAATTGTTTCTTGCCTTAAAATCTAAGTCCTCAGGAAACGCAGCGCAGCAGGTTCAAATTATCATCTCTCTCCTGCGCGGCGATCCTCAGGATTGGGCTTTTTCCCTGATACCTGGGGACCCTGTTTTGAGTGATGTTGATGCATTTTTTCAGGCTTTGGGGTTATTGTACGATGAGCCTAATGTCACTGATCAAGCTGAAAAAGCCTTGTTGGCATTAAATCAGGGGCTTGATGACGCTGAGTTATACTGTCAGAGATTCCGTAGGTGGGCAGTCCTGACCAAATGGAATGACGACGCTTTGGCGGCCCTTTTCCGGAAGGGTCTGTCGGATAATGTAAAGGATGTTATGGTGGGATTCCCTGTCCCCTCTGGTCTCAATGATTCTATGTCATTAGCGATTCAAATTGACAGACGTTTGCGTGAGCGGAGAAGTATGCGTGGAGTGGTGTTGCCTTGTGAGCCAGCTGCTGAGCCCATGCAGTGTGATGGAGTGGTGTCTGGGGCACAGCGTCATGAGTTTCGAAAGCGCAATGGGTTATGTTTCTACTGTGGTGATGCCTCTCATGCTATTTCAGTCTGCCCTAAGCGGGGAAGACATTTTGCACGCTCAGTTGTCTTGGGTAGTGTTCAGACTAAGTTTTTATTAACTGTCACTCTGATATGCTCTCTGTCCTCATTTTCTGCTCAGGCTTTCGTTGATTCTGGAGCAGCTATTAACCTGATGGATTATGATTTTGCTAAACGTTGTGGGTTTTCCTTGATACCCCTACAGAAGTCTATTCCCCTACTGGGGATCGATTCTACCCCTTTGGCTGAGAATAAACCCCAGTTTTCTACTCAGGTGATAATGAGGGTTGAACCTGATCACCAGGAGTGCTGCAAATTTTTGGTTCTATATAATCTGCATGACATTATAGTGCTGGGTTTCCCTTGGTTACAGTCTCATAATCCTGTTTTGGATTGGAAATCTGTGTCTGTAACCAGTTGGGGCTGCCAATGTGTTAGTGCCAACACTCCTGTTTTTTCTGCCTCCCCCCAGGCTGAGGATGTTCCTGACTTTTTGTTTGATTTTTCTGATGTGTTTAGCGAAAGTAAATCTGCATCCTTACCTCCCCATAGGAGCTATGACTGCGCTATTGAATTAGTGCCAGGTAGTAAATTCCCTAAAGGTCGCCTTTTTAACTTGTCTGTACCTGAACATGACGCTATGCGGTCTTATATCAAGGAATCATTGGAGAAGGGTCATATCAGACCATCCTCTTCACCCTTAGGTGCCGGTTTTTTCTTTGTGGCCAAAAAAGATGGTTCATTAAGGCCGTGTATTGATTATCGTCTCTTGAACAATATTACTGTGAAATATCAATACCCGTTACCCTTGATTTCTGACCTGTTTTCCAGGGTGAAAAACGCTACTTGGTTTACCAAGCTTGACCTCAGGGGGCGTATAACCTTATTCGCATTAAGCACGGGGATGAATGGAAGACGGCATTTAACACCCCTGAAGGGCATTTGAGTACCTTGTGATGCCCTTTGGGCTCACTAATGCTCCTTCCGTCTTCCAGTCCTTCATGAATGACATTTTCAGGGATTTTGTGGACAAGTTTCTGATTGTTTATTTGGATGATATCTTGATTTTTTCTAATGACTGGGACTCTCATGTGAAACATGTTCGAACTGTATTCCAGATTTTGAGAGAGAATGCTCTGTATGTGAAGGGATCAAAGTGTCTTTTTGGCGTACAGAAGATCTCATTTCTGGGATTCATTTTGTCCCCATCTGTTATTGAAATGGACCCGGTCAAGGTTCAGGCCATCTGTGATTGGGTCCAACCTACTTCATTAAAGGCTCTTCAGAGATTTTTGGGTTTTGCCAATTTTTATCGTAAATTTATTGGTAATTTCTCTGTTATTGTTAAACCATTAACTGATTTGACCAGAAAGGGTTCTGATGTGGTGAATTGGCCTCCTGAGGCAGTCTCTGCGTTTCAGGAACTTAAGCAGAGATTCACTTCTGCTCCTGTTCTACGGCAGCCTGATGTTTCTCTGCCATTTCAGGTGGAGGTTGATGCCTCTGAAATTGGGGCAGGTGCCGTTTTGTCCCAAAAAGATCCAGAGACCTCTAAAAGTAACCCTTGTGCCTTTTTCTCTCGAAAATTTTCTCCTACTGAACGTAATTATGACGTGGGTAATCGGGAGTTATTGGCCATGAAGTGGGCTTTTGAAGAGTGGAGACATTGGCTGGAGGGAGCCAAACATCAGGTGGTGGTCCTTACGGACCATAAGAATCTGGTCTATCTGGAATCTGCCAAGCGACTCAATCCTAGACAGGCCAGGTGGGCCTTGTTTTTCACACGTTTTAATTTTGTGGTTTCCTTTCTTCCTGGCACTAAGAATGTTAAGGCGGATGCCCTCTCGAGGAGTTTCCTTGCGGACTCTCCTGAGCTATCTGATCCCTCTGTTATTTTGAAGGAGGGTGTAGTTCTTTCCGCCATCTCGCCCAATTTGAGACTTGCTCTGGAGGGGTGTCAGGAGGATAGGCCCGAGCGCTGCCCTGTTGGAAAATTGTTTGTCCCGGACCAATGGAAAAAGAGTGTGATGTCTGAGATTCATTGTTCCGCATTGGCTGGGCATCCCGGAATTTTTGGTACCAGAGACTTGGTTAGTCGGTCCTTTTGGTGGCCTACCTTGTCTCGCGATGTCAGGGAATTTGTGCAGTCCTGCGGGACTTGCTCTCGCTCCAAGCCTTGCTCTCGCTCTAGTGGTTTGTTGATGCCATTGCCTGTGCCCAAGAGACCATGGACCCATATCTCTATGGATTTCATTTCCGACCTTCCTGTTTCTCAGAGAATGACCACCATCTGGGTAATTTGTGATAGGTTTTCCAAAATGATACATCTTGTGCCATTACCTAAGTTGCCTTCCTCCTCTGAATTGGTGCCGTTGTTCCTTCAGCACGTGGTTCGTTTACACGGCATTCCTGAGAACATTGTGTCTGACAGAGGAGTCCAGTTTGTTTCCAGATTTTGGAGGACTTTATGTTCTAAACTGGGTGTTCAATTGTCTTTCTCCTCGGCATTTCATCCTCAGACCAATGGTCAAACTGAGAGAACAAACCAGACATTGGAGACTTATCTAAGATGCTTTGTGTCTGCTGATCAGGATGACTGGGTCTCTTTTTTGCCTTTGGCTGAGTTTGCTCTTAATAATAGGGCTAGCTCTGCCACTTTGATGTCTCCGTTTTTCTGTAATTCTGGGTTTCACCCTCGATTTTCTTCAGGACAGACGGAGGCTTCTGTCTGTCCAGGTGTTGACTCTGTTGTTGAGCGTATGCAGCAGATTTGGGACCAGGTAGTGGAGAGGTTGTCCCTCTCTCAGGAGAAGGCCCAGCGGTTTGCTAACCGGCATAGGACTGATGGTCCTCGGTTTAAAGTGGGGGACTTGGTCTGGTTGTCCTCAAAGAATATTCCTATGAGAGTAGCATCTCCTAAATTTAAGCCTAGGTTCATTGGACCTTATAAGATCATGGAGATTATTAATCCTGTTTCTTTTCGTTTGCTTCTTCCAGGGACATTTAAGATCCATAACGTGTTCCACAAGTCCTTGTTGAAGAGGTTTGTTGAGCCAGTGGTTCCTGCTGCTGTGCCTCCTGACCCTGTTTTGGTTGAGGGCAATCTGGAGTATGTGGTTGAGAAAATATTGGATTCTCGTTTTTCTAGACGAAGACTCCAGTATTTGGTTAAATGGAGAGGTTATGGTCAGGAAGACAATTCTTGGGTGTTTGCTTCGGACATCCATGCTAGGAGACTTATCCGTGCGTATCATAGAACTCATCCTGACCGACCTGGTTGCTCAAATGAGGGTTCGGTGACCCCTCCTCAAGGGGGGGTACTGTTGTGAATGGGTTTGAGATGAGTTCTGAGCAGAGGCTCCCTCTGGTGGTTACAAGCGGTACTAGTGAGGATTGTGAGGACTGGGAATCAGGTGTTACTGATTGGTCTTATATAAGGGAGTCATTTTCCCATCAGGGTTGCCAGTGATCAATTGTTCTGGTCTGAATCCTTCTTTCCAGTTTCCCTTGTAGCCTGCTGTGTCGTGTCTGCATCTCCTGCTATCAGATAAGACAATTTCTTATTTTGTGTTTTTGCTATATTTTTGCATTTGGTCCTGCACTTCTGTGGGGCCTTCTGGGTCCCCTCCGGGGCTTTTGCCCTCTCAGTTTAGTCCAGCCACTGTGTTTTGTACTTTTGCTTTTTCCAGTTTTTTCAGTGGCTGCTGTTTTTGTTACACCAGAGAACTAATTTAGGTGGTAGAGGTCGTGTGATCTCAGGTGATTTTGAAATTAGTAGAGTTGGTGTTTTTCAGGGTTTTCTGGGATTGCACTAAGTACCCTTCCTGTCCTTTTCTATTTAGATAGTTTGGGCCCCAGCGTTTGCTCATACTATTTTCTTTCTGTGTCAGTATTTCCTCTTGTCTAACCGCCATTACATGTTTGGGGGCTTTCTATTATCTTTGGGGTTCTGCTATGGGGCAGATAGCTTTCCTATTTCTATCTTTAGGTGTAGTTAGTTTCTCAGGCTGTGACGAGGCGTCTAGGACCAACGTAGAACGCTCCACGGCTGCCTCTAGTTGCGGTGGTTAGTCAGGGTACTGCAATCTCATAGATTCCAACTGCTCTGGTGTATTTCCTTTTTTGCCTGCACTCCTCAGCTACCGTAACATAACAGATTCCCATGCCAGATTTGTTTTTGGGGGATCGATCCAAGTTTCTGAATTTCAAAAATAATTGTAAATTGTTTTTTGCCTTAAAATCTAAGTCCTCAGGGAACGCAGCGCAGCAGGTTCAAATTGTCATCTCTCTCCTGCGCGGCGATCCTCAGGATTGGGCTTTTTCCCTGACCCCTGGGGATCCTGTTTTGAGTGATGTTGATACATTTTTTCAGGCCTTGGGGTTATTGTATGATGAGCCTAATGTCACTGATCAAGCTGAAAAAGCCTTGTTGGCATTAAATCAGGGGCCTTATGACGCTGAGTTATACTGTCAGAGATTCCGTAGGTGGGCAGTCCTGACCAAATGGAATGACGACGCTTTGGCAGCCCTTTTTCGGAAGGGTCTGTCAGATAATGTAAAGGATGTTATGGTGGGATTCCCTGTCCCCTCTGGTCTTAATGATTCTATGTCATTAGCGATTCAAATTGACAGACGTTTGCGTGAGCGGAGAAGTATGCGTGGAATAGTGTTGCCTTGTGAACCTGCTTCTGAACCCATGCAGTGTGATGGAGTGGTTTCTGGGGCACAGCGTCATGAGTTTCGAAAGCGCAATGGGTTATGTTTCTACTGTGGTGATGCTTCTCATGCTATCTCAATTTGCCCTAAGCGGGGAAGACGTTTTGCACGCTCAGTTGTCTTGGGTAGTGTTCAGACTAAGTTTTTATTAACTGTTACGTTGATATGCTCTCTGTCCTCATTTTCTGCTCAGGCTTTCATTGATTCGGTAGCAGCTATTAACCTGATGGATTTTGATTTCGCTAAACGTTGTGGGTTTCCCTTGATACCCCTACAGAAGTCTATTCCCCTACTGGGGATCGATTCTACCCCTTTGGCTGAGAATAAACCTCAGTTCTCTACTCAGGTGATATGAGGGTTGAACCTGATCATCAGGAGAGCTGCAAATTTTTGGTTCTGTATAATCTGCATGACATTATCGTGCTGGGTTTCCTTTGGTTACAGTCTCATAATCCTGTTTTGGATTGGAAATCTGTGTCTGTAACCAGTTGGGGCTGCCAATGTGTTAATACCAACACTCCTGTTTTTTCTGCCTCCCCCCAGGCTCAGGATGTTCCTGACTTTTTGATTGATTTTTCTGATGTGTTTAGCGAAAGTAAATCTGCATCCTTGCCTCCCCATAGGAGCTATGACTGCGCTATTGAATTAGTGCCTGGTAGTAAATTCCCTAAAGGTCGCCTTTTTAACTTGTCTGTACCTGAACATGACGCTATGCGGTCTTATATCAAGGAGTCTTTGGAGAAAGGTCATATCAGACCATCCTCTTCACCCTTAGGTGCCGGTTTTTTCTTTGTGACCAAAAAGGATGGTTCATTAAGGCCGTGTATTGATTATCGTCTTTTGAACAATATTACTGTGAAATATCAATACCCGTTACCCTTGATTTCTGACCTGTTTTCCAGGGTGAAAAACGCTACTTGGTTTACCAAGCTTGACCTCAGGGGGGCATATAACCTTATTCGCATTAAGCACGGGGATGAATGGAAGACGGCATTTAAC
>JARQOD010000006.1:396089012-396239883 GCA_033576555.1 Oophaga sylvatica | reverse complement strand
AAAACTATGCTACAGTTTAATTGGAGGTATTTGCTATTATTATATTTCACCTACTACATATTGGGATTGATATTGCAGATGGGAATAACCCTTTAATCAGTCATATGAAGAACACACATGAAAAAATGTAAGGATCTCTATGGATACAAGATCCTGTTGCAATGACCAGTGTCTAAGTTTCTCCTTAAAGGGGTTGTTCACCTTTTGGTGATATTTTGTTTTATTGATTAAATACATATAATTTGGGTTAAAATAATTTCTGCAGTTGGGTTTCATTAAAAATTTTGCCCGGTTTGCCATCTGGGACCTTTGTGTTGCATGGCCTTTTACTGGCTGCAGAATGATTTTAACTGAGTATCCATCAGTCAGGACACTAGAATTGTCTGACAGGAGAGTATGTAACTCTTATGTCTTTTTTTCAGCTGATTTATTACCACAGACCACATGAAAACTAAATGAGCAGAGGAAAGGAAGGAGTCTGTAAAAGTAAAACGATGCAAACATTGTAATGAAATCCAATTGCTTAAATGATTCTTAGACCCAAATATATGCATTTAAATTAAAAAACACAAAGGTTGACAACTTTATTAAGGAGGTAGCCAAGCTGACCTAGAAAGGGGCTTAAAGGCGATGCAATGCTTCCTGGAAAGAAGATGAGCAAACAGCCTCTGTACGGAACACGGAAACAGGGCCCGCCTATTGGAACTAGCAGTCCTAAAAGTTAATGTTGACCCTTTATAAAACCCTTTGCTGTGTTACTTAGGATATAAAGCCAAACCACAATCTTCCCCAAAAGAAAAAATACCTCCGTCTGCAACCCTTTATGTTAATATTGACCTCTAGAATTGCCCCTTCCAATAGGTGGCGCTATGCTGGAATCCCTGCTCTTTTTCTGTGAAGAGGCTATTGCATATACTGCATTGGAATTTTATATGATGACCATGTAAAATGTGTTTAGTCCTCCAGGGCGGGAGCAGCTCTTTTCAGCGGCACTTTGCAGGCTATTCGAGGGGAGGTCTCATGCAGGGGACACTAGTGGGGTATTATAGATTTTTTTTCTGTCTTCGTTTCCACTTCTCAAATAGCGGTCTGCTCATTAATCCATTAGTCATAATCCCATTGTGTATGACCCCCTAGTTTTCTGATGTGTGATCTATGAGGAGAGTGTCAGAATTAGGGTCTTGCTTAGTAGAAGGTTTATTACTGGAATTGACAGAATTTTCACATACATTTTGAGCTGAGAATTGTCGATGTCTCATATCACATACTCATGACATCTTATTACTTGCCATTAGTGCTGAGCTCCTAACCTGTGTTTAGATAATGGCTATTATTAGCTTTGTCTGTATAGCACATTACCTGCAATTGTCCATTTCTGCTGGAGCTCAGTCTTTTATGCTGTTCTCTCCTTACCGTCGTCCCTACATTGTATTGAAGCTGCAGTATCCTCGGGCGGCATTAAATATGGATGAGCATGTGAGTGTATGGGCTCCAGTCTACCAGTAATACCAGTATACTTTCTGTCTACCGTCATGGTTGAAAGTGTTGGTACCTTTGAAATTTTTCTAGGAAATGAAGAATTTCTCCCAGAAAATTATTGCAATTCCACATGTTTTGTCACACACATATTTATTTCCTTTGTGTGTATTGGAACAACACAAAAAAAAAAAAACAGAACGAAAAACAAATTGGCTATAATGTCACACACTACCCCAAAAATGAATAGGACAAAGTTGATGGAACCTTTCCAAAATTGTGGATAAACAACTTTGTTTCAAGTGTGTGATGCTTGTTCAAACTCGCCTGTCGCAAGTAACAGGTGTGAACAATATGAAAATCACGCCTGAAAACCAGATAAAAAAGGGAGACTTTGACTCAATCTTTGCATTGTCTTGTGTGCCACACTAAGCATTGAGAACAGAAAGAGAATTGTCTGAGGACGTGAGAACCAAAATTGTTGAAAAATATCAACAAATCTTAAGGTTACAAGTCCAGCTCCAGAGATCTTTATTTTCCTTTGGGTAAGGTGCACAAAATAATCAAGAAGTTTACAACCCTTGGCACTGTAGCTAATCGCCCTGGATGTGGATGGCAGAGAAAAATTGATGAATGGTTGCAAAGCAGGATAGTACATCTGGTGGATAAGCAGCCCCAATCAACTTCCCCCAATTAATTCAAGCAGTCCTGCAGACTCCGTGTGCATCAGTGTCCTCTTAAACTATCCATCGACATTTGAATGAAATGCTCTGGCAGGAGATCCAGGAAGACACCTCGGCTGACACAGAGACATAAAAAAGCTAGACTGCAGTTTGCCAAAATGTACTTGATAAAACAAAATTCTGGTTTGAAAGCGTATTGCGGACATATGAGACCAAGATGGAGCTTTTTGGTAAAGCATATCATTCTACTATTGACAGAAAACTGATTGAGGCCTACAAATAAAGGAATACTGTTGTGAATGGACTTGAGATGAGTTCTGAGCAGAGGCTCCCTCTGGTGGTTACAAGCGGTACTGGACTGTCCACTGAAGATTGTGAGGATTGGGAATCAGGTGTTACTGACTGGTCTTATATAAGGGAGTCACCTTCCCATCAGGTTGCCGGTGATCAATTGTTCTGGTCTCAATCCTTGATTCCTGTTTCCTTTGTAGCCTGCTGTGTCGTGTCTGCATCTCCTGCTAACAGATAAGACTTTTCTTCTTTTTGCTTTTGTGCTTGATTTTTGCATTTTGTCCTGCACTTCTGTGGGGGCCTTTAGGGTCCCCTTTGGGGGCTTTTGCCCTCTCAGTTTTGTTCAGCCACTGATGTTTTGTACATTTGCTTTTTCCATTTTTTTCAGTGGCTGCTGTTTTGATTTTGTTACACCAGAGAACTAATTTAGGTGGTAGAGGTCGTGTGATCTCAGGTGTTTTTGAAATTAGTAAAGTTGGTGCTTTTCAGGGTTTTTGGGGATTGCAGTAAGTGCCCTTCCTATCCTTTCTATTTAGATAGTTTGGGCCCCAACGTTTGCTCATACTATTTTCTGTCTGTGTCAGTATTTCTTCTTGTCTAACCGCCATTACATGTTTGGGGGCTTCTATGTTCTTTGGGGATCTGCTCCGGGGCAGATAGCTTTCATCTTTCTATCTTTAGGTATAGTTAGTTTCTCAGCTGTGACGAGGCGTCTAGGACCAACGTAGGAACGCTCCACGGCTGCCTCTAGTTGTGGTGGTTAGTCAGGGTACTGCAATCTCATAGATTCCAACTGCTCTGGTGTATTGCCTTTTTTACCTGCACTCCTCAGCTACCAAATCATAACAGTATCACCGGCCAAAAACTGAAATTTATATGGTACTCACAGAAGGGAAAAAATATTTTGAAAAAAAAAAAAAAGGTTGTCAGATATTTTTCTGTTTGTTGCAATTTTTTTTTTTTCCTCTGTATCTCTGGGTGCTGGGGAGGATTTTTTCTCTCAATGGAGTTTGCACAGTTTGTCTGGCCGTGTGGATCAGCTTGCCACTGAGGTTGAGTATTGCTACCTATCTTGCTAGGTTGCCTGTTGTGGAACCTAGGATTCCTGTTGTGAATGGGTTTGAGATGAGTTCTGAGCAGAGGCTCCCTCTGGTGGTTACAAGCGGTACTAGTGAGGATTGTGAGGACTGGGAATCAGGTGTTACTGATTGGTCTTATATAAGGAGTCATTTTCCCATCAGGGTTGCCGGTGATCAATTGTTCTGGTCTGAATCCTTCTTTCCAGTTTCCCTTGTAGCCTGCTGTGTCGTGTCTGCATCTCCTGCTATCAGATAAGACAATTTCTTATTTTGTGTTTTTGCTATATTTTTGCATTTGGTCCTGCACTTCTGTGGGGGCCTTCTGGGTCCCCTCCGGGGGCTTTTGCCCTCTCAGTTTAGTCCAGCCACTGTGTTTTGTACTTTTGTTTTTCCAGTTTTTTCAGTGGCTGCTGTTTTTGTTACACCAGAGAACTAATTTAGGTGGTAGAGGTCGTGTGATCTCAGGTGATTTTGAAATTAGTAGAGTTGGTGTTTTTCAGGTTTTCTGGGATTGCACTAAGTACCCTTCCTGTCCTTTTCTATTTAGATAGTTTGGGCCCCAGCGTTTGCTCATACTATTTTCTTTCTGTGTCAGTATTTCCTCTTGTCTAACCGCCATTACATGTTTGGGGCTTTCTATTATCTTTGGGGTTCTGCTACGGGGCAGATAGCTTTCCTATTTCTATCTTTAGGTGTAGTTAGTTTCTCAGGCTGTGACGAGGCGTCTAGGACCAACGTAGGAACGCTCCACGGCTGCCTCTAGTTGCGGTGGTTAGTCAGGGTACTGCAATCTCATAGATTCCAACTGCTCTGGTGTATTTCCTTTTTTGCCTGCACTCCTCAGCTACCGTAACATAACAGTATCACCGGCCATAAAAATTGTATGGTACTCACAGAAGGGAAAAAATATTTTGAAGGAAGAAAAGTTGTCAGAGATATTTTTCTGTTTGTTGCATTTTTTTTTTTTCCCTCTGTATCTCTGGGTGCTGGGGAGGATCTTTTCTCCCAATGGAGTTTGCACAGTTGTCTGGCCGTGTGGATCAGCTTGCCACTGAGGTTCAGAGTATTGCTGCATATCTTGCTAGGTTGCCTGTTGTGGAACCTAGGATCCCCATGCCAGATTTGTTTTTAGGGGATCGAGCTAAGTTTCAGAATTTCAAAAATAATTGTAAATTGTTTCTTGCCTTAAAATCTAAGTCCTCAGGACACGCAGCGCAGCAGGTTCAAATTATCATCTCTCTCCTGCGCGGCGATCCTCAGGATTGGGCTTTTTCCCTGATACCTGGGGATCCTGTTTTGAGTGATGTTGATGCATTTTTTCAGGCTTTGGGGTTATTGTACGATGAGCCTAATGTCACTGATCAAGCTGAAAAAGCCTTGTTGGCATTAAATCAGGGGCTTGATGACGCTGAGTTATACTGTCAGAGATTCCGTAGGTGGGCAGTCCTGACCAAATGGAATGACGACGCTTTGGCGGCCCTTTTCCGGAAGGGTCTGTCGGATAATGTAAAGGATGTTATGGTGGGATTCCCTGTCCCCTCTGGTCTCAATGATTCTATGTCATTAGCGATTCAAATTGACAGACGTTTGCGTGAGCGGAGAAGTATGCGTAGAGTGGTGTTGCCTTGTGAGCCAGCTTCTGAGCCCATGCAGTGTGATGGAGTGGTGTCTGGGGCACAGCGTCATGAGTTTCGAAAGCGCAATGGTTATGTTTCTACTGTGGTGATGCCTCTCATGCTATTTCAGTCTGCCCTAAGCGGGGAAGACATTTTGCACGCTCAGTTGTCTTGGGTAGTGTTCAGACTAAGTTTTTATTAACTGTCACTCTGATATGCTCTCTGTCCTCATTTTCTGCTCAGGCTTTCGTTGATTCTGGAGCAGCTATTAACCTGATGGATTATGATTTTGCTAAACGTTGTGGGTTTTCCTTGATACCCCTACAGAAGTCTATTCCCCTACTGGGATCGATTCTACCCCTTTGGCTGAGAATAAACCCCAGTTTTCTACTCAGGTGATAATGAGGGTTGAACCTGATCACCAGGAGTGCTGCAAATTTTTGGTTCTATATAATCTGCATGACATTATAGTGCTGGGTTTCCCTTGGTTACAGTCTCATAATCCTGTTTTGGATTGGAAATCTGTGTCTGTAACCAGTTGGGGCTGCCAATGTGTTAGTGCCAACACTCCTGTTTTTTCTGCCTCCCCCCAGGCTGAGGATGTTCCTGACTTTTTGTTTGATTTTTCTGATGTGTTTAGCGAAAGTAAATCTGCATCCTTACCTCCCCATAGGAGCTATGACTGCGCTATTGAATTAGTGCCAGGTAGTAAATTCCCTAAAGGTCGCCTTTTTAACTTGTCTGTACCTGAACATGACGCTATGCGGTCTTATATCAAGGAATCATTGGAGAAGGAGAAGGGTCATATCAGACCATCCTCTTCACCCTTAGGTGCCGGTTTTTTCTTTGTGGCCAAAAAAGATGGTTCATTAAGGCCGTGTATTGATTATCGTCTTTTGAACAATATTACTGTGAAATATCAATACCCGTTACCCTTGATTTCTGACCTGTTTTCCAGGGTGAAAAACGCTACTTGGTTTACCAAGCTTGACCTCAGGGGGCGTATAACCTTATTCGCATTAAGCACGGGGATGAATGGAAGACGGCATTTAACACCCCTGAAGGGCATTTTGAGTACCTTGTGATGCCCTTTGGACTCACTAATGCTCCTTCCGTCTTCCAGTCCTTCATGAATGACATTTTCAGGGATTTTGTGGACAAGTTTCTGATTGTTTATTTGGATGATATCTTGATTTTTTCTAATGACTGGGACTCTCATGTGAAACATGTTCGAACTGTATTCCAGATTTTGAGAGAGAATGCTCTGTATGTGAAGGGATCAAAGTGTCTTTTTGGCGTACAGAAGATCTCATTTCTGGGATTCATTTTGTCCCCATCTGTTATTGAAATGGACCCGGTCAAGGTTCAGGCCATCTGTGATTGGGTCCAACCTACTTCATTAAAGGCTCTTCAGAGATTTTTGGGTTTTGCCAATTTTTATCGTAAATTTATTGGTAATTTCTCGTTATTGTTAAACCATTAACTGATTTGACCAGAAAGGGTTCTGATGTGGTGAATTGGCCTCCTGAGGCAGTCTCTGCGTTTCAGGAACTTAAGCAGAGATTCACTTCTGCTCCTGTTCTACGGCAGCCTGATGTTTCTCTGCCATTTCAGGTGGAGGTTGATGCCTCTGAAATTGGGGCAGGTGCCGTTTTGTCCCAAAAAGATCCAGAAACCTCTAAAAGTAACCCTTGTGCCTTTTTCTCTCGAAAATTTTCTCCTACTGAACGTAATTATGACGTGGGTAATCGGAGTTATTGGCCATGAAGTGGGCTTTTGAAGAGTGGAGACATTGGCTGGAGGGAGCCAAACATCAGGTGGTGGTCCTTACGGACCATAAGAATCTGGTCTATCTGGAATCTGCCAAGCGACTCAATCCTAGACAGGCCAGGTGGGCCTTGTTTTTCACACGTTTTAATTTTGTGGTTTCCTTTCTTCCTGGCACTAAGAATGTTAAGGCGGATGCCCTCTCGAGGAGTTTCCTTGCGGACTCTCCTGAGCTATCTGATCCCTCTGTTATTTTGAAGGAGGGTGTAGTTCTTTCCGCCATCTCGCCCAATTTGAGACTGGCTCTGGAGGGGTGTCAGGAGGATAGGCCCGAGCGCTGCCCTGTTGGAAAATTGTTTGTCCCGGACCAATGGAAAAAGAGTGTGATGTCTGAGATTCATTGTTCCGCATTGGCTGGGCATCCCGGAATTTTTGGTACCAGAGACTTGGTTAGTCGGTCCTTTTGGTGGCCTACCTTGTCTCGCGATGTCAGGGAATTTGTGCAGTCCTGCGGGACTTGCTCTCGCTCCAAGCCTTGCTCTCGCTCTAGTGGTTTGTTGATGCCATTGCCTGTGCCCAAGAGACCATGGACCCATATCTCTATGGATTTCATTTCCGATCTTCCTGTTTCTCAGAGAATGACCACCATCTGGGTAATTTGTGATAGGTTTTCCAAAATGATACATCTTGTGCCATTACCTAAGTTGCCTTCCTCCTCTGAATTGGTGCCGTTGTTCCTTCAGCACGTGGTTCGTTTACACGGCATTCCTGAGAACATTGTGTCTGACAGAGGAGTCCAGTTTGTTTCCAGATTTTGGAGGACTTTTTGTTCTAAACTGGGTGTTCAATTGTCTTTCTCCTCGGCATTTCATCCTCAGACCAATGGTCAAACTGAGAGAACAAACCAGACATTGGAGACTTATCTAAGATGCTTTGTGTCTGCTGATCAGGATGACTGGGTCTCTTTTTTGCCTTTGGCTGAGTTTGCTCTTAATAATAGGGCTAGCTCTGCCACTTTGATGTCTCCGTTTTTCTGTAATTCTGGGTTTCACCCTCGATTTTCTTCAGGACAGACGGAGGCTTCTGTCTGTCCAGGTGTTGACTCTGTTGTTGAGCGTATGCAGCAGATTTGGGACCAGGTAGTGGAGAGGTTGTCCCTCTCTCAGGAGAAGGCCCAGCGGTTTGCTAACCGGCATAGGACTGATGGTCCTCGGTTTAAAGTGGGGGACTTGGTCTGGTTGTCCTCAAAGAATATTCCTATGAGAGTAGCATCTCCTAAATTTAAGCCTAGGTTCATTGGACCTTATAAGATCATGGAGATTATTAATCCTGTTTCTTTTCGTTTGCTTCTTCCAGGGACATTTAAGATCCATAACGTGTTCCACAAGTCCTTGTTGAAGAGGTTTGTTGAGCCAGTGGTTCCTGCTGCTGTGCCTCCTGACCCTGTTTTGGTTGAGGGCAATCTGGAGTATGTGGTTGAGAAAATATTGGATTCTCGTTTTTCTAGACGAAGACTCCAGTATTTGGTTAAATGGAGAGGTTATGGTCAGGAAGACAATTCTTGGGTGTTTGCTTCGGACATCCATGCTAGGAGACTTATCCGTGCGTATCATAGAACTCATCCTGACCGACCTGGTTGCTCAAATGAGGGTTCGGTGACCCCTCCTCAAGGGGGGGTACTGTTGTGAATGGGTTTGAGATGAGTTCTGAGCAGAGGCTCCCTCTGGTGGTTACAAGCGGTACTAGTGAGGATTGTGAGGACTGGGAATCAGGTGTTACTGATTGGTCTTATATAAGGGAGTCATTTTCCCATCAGGGTTGCCAGTGATCAATTGTTCTGGTCTGAATCCTTCTTTCCAGTTTCCCTTGTAGCCTGCTGTGTCGTGTCTGCATCTCCTGCTATCAGATAAGACAATTTCTTATTTTGTGTTTTTGCTATATTTTTGCATTTGGTCCTGCACTTCTGTGGGGGCCTTCTGGGTCCCCTCCGGGGCTTTTGCCCTCTCAGTTTAGTCCAGCCACTGTGTTTTGTACTTTTGCTTTTTCCAGTTTTTTCAGTGGCTGCTGTTTTTGTTACACCAGAGAACTAATTTAGGTGGTAGAGGTCGTGTGATCTCAGGTGATTTTGAAATTAGTAGAGTTGGTGTTTTTCAGGGTTTTCTGGGATTGCACTAAGTACCCTTCCTGTCCTTTTCTATTTAGATAGTTTGGGCCCCAGCGTTTGCTCATACTATTTTCTTTCTGTGTCAGTATTTCCTCTTGTCTAACCGCCATTACATGTTTGGGGGCTTTCTATTATCTTTGGGGTTCTGCTACGGGGCAGATAGCTTTCCTATTTCTATCTTTAGGTGTAGTTAGTTTCTCAGGCTGTGACGAGGCGTCTAGGACCAACGTAAGAACGCTCCACGGCTGCCTCTAGTTGCGGTGGTTAGTCAGGGTACTGCAATCTCATAGATTCCAACTGCTCTGGTGTATTTCCTTTTTTGCCTGCACTCCTCAGCTACCGTAACATAACAGATTCCCATGCCAGATTTGTTTTTGGGGATCGATCCAAGTTTCTGAATTTCAAAAATAATTGTAAATTGTTTTTTGCCTTAAAATCTAAGTCCTCAGGGAACGCAGCGCAGCAGGTTCAAATTGTCATCTCTCTCCTGCGCGGCGATCCTCAGGATTGGGCTTTTTCCCTGACCCCTGGGGATCCTGTTTTGAGTGATGTTGATAAATTTTTTCTGGCCTTGGGGTTATTGTATGATGAGCCTAATGTCACTGATCAAGCTGAAAAAGCCTTGTTGGCATTAAATCAGGGGCTTGATGACGCTGAGTTATACTGTCAGAGATTCCGTAGGTGGGCAGTCCTGACCAAATGGAATGACGACGCTTTGGCAGCCCTTTTTCGGAAGGGTCTGTCAGATAATGTAAAGGATGTTATGGTGGGATTCCCTGTCCCCTCTGGTCTCAATGATTCTATGTCATTAGCGATTCAAATTGACAGACGTTTGCGTGAGCGGAGAAGTATGCGTGGAATAGTGTTGCCTTGTGAACCTGCTTCTGAACCCATGCAGTGTGATGGAGTGGTTTCTGGGGCACAGCGTCATGAGTTTCGAAAGCGCAATGGGTTATGTTTCTACTGTGGTGATGCTTCTCATGCTATCTCAATTTGCCCTAAGCGGGGAAGACGTTTTGCACGCTCAGTTGTCTTGGGTAGTGTTCAGACTAAGTTTTATTAACTGTTACTCTGATATGCTCTCTGTCCTCATTTTCTGCTCAGGCTTTCATTGATTCGGGAGCAGCTATTAACCTGATGGATTTTGATTTCGCTAAACGTTGTGGGTTTCCCTTGATACCCCTACAGAAGTCTATTCCCCTACTGGGGATCGATTCTACCCCTTTGGCTGAGAATAAACCTCAGTTCTCTACTCAGGTGATAGAGGGTTGAACCTGATCATCAGGAGAGCTGCAAATTTTTGGTTCTGTATAATCTGCATGACATTATCGTGCTGGGTTTCCCTTGGTTACAGTCTCATAATCCTGTTTTGGATTGGAAATCTGTGTCTGTAACCAGTTGGGGCTGCCAATGTGTTAATACCAACACTCCTGTTTTTTCTGCCTCCCCCCAGGCTCAGGATGTTCCTGACTTTTTGATTGATTTTTCTGATGTGTTTAGCGAAAGTAAATCTGCATCCTTGCCTCCCCATAGGAGCTATGACTGCGCTATTGAATTAGTGCCTGGTAGTAAATTCCCTAAAGGTCGCCTTTTTAACTTGTCTGTACCTGAACATGACGCTATGCGGTCTTATATCAAGGAGTCTTTGGAGAAAGGTCATATCAGACCATCCTCTTCACCCTTAGGTGCCGGTTTTTTCTTTGTGACCAAAAAGGATGGTTCATTAAGGCCGTGTATTGATTATCGTCTTTTGAACAATATTACTGTGAAATATCAATACCCGTTACCCTTGATTTCTGACCTGTTTTCCAGGGTGAAAAACGCTACTTGGTTTACCAAGCTTGACCTCAGGGGGGCATATAACCTTATTCGCATTAAGCACGGGGATGAATGGAAAACGGCATTTAACACCCCTGAGGGGCATTTTGAGTACCTTGTGATGCCCTTTGGACTCACTAATGCTCCTTCTGTCTTCCAGTCCTTCATGAATGACATTTTCAGGGATTTTGTGGATAAATTTCTGATTGTTTATTTGGATGATATCTTGATTTTTTTCTAATGACTGGGACTCTCATGTGAAACATGTTCGAACTGTATTCCAGATTTTGAGAGAGAATGCTCTGTATGTGAAGGGATCAAAGTGTCTTTTTGGCGTACAGAAGATCTCATTTTTGGGATTTATTTTGTCCCCATCTGTTATTGAAATGGACCCGGTCAAGGTTCAGGCCATCTGTGATTGGGTCCAACCTACTTCATTAAAGGCTCTTCAAAGATTTTTGGGTTTTGCCAATTTTTATCGTAAATTTATTGGTAATTTCTCGGTTATTGTTAAACCATTAACTGATTTGACCAAAAAGGGTTCTGATGTGGTGAATTGGTCTCCTGAGGCAGTCTCTGCATTTCAGGAACTTAAGCAGAGATTCACTTCTGCTCCTGTTCTACGGCAGCCTGATGTTTCTCTGCCATTTCAGGTGGAGGTTGATGCCTCTGAAATTGGGGCAGGTGCCGTTTTGTCCCAAAAAGATCCAGAGACCTCTAAAAGTAACCCTTGTGCCTTTTTCTCTCGAAAATTTTCTCCTACTGAACGTAATTATGACGTGGGTAATCGGGAGTTATTGGCCATGAAGTGGGCTTTTGAAGAGTGGAGACATTGGCTGGAGGGAGCCAAACATCAGGTGGTGGTCCTTACTGACCATAAGAATCTGGTTTATCTGGAATCTGCCAAGCGACTTAATCCTAGACAGGCCAGGTGGGCCTTGTTTTTCACACGTTTTAATTTTGTGGTTTCCTTTCTTCCTGGCACTAAGAATTTTAACCTTTTTCAAAACGTCGCTGTGGAAACAAAACAATAGATGAGTCTCTCAAATAAAATAAAAGTAAATATTTACATTAAGTGTGAGAAAAGTTAATTGTGCACCCCTGTAACATAATATATACATTGTCTATTTACAATAATATATGTACAATAATAGAATAAGGTCAATAATAATATCATAAAGGTGCTTGGAACATAATGAATTTATATATAGATAGTTACCTCAGAAACAGTCCAGTGCCAAAATAGTAAGAAAATGATAAGAGGGCCAGGGTTCAGTCCTTGTATGGCTATAATAATAAGATAATGTGTCAATGCACAATAATGGAATTGGAAAGTAAGCCAGTAGTAAGGATTTACCTAAAGTGAGATGTGTCACTGCATAGAGAGTCAGCCTTATGTTAATATAGTATGTAGGAGCTATGAGAGATAATTATATGATAACCCACTGTCTGTTGTAAGATAGCAAAAGTAGTTACCCAAAGAGACTGATCCAAAATATGTGGCTTACTGAGAATAATGGCAGCACTGAGTGTCAGGTCACTGAATGTAAAAAGACCAGTCAGCAGAGTTAAATACCTTAGTGCAAGGGTAATTACCCAAAGAAGACTGATCCAATATATGTGGCTGCGCTCTGTCTTAGGATCGCCAATGGACGCTATGGAGAATGATAGCAGCACTGAGTGTCAGGTCACAAATGTAAAGAGACCGGTAAGCAGAGTTAAATACCTTAGTGCAAGGGTAGTTACCCAAAGGGGATTGATCCAGTACATGTGGCTGCGCTCTGTCATAGGATCGTCAGTGGATGCTATGGAGAATAATATCAGCACTGAGTGTCAGGTCACCAACTGTGAAGAGGCCGGTCAGTAGAGATGATTACCTTGTTGCAGTGTCAGTGCGTGTGGCAGCGCTCCCGCGCTCTGCCATGTGTCAGCGTGCTATGAGACTGTCAGTGGACGCCTGCATATGTAGGCTGCTGTTAGCTAGGGCGGAAGTGCGTGGCATAGAGCGGAAGTGACGTCGCGTCACTAAACCAGTGAACTGCGCATGTCAGAGGCTCAGTCAGAGTGAAAGTAATAGCAATGTCATGTGACCGTATAAACGCAGCAGCCCGGTACAAGATGTGTAAGTAAATAATGGGTAACCAAGTAACATAAGGACATGGCTAAAGAAATAAATAAATAAATAAATAAAGAGAAAAAATATTTTAGAGGCACTGGACAGATAAACAGGCAAGATATAACATAAAAAGGGAGGGGGGGGGAAAGGGGGTACAAGAAAGGGAGGGACCGTAGGGGAAATAAGACCATGGTGATAAAGCAAATCATAGATATACACAAAGGGGGTAAGTATACAACTCACCTACAATTAAGGCATTTTAGCGGGTCTGTGAATAATACAAAAGATAGTCAGACATTAATGAAACCAATCAATTTCCCTGTTAAGGCCTCTAGGGGCCAGTGTATCTAGTGTATAGATCCAATAGGATTCTCTAGCTTTAAGTAGACCGACATGATTACCTCCCCTTCTGGGTCGGGGAACGTGTTCAATAATCTGGTACTTGAGCTGCGCCACTGTGTGCCTCATTTTGGTAAAGTGGTCTGGTAACGGTAGCCAGGTTTTTCCACAACGAATTGTGGACTTATGGCTAGCTATCCTATCCTTAATGTGTTGAGTGGTTTCCCCCACGTACAATAAACCACACGGACATTTAATCATGTATACCACAAAATTAGAGTTACATGTATGGAAACCTCGGATAGGGTAGTTTTTGCCTGTCCTGGGATGAGTGATGTTCTCTGATTTAATAATGTTGGAACATGATGCACAGTTTAAACAAGGAAACGTGCCATTACGTCTTGGAGCAAGTAATGTTTGCGTGTTGGAGGGGCGCAAACTTCCAATATCAGCCCTGACCAATTTATCTCTGATGTTAGTAGGTCTTTTTGTACACATAAGGGTAGGTTTCTTGAACGCCTCTATGTCAGGATAAGAACGGGTGAGTAAAGACCAGTGTTTTCTGATAACAGAATAGATTTTGGGCATCAGAGGGTGAAAGGTATGTACAAACGGAATCCTAGACGTGTTCTGGGACCTTGGAGGTGGAGAGTGAGGTGTCAATGCCATCATTTTCTCCTTAGCCAATAATGACCGTGGATAGCCTCTATCCAAAAATCTCTGGGTCATAGTATCCAGTCTCTCAGTCAGGGTATTAGGGTTTGATACAATTCGTGAAACCCTTTTATATTGAGAGCGAGGTAAACTATCACGTATGTGTCTAGGGTGACAACTTTTGAAATGTAATAGACTGTTGGTGTCAGTTGGTTTTTGGTAAAGGTCAGTAGATAGGTTTCCAGATGTATCCTTGTGGACCATAGTGTCCAGGAAGGGAACCTCTGTCATACACTCATGCATAGTGAACTGCAGTTCCGGAAGGATGGAGTTGAGAAAACGATGAAATGCATGTAATGTGGTAGTAGTACCTGTCCAGATGAGGAAAATATCATCAATGTATCGGTAATATTTTAAGGCATAACTTAAGAATAGTTCATTGGTAAAGACGTGTGAGACCTCAAAAAAGTTCATAAAGGCATTCGCATAGGCGGGCGCCACGTGTGAACCCATCGCGGTACCCCGTTTTGGATGTAGAACGTATCTTCATATAAGAAGTAGTTCTCATAGAGTACCAGACGTAGCAGATCCAAACTTAGTGTTATAGAGTCGGTAGTCATGTCAGAACGGTCTAACAGGTATTTGGTGGCCTCAATGCCATATTCATGTTGAATTGAAGTGTAGAGGCTATTAACATCTAGAGTAACTAGGATGCTATCAGTTGGTATAGTTTCGAGCTGGCGAATAATACTTAAAAAGTGTCCTGTGTCCAGTAAAAAGGCTCTGGTAGATTTAATGAGGGGTGTCAACATCTTCTCTAGGAACATCGATAATGGGGATAGAATAGAATCTGTCGATGCCACTATTGGTCTGCCCGGGGGATTAATTAAAGACTTGTGTATTTTTGGTAACACATAGAATACAGGGGTAATGGGATGTAAATTATTCAAGAAGGTGGCGGTTTTCTTATCAATAGTGTGACGTGCCAGGTGTGGTTCGATGATGGATTGAATTTTTCTTCTAATGTCGAAGACTGGGTCATGTGAAAGGACACCATAGGTATCAGTGTCAGAAAGCTGACGCTTCACCTCTTCGGTATATTGAACACGGTTCATCACCACTATCGCACCTCCCTTATCTGCCGGTTTAATAATAATCCCCTCATTGTTATGTAGTGAGGACACCGCTTGTTTCTCCTGAGCTGAGAAATTTGAGTGTACTGGGAACATGCCTAGACGCTGTTGTTGTGTGATTATCCCAACCTCACGGTCTACTAATGAGATAAAAGTCTCAGCAGCATGATATGTCTGAGGAGGGCAAAAATTGCTCTTGTTAAATAGACCATAATTATTAATTGATAAGTCAGGTATCATAGTTGCTTGAGGGTCATTGCTGGTATTGTGGAGCGTTCCAAAGTGTGTTTTCAGTCTAATAGATCGGTAGAAGTGCTCCAAGTCCTTCTTAAGTTGAAAAGAGTCCCAGGCAGGGGTAGGGCAAAAGGAGAGCCCCTTCTGTAGAACTGAAAGTTCCATGTGAGACAAAAGGTGGTCTGAGATGTTGACCACTATGTTTTGTGTCTCACCTGTGACCGGGTGGTCATTCTTTCTCCTTGCACGTCGGGTTGTTCTAAATTTGGGGGCCCTCTCCTTTGGTCCCTGGTAAAAAAACGATTCCGTCCCGTAGAAGAGTCGCTTCCCGAGCTGAAGGACCCATCTCTGCGTGGTGGGCGTGGTCGACGCCAGGTGTTGGAGGCGTGAAGGAATCTGCCCATCTATAGACTCGATTGCTTGAATAATCCTCAGAATCACGCTGAAATTTGCTCCTTTTCCTATCCTGTAGGGTCTTAAGATGCTCTGCCAGTGACCTCTCAGTTTTATTCTTAAGAGTTGCCCAATCAGAGGATGTAAGGGTAGTAGAGAGCTGAGTCTCTATGGCTTGGATATTAAGCTTAATATCCGATATTGCCTTTTGGAGATAATCTACTGTCAAGACAATGATGTCCAGCGAACACTTATTTAATATCTGTTTATATCTCTCACAATACTCAGGGTTATCTGAGAAAAGAGTAGGGCGAAGGTTGCATCTGAGCCCCCTAGGGATTTTATTTTGTCTATGATACTCAGCTAGAGTAGTGCAATGGAGATCATAAGATATAAGTTTCTTTTTCTCTTTTTCAAAATCTCTGGTCCTCAAATCTTGTATAGGAGTTTTTAGAAACTCATTAGAGCCAGTAACCTGTGACAATATATTGGTACTGGTGGCCTGATCATATGCGAACGTGTCGGTAGACATCAGTTATGTAATAATAGGGTTACCGGTGCTAAACGTCAAAGATTGAGTAAGTAGAAAAAAATGACGTGCACTCAGTAAATATATATGGTGCTGGTGTAAGGGACAAATAGTCCTCTAATATCAACATAAATCAATACACCGCACTCTGAGAAGAAAAATCTTGTACCGGGCTGCTGCGTTTATACGGTCACATGACATTGCTATTACTTTCACTCTGACTGAGCCTCTGACATGCGCAGTTCACTGGTTTAGTGACGCGACGTCACTTCCGCTCTATGCCACGCACTTCCGCCCTAGCTAACAGCAGCCTACATATGCAGGCGTCCACTGACAGTCTCATAGCACGCTGACACATGGCAGAGCGCGGGAGCGCTGCCACACGCACTGACACTGCAACAAGGTAATCATCTCTACTGACCGGCCTCTTCACAGTTGGTGACCTGACACTCAGTGCTGATATTATTCTCCATAGCATCCACTGACGATCCTATGACAGAGCGCAGCCACATGTACTGGATCAATCCCCTTTGGGTAACTACCCTTGCACTAAGGTATTTAACTCTGCTTACCGGTCTCTTTACATTTGTGACCTGACACTCAGTGCTGCTATCATTCTCCATAGCGTCCATTGGCGATCCTAAGACAGAGCGCAGCCACATATATTGGATCAGTCTTCTTTGGGTAATTACCCTTGCACTAAGGTATTTAACTCTGCTTACCGGTCTCTTTACATTTGTGACCTGACACTCAGTGCTGCTATCATTCTCCATAGCGTCCATTGGCGATCCTAAGACAGAGCGCAGCCACATATATTGGATCAGTCTTCTTTGGGTAATTACCCTTGCACTAAGGTATTTAACTCTGCTGACCGGTCTTTTTACATTCAGTGACCTGACACTCAGTGCTGCCATTATTCTCAGTAAGCCACATATTTTGGATCAGTCTCTTTGGGTAACTACTTTTGCTATCTTACAACAGACAGTCGGTTATCATATAATTATCTCTCATAGCTCCTACATACTATATTAACATAAGGCTGACTCTCTATGCAGTGACACATCTCACTTTAGGTAAATCCTTACTACTGGCTTACTTTCCAATTCCATTATTGTGCATTGACACATTATCTTATTATTATAGCCATACAAGGACTGAACCCTGGCCCTCTTATCATTTTCTTACTATTTTGGCACTGGACTGTTTCTGAGGTAACTATCTATATATAAACTCATTATGTTCCAAGCACCTGTATGATATTATTATTGACCTTATTCTATTATTGTACATATATTATTGTAAATAGACAATGTATATATTATGTTACAGGGGTGCACAATTAACTTTTCTCACACTTAATGTAAATATTTACTTTTATTTTATTTGAGAGACTCATCTATTGTTTTGTTTCCACAGCGACGTTTTGAAAAAGGCTAAAGTGTAGCCGAAACGTTATATATGTTCGCTCTTTTCTTTTTGTCCTTATTTGTTGCCATAATCAGTTTGCATAATAAATGTCAACTAGACTTTGAAAACCCATTTTTTCTTCTCAGAGTGCGGTGTATTGATTTATGTTGATATTAGAGGACTATTTGTCCCTTACACCAGCACCATATATATTTACTGAGTGCACGTCATTTTTTTCTACTAAGAATTTTAAGGCGGATGCCCTCTCGAGGAGTTTCCTTGCGGACTCTCCTGAGGTATCTGATCCTTCTGTTATTTTAAAAGAAGGTGTAGTTCTTTCCGCCATCTCGCCCAATTTGAGACTGGCTCTGGAGGGGTGTCAGGAGGATAGGCCCGAGCGCTGCCCTGTTGGGAAATTGTTTGTCCCGGACCAGTGGAAAAAGAGTGTGATGTCTGAGATTCATTGTTCCGCGTTGGCCGGTCATCCCGGAATTTTTGGTACCAGAGACTTGGTTGGTCGGTCCTTTTGGTGGCCTACCTTGTCTCGTGATGTCAGGGAATTTGTGCAGTCCTGCGGGACTTGCTCTCGCTCCAAGCCTTGCTCCCGCTCTAGTGGTTTGTTGATGCCATTGCCTGTGCCCAAGAGACCATGGACCCATATCTCTATGGATTTCATTTCCGACCTCCCTGTTTCTCAGAGAATGACCGTCATCTGGGTGATTTGTGATAGGTTTTCCAAGATGATACATCTTGTGCCATTACCTAAGTTGCCTTCCTCCTCTGAATTAGTACCTTTGTTTCTTCAGCACGTGGTTCGGTTACACGGCATTCCTGAGAACATTGTGTCTGACAGAGGAGTCCAGTTTGTTTCCAGATTTTGGAGGACTTTTTGTTCTAAACTGGGTGTTCAATTGTCTTTCTCCTCGGCATTTCATCCTCAGACCAATGGTCAAACTGAGAGAACAAACCAGACATTGGAGACTTATCTAAGATGCTTTGTGTCTGCTGATCAGGATGACTGGGTCTCTTTTTTGCCTTTGGCTGAGTTTGCTCTTAATAATAGGGCTAGCTCTGCCACTTTGATGTCTCCATTTTTCTGTAATTCTGGGTTTCACCCTCGATTTTCTTCAGGACAGACGGAGGCTTCTGTCTGTCCAGGTGTTGACTCTGTTGTGGAGCGTATGCAACAGATTTGGGACCAGGTAGTGCAGAGGTTGTCCCTCTCTCAGGAGAGGGCCCAGCGGTTTGCTAACCGGCATAGGACTGATGGTCCTCGGTTTAAAGTGGGGGACTTGGTCTGGTTGTCCTCAAAAAATATTCCTATGAGAGTGGTATCTCCTAAATTTAAGCCTAGGTTCATTGGACCTTATAAGATCATGGAGATTCTTAATCCTGTTTCTTTTCGTTTGCTTCTTCCAGGGACATTTAAGATCCATAATGTGTTCCACAAGTCCTTGTTGAAGAGGTTTGTTGAGCCAGTGGTTCCTACTGCTTTGCCTCCTGACCCTGTTCTGGTTGAGGGCAATATGGAGTTTGAGGTTGAGAAAATTTTGAATTCTCGTTTTTCTAGACGGAAACTCCAGTATTTGGTTAAGTGGAGAGGTTATGGTCAGGAAGACAATTCTTGGGTGTTTGCTTCTGACATCCATGCTAGGAGACTCATCCGTGCGTATCATAGAACTCATCCTGACCGACCTGGTTGCTCACGTGAGGGTTCGGTGACCCCTCCTCAAGGGGGGGGTACTGTTGTGAATGGACTTGAGATGAGTTCTGAGCAGAGGCTCCCTCTGGTGGTTACAAGCTGTACTGGACTGTCCAGTGAAGATTGTGAGGATTGGGAATCAGGTGTTACTGACTGGTCTTATATAAGGGAGTCACCTTCCCTTCAGGGTTGCCGGTGATCAATTGTTCTGGTCTCAATCCTTGATTCCTGTTTCCTTTGTAGCCTGCTGTGTCGTGTCTGCATCTCCTGCTAACAGATAAGACATTTTCTTCTTTTTGCTTTTGTGCTTGATTTTTGCATTTTGTCCTGCACTTCTGTGGGGGCCTTCAGGGTCCCCTTTGGGGGCTTTTGCCCTCTCAGTTTTGTTCAGCCACTGATGTTTTGTACATTTGCTTTTTCCAGTTTTTTCAGTGGCTGCTGTTTTGATTTTGTTACACCAGAGAACTAATTTAGGTGGTAGAGGTCGTGTGATCTCAGGTGTTTTTGAAATTAGTAAAGTTGGTGCTTTTCAGGGTTTTTGGGGATTGCAGTAAGTGCCCTTCCTATCCTTTTCTATTTAGATAGTTTGGGCCCCAACGTTTGCTCATATTATTTTCTGTCTGTGTCAGTATTTCTTCTTGTCTAACCGCCATTACATGTTTGGGGGCTTTCTATGTTCTTTGGGGATCTGCTCCGGGGCAGATAGCTTTCATCTTTCTATCTTTAGGCATAGTTAGTTTCTCAGGCTGTGACGAGGCGTCTAGGACCAACGTAGGAACGCTCCACGGCTGCCTCTAGTTGTGGTGGTTAGTCAGGGTACTGCAATCTCATAGATTCCAACTGCTCTGGTGTATTGCCTTTTTTACCTGCACTCCTCAGCTACCAAATCATAACAGAATACAGTACCTATAGTCAAATATGGTGGAGGTTCAAATATGTTTTGGGATTGTTTTACCACTTCTGGGTGCCTTGACTTTGTGCAAGGCATCATGAAATCTGAGGTTTACCAAGGCATTTTGGGTCGCAATGTAGTACCCAGTGTCAGAAAGCTGGGTTTGTGTCCTAGGTCATGGGTCTTCCAGCAGGACAATGACCCCAAACATACTTCAATAAGCACCCAAAAATGGCTGGAAAAAAAAGCACTGGAGCGTTTTCAAGTGGCCAGCAATGAATTCAGATCTAACCTTAGAGAGATCTTCGAATTGCTGTTAGGAGAAGGCCCCTTCAAATATAAGAGACCTGGAGCAGTTTGCAAAAGTAAAGTGGTCCAAAATTCCAGTTGAGAGTTGTAAGAAGCTTGTTGATGGTTATAGGAAGTGATTGATTGCAGTTATTTATTCCAAAGGGTGTGCAATCAAATATTAAGTGTAGGGTGCCAACATTTTTGTCCGGCCCATTTTGGGGTTTTGTGTGAAATGTTTTCCAATTTGCCTTTTTTTTCTTTCTGTTTGTGTGTATTGGAACAACTCAAAAAAAAGACATAAACATGTGTATAACAAAACAGGCAATAATTTTCTGGGAAAAATACTTAATTTTCTGGAACAGTTTTAACACTCTTTGCCTTGCCTGTATGTATAATATATCTATAGCACTACAATGGCATGTCCTTTCATTTGTTGTAGTGCTGCCTAAAATGGTGATACATCTATCTGTGTCTACTCAAAGTGACCCTGTAGTGTTCAAAATGTCCTGTATGTAAAAAAAAAAAAAAAAAAAGAAACTTCACTCCTGCATGCTTGCCTTACCGACCTCTGCTTCTCGTCTTGCACCACTGCTCCGGTTTCCTGGGGCTTGAAACTAGACTGGCATGTGACTGCAGCAGCCAATCACTGTCATGATGTACTAATTGAAAAAAAAAAATCAGTGGAGGACAAGCCCTTTAGTGAGCACCTGTCACTTGTTATAAATATGTATTTTTTTTTAAATACTAGTCTAAATGCCGCTGTTCTCCTGCGTTGTTTTTCTTTGGTTCTTGCGCCTCTCCATTTCTGAGAAGAGGTCCTTTCTTGCCTAATATAAAATCTAGTCTTGTTAGCCAATTGGGCATAGTCCTCCCACAAAATATATGATGACGCCCACTTGACTAACAAGAATGGATTTATACACCGGGAAGAGAGGGACATATCTTAGGAACGGAGAAGAGCAGGAGCAGAAGAAAAACGGCGCCGGACTCAGGAGAACAGCGGCATTTACAGCGGGAAACAAAGTACCATATTTATGGCAAGTGACCGCTATTTAAGCACCAAATTTCCTGGCACTGGTTATATACAGTTACCTTATATTACCTGTGTATGATCGTTTCTCTATAAGCAGGCTTTGTGATGGGTCGCTGCATGGATAATGTGATCTTTCATCCATCTGTCAGTCAGTGGTTGGCTGTTTTCCATGTTATCGCTCTGCATCTCTGGAGTACAAGGGACATAAAGCGTTATAATAATGTGACTTGGCTGCACATATTCTCTGACTTTTCTGTAATAAAGCCACTTTCACATTTTACGAAGAATTTGTGAATTCTCAGGTCTTATTCTCTTTTCCTTTCAAACTGCTCCGCAGGCAGAGAGTGGCCCTGAAAAAAGGATTGAAGATGAAATGTGGACTTTTCTCGTTCTGAAGCAGCGGTAAAAAGCTGATGTATGGCATGTCAAGTTCCTGAGCCGCACAATCACCGAGCTCCGCATACATAAAGACTTTTCTTTAAAGCTCTTGAGGCTTCACTTCTTGACATTTTTTTTCTTCACTTTTGTCATCAGATTTTCAAAAGCTTTTCATGATGTTCTGAAGTCCAAGATAGCATATAAAAGCTGAAGCTACTGGCTGACTGCAGACTATTGCCTTGGGTACATGGATATGTGCCTTTTCTTCTGTATTGACCCTTACTACTGAAGTACAGGCTGCCATTTCTAGAGGTTATAGCCTGCAAGTATGGTATATTAATCTGCTGCCTCTCCATAATTACTTGGGGGAAAAACAAGGTGACCATTATTTTTCTTTTACCAAGCAAGGCCATCCACATGCCCGTTTATCAATTATATTGATTGATTCTGGAAAAATAATTATTTTTCAAGCAAGCCAGAAAGCATACTATGTCCTTATGGATTGTTTGTGCAACAGGAGAAAGTGGAGATAAAACCATCCTGCCAGTACAGTAGTAAAAATGTTGAAAGTGTAAATGTGGTTTTTATTTATCAACACATTTCGAAGCACACCTGCTTCTTTATCAGGGTAAACCACAGAATATGTTTTCTGGATTGTTACTGGATTTCACAGAATCCGTGATTACATGTCAGATCTGAGCTGTGTGCGTATAGCTTGAGTTGGCTAACCATTTCCCAACCACCACTGTCTTTACACGACGGACATAAATGTTTCGAGTCCTTGGCAACTTATTCAGATGTTGCTGCATCAGCTCTTCTGCAATTTTGTCTTCTTAGGTCACTGTTGTTTCAAGAAATTTAAGAAACATGATAATATATTTTACCATGGAAATCTCCTTCTTTCTCACCTTACAGGCCTTTATAATACCACCAAATGGACCGCTTTTACCTAACGGGCCATTCCCCTCTAATGGGCCAGTTATATCCCACCCGCTTGCCACTGGAAAACCGGCATTCAAATACAGCTGAAATCCAAAATTTTTTTGAAGTAACGCTGCCAACTCATGGGGAAACAGGTTACATCAAACTATAGAGGAAAATAAGAATAAGTGCATATAAAAAAAGCATGTTAGAGAGGCAGAGTCTTCCAGATGCAAAGCTGGTCATAGGTTTACCAATCTATGGGCAACTGCATCTAAAAACTGTAGAACCGTTTCATAAAAATGTTTCTCTCTGTAAAATTGCACATTTTGAATATCCCACCATTTGCAGTACATAATATCAAGATGTTCTGAAGAAATCCATGTGTACAAGGGAGAAGGCTGACAGTCAATATTGGATGCTCGTGATCTACCGGTCCTCAGGCAACACTGGCATGATTCTGTCATGCAAACCACAGGCTCAGGAATACTTTCAGAGATCGTGGTGTGTGAACTCAGTGCAATCTATAAATACAACTGAAAGCTCTATGATGCAAAGAAGAAGCCATGTATCATTAAAATCCAGAAACACTGCAGACTTTCTCTCATTTAAAATAGACTGAGGCAAACATGGAGAACTGTTCAGTGGTCATATGAATCAAAAGGGGAAATTCTTTATGGAAATCACGGACGCCTCATCCTGTGGACTCCAGAGGAGAGGGACCATCCAGCTTGTTATCGGCGCACAGTCCAAAGGCCTGCATCTCTGATGCTATGGGGGTGCATTAGTACCTGTGGCATGGGCAGATGTTGCACATCTTGAAGGGTACTATCAAGCTGAGCATTATCTAGAGGCCTTAGAACAACATATGTTCCCATCCAGACAATGTCTATTTCAGGGAAAGTCCTTGCATATTTCAGAAAGACAGTACTAAACCACATACTGCATCCATCACAACAGCATGGCTTCTCGGAAGAAGAGTTCAGGTGATGAAATGGCCTCCTGCAGTCAAGACCTTTCACCAAGACCTTCCTGTCACATTATGAAACGAAAAATCCGGCAAAGGAGACTCAGGACTGTGGATCAGCAAGAATCCTACATCAGACAAGAATGGGACAACTTTCCTCTCCCAAAACTCCAGCAATTGGTCTCATCACTTCTCAGACGTTTCCAGACTTTTGTTAAGAGAGGACGATACGCAATGGAAGACAAGGCCCAGGCCCAACTTTTTGAGATGTATTGCTGCCATCAACATCCAAATTACTTCATTTTTTCAATTGAAATAGAAAAATGTCCAACGTTCACCTTCTGAACTGTGTTCTAAGTTCTGTGAATAAAATATGGTTAAAGAGATTTCCAAATCCTTGCATTCTTGTTTTTATAACATTTTGCACTGGTACTAAATTTTTGGAGTTGTTTGAAAAAATAAGTCAGCTGTACTTACAGCATCGGTTCTCTACGACTGCGGACATTTTTTGCTGGATCGTGGACACCACGTGACCACCTCAGCCAATGGGCTCAGCTGTGATGCCAATGTAGATGTGGAGCTGATGGTGCTATATGGGGTTGTTAACATTTGTTTTATGCCGAGTTATTGGAGAGACACCTAAGCCGAGTGTGTACAGGCTGTCCTTAGTGTCACATAAGTGGCAAAATAACAATAAAATAGAAAATAGTTTTGATAGAGAATGCAAGTCTCCGTTATATATGTGAAGAAATATCATCTTTTTTTTTTTTTTTTTTGGGGTGTACCATCTTTCAGGCATTACAAATTTATGCTTTGCGTCAGGAACATGGTCAGGTCGTCATTGAAATGCAAGTTTGTGTACGGCTATGGCAGATTATCCAGGTTTACAGAGAGATTTGTTGTTCATATGCATAAATGTATAAGAATAATTGGAGATGATTCCCACATGGTGGGAGAAAATCAAATAGGTAGCCTTGGAGGAGCTTCATGTCGAATTGGTATTCATACAAGTTTGCAGTGAAATGCAAAAAGAACGTGACCAGCCATATAGAACATGAAACGTGTATCAAGAGTTGAGTATAGAGATGCATTGTTTTGTATGTTTTGTAACCTTTTTAGGTGTGTATTAGCGATTCCAAATTTTAATATGTTTGTTTAATCTCTCCTTTAATTTGTGAATTCACTTAATTTTGACAAAGTTTGTAGGATATCCCCTATCCTCCACATCTCTGGTAGCCCTACTACTCAGACCTTCACCGCTCCCAAGAATTTGGGTGTAAATGGAGTGGTGGTTGACCATCCTTCCACTGCTCCATTCATTTGATATCACACCTCTGAAGTTAGCCGAGCTCAGCGAGTGGCTGGTCTTCGGCATTCCCATGAAGAATGCAAGGCGCTAAGGCACATGATCGATCACCAATCCATTCACATGATGCCCTTCAGTATCCCATTTCTCAGGATCTGTGGGATCTCAACAGTGGGACGTTCAACGATCAGGTACTTTATCCCCTTTCCACGAATGAAGCATAACTGTCAAAGTTGGTACAACCTCTAAGTGCAAGTGATCAGTCTTGTAACACCAGAAGGGATCAGCAGACCTGTTCATAGTTCTGTCTGTAGACCTTAGTCCTGGATCAGGTCTTGCATGAAAATAGCTGTATATAATTTCAAACTTGACTTGAAATCTGTAAGGGGGAATGAAAAATATTTAGAGTTGAGAGTCCTCAGTGGTTGATACCTTTTAATGGCTAACTGAAAAGATGGTAACAAATTGCAAGCTTTCGAGACTACTCAGGTCTCTTCATCAGGCTAGACTAATACAGCATCTGAAGAATCACATATTTATACACAACACAGCACAGAAAAAATGCAATAGGTAAGACAAGTGACGTAAAGCAGAACGGTCATTATGGAGATAGAGATGAACATAAATATTGGAACAGTTCATTGATAAGGAGTGTGAAAGTTTTATTACCCTCTGATTTGGGTCTGGTAATGTTTTGTGATGTTCTCACAGGGTCTTTGGAGTAAATTCCTTAATTGATGTAAAACGTCATAAATCCGTGTGACAGGTTCATTCCAGCATTAAGAGTGTCAAAGGTCACCATCAATTTGTATTCGCAAACTCTTCTGTGTCTCTGAGATGTGAAACTACCTTTCAGTACAAGTAATTTCATATCCAACATGCTATGACCAGGGGAACAAAAATGTTTTGCCACAGGTAGATCCATTCTTTTTTCTCTTATTGTGTGGCCATGAGAATTCATCCTTGTTCTCAGTTTTTGCCCGGTCTCTCCCACATACAGACCCCCAGTTGGACATTTAGTACATATAATTAGGTACACCACATTAGATGTGATGCAGCTGAAGGTACCTGGTATCTTGTCCCGATGGGAGTTGGGGATCTTTATCTTGTCCGTGGTCATTATAAATGGACAGGTTTTGCATTTCTTCTGGTTGCAAGGAAAGGTTCCTGCAGCTGTTGGGAGAGGACAGGGAACTTCTGACAATGATGCTTCTTAGATTTGGGGGCTGCCTAAAACACAGTAGTGGGGGGGTCTGGAAATATGGATTGTAATCGGGCATCTTTTTGTAGTAAAGGTTGTAGTTTCCGTGCAGCTCCCCTTAGCACCTCCAGATTTGGATTGTAGGTGACCACTAGAGGCACCCGGTTATTTTCTTCTTTAGTTTTGTAATGTAGCAGGTGATTCCTTGATATTCTGGTGGCTCTTGTAATTTGGTTTTCAATTGTTCTTGGATGGTAGCCCTGATTTAAAAAGGTCTTTCTAAGGCGACCAAGTTGTTCATCTTTGTCCATGGGGTTGGAACATATACGATTGTATCTGATGGCTTGGCTGTAGATAAGAGTTTATGTGTTTTGGATGGAAACTGTCCCATTTAAGGTATGTTGGACGGTCGATTGGCTTCTGATACAGGGATGTCTCTATTTCATTGTCCTTTAGCTTAATGATGGTGTCCAAAAAGTTAATTTCAGTGCTGGAGTAGTTGAGTGTTAAATTGATGGTGGGATGAAATTGATTGAACTGTTCATGGAACGTCTTTAGCTGTTGCTCAGACTCCGTCCAGTTGATTAAGATATCATCAATGTAGCGGTAGTAGGCCCAAGGCCTGATGGGACATGAGGACAGAAAGTCGCTTTCAAGCTTGGCCATGAAAAGATTTGCATACTGTGGAGCCATTTTACTTCCCATAGCTGTGCCAGTCTCCTGTAAATAGATCTTGTTGTCAAATTCAAAGTAATTGTGGGTGAGGATGAATTTTGTGAGTTTCACCACAGAATCAGCATCATTCTCGGTGTTTTCCATGAAGTCTTTGCAGGCATTTAATCCATCCTGGTGTGGGATATTAGAGTAAGGGGGAATGAAAATTGTTGTTTTTATTACTGAAGTGCCTTTCAGTACAGAAAACCTTACAATACATAGACTTACTAAATCCGTACACTTTCTTTGCACGCTCCTGTCTCCTTAGCTGCACAGATACGATACGATACACTTTATTGATCCCGGGGGGAAATTACAGTATTACAGCAGCAATACAAACAGCAGTACATAAAATATTAGGACACAAATCTTGCACAGGTATACCAACATTACATCTAATATATAAAGCTGAATGTATGTATGTGTGTATGTATGTGGGTATGTTTGTCCGGGATTGGAATCCGCACCGTCGCACTTACGGGCATGAAATTTTGCACGCCCGCACGTCTCGACCCCGAAAGCGTCCTAGGCTATGTTTTGAATCGAAATTTTAACCCCGCGCGTTCCAAATCGCCAAACAATTTTGGCCCTATCTACATAATGGGGAGAAAGCTGAATGCTTGTGTGTATGTCCGGCATAGGAATCTGCATTTACGGGCATGAAATTTTGCCACACCCGCACGTCTCGACCCTGGGAGCGTCATAGGCTAGGTTTTGAGTCGAAATTTTAACCCCGCGCATTCCAAATTGGCAAATAATTTTGGCCCGGGATAGGAATCTGCACCGTTGTACTTACGGGCATGAAATTTTGCATGCCCGCACATCTCAACCCCAGGAGCATCATAGGCTATGTGTTGAATGGAAATTTTAACCCCCGCACGTTCCAAATCTCCAAACAATTTTGGCCCTATCTACATAATGGGGAGAAAGCTGAATGCTTGTGTGTATGTCCGGCATAGGAATCTGCATTTACGGGCATGAAATTTTGCACACCCGCACGTCTCGACCCCGGGAGCGTCATAGGCTAGGTTTTGAGTCGAAATTTTAACCCCGCGCATTCCAAATCGGCAAATAATTTTGGCCCGGGATAGGAATCTGCACCGTTGTACTTACGGGCATGAAATTTTGCATGCCCGCACATCTCAACCCCAGGAGCATCATAGGCTATGTGTTGAATGGAAATTTTAACCCCCGCACGTTCCAAATCGCCAAACAATTTTGGCCCTATCTACATAATGGGGAGAAAGCTGAATGCTTGTGTGTATGTCCGGCATAGGAATCTGCATTTATGGGCATGAAATTTTGCACACCCGCACGTCTCGACCCCGGGAGCGTCATAGGCTAGGTTTTGAGTCAAAATTTTAACCCGCGCATTCCAAATCGGCAAATAATTTTGGCCCGGGATAGGAATCTGCACCGTTGTACTTACGGGCATGAAATTTTGCATGCCCGCACATCTCAACCCCAGGAGCATCATAGGCTATGTGTTGAATGGAAATTTTAACCCCCGCACGTTTTGGTGTGTGATTTTTATGTGCAGAATAAATTTTTGTTAACATAGTCTATTTTGTTACAGCTAACAGCAGTTATTAATTAACCCGGGCGAAGCCGGGTACTACAGCTAGTAATAAATAAAAGTGTGTAGTTCAGGTGTATATAAGACAATGTTAATTGACATTAGTACACCAGCCATCAGTCATTATTTTCTACCACCCTTAGGAAATTATTAGGGTGAGTTTCCACGGTCAGGAAACGCTGCGTGTTTGGCGCTGTGCGCTGGCGCAGCGCCAAACACGCAGCGTCCAGATGTTACAGCATAGTGGAGGGGATTTCAAGAAATCCCGTCTCCACTATGCGTAACAATACGCAGGTGGCAAACCTGCGTAAACGGACATGCGGCGCGTCTTTTTAGACCGCAGCATGTCCTCGCGTATTGCGGCGACGGTGCGTCGCCGCAACAGAATTAACACAGGGCTATGTAGCCCTGCGCTCTTTCCGGAGGTGTTCCGGAGGTGTCCTGAACACCTCCGGAAAGAGCGCGCGTCAGAAAGGGGGCGGGGCTTAGACGGAGCGGAATTTCCGCTCCGTCCAAAGCGCTATGGTTCCGGACCGTGGAACCATAGCCTTAGGGTGAGTTTCCACGGTCAGGAAACGCTGCGTGTTTGGCGCTGTGCGCTGGCGCAGCGCCAAACACGCAGCGTCCAGATGTTACAGCATAGTGGAGGGGATTTCAAGAAATCCCGTCTCCACTATGCGTAACAATACGCAGGTGGCAAACCTGCGTAAACGGACATGCGGCGCGTCTTTTTAGACCGCAGCATGTCCTCGCGTATTGCGGCGACGGTGCGTCGCCGCAACAGAATTAACACAGGGCTATGTAGCCCTGCGCTCTTTCCGGAGGTGTTCCGGAGGTGTCCTGAACACCTCCGGAAAGAGCGCGCGTCAGAAAGGGGGCGGGGCTTAGACGGAGCGGAATTTCCGCTCCGTCCAAAGCGCTATGGTTCCGGACCGTGGAACCATAGCCTTATACATCCCCATAGCAGTAGGTACAAACGATCTTAAGGATCTGTTGATCGATCAGTAGTGGTCGCCGAACTTGGACCCTATCAGTCTCAAGGGAATGAAAGGATAAAAAACACTTTTTTGCAAACGTTTAGTTATTCTGTAAAACAGAAGTTATTTCCATAAGAAATGTAAAAATAAGATATATCATAGAACAACAAAGTAAATTAACTAGTAATAAATGTCAAGTGGCTCTCCTGAATTCATCTCCATCCCTCCCGAAGCTTGATGTCAGCAGATGTCTGACATAATAAACCAGACATCCAGGGTGTCTTCTCTTGTGATGTATGTTACACACAATAAAGGGGCACAGATGTCTTGTACGGCGTGCCCGATGTCTGCCCTGCACACGTCGCCGAGCTCCTGAACATGAGTATTTCATCCTCCATTGTTCCTTTGTCTCCTCCTCAACAATGAGACAGAGCATATTAAGCCGGTATAATCCTAGTGTCACCTGGACAGCTCTCAGTTGCAGATCAGTGTGCAGTATATGTGAAAGTTGGACCAAAGATTTTTTTCATTTTTCGTCACGGTCTTGTTGCTACAATGAAAAGCTGTCTGTGTAAGGAGATCTTAGGTCTCCAGTGGAAATGTCATTACTTGTAATGAGATATATAGTAGCAGTGACAAATGGGGCTTTAAATGGACTGTCTCCCCTTAAGTACTTGTTCAAACAAGCAGCTTTGCGATTTTCCTCTTAATAAAAATCCTTAGTGTTCACAAGAATCAAGAGATTTTTAATTTTGTGTACAGTTCATTGACTAGGTTACCAGCCACTTCTGCAAATCTATCAAAGGTGGCTGATCTCCTTTGCTAGTAGCGCAACACTTGCATTCTCCAACAGAGCACGTAAGCGTTGTTCTGAAGGTGTCCAAATCTCTGGATCTGGCCGTGTTCAGTCCCCCTGCGCTCCTCTGATGCGGCAGAAGCGAGGCCCCTGCTTGCAGCATCCAGGAACTCCATTTTCAGGAGTGCACCGTCCCCTGGCACACAGGAAGTCAGGAAGGCTTGTATCTGGTGGTAAAATATTCCAGAGATGCTTCTCAGTCTGTCTACTTTCACAGATGCTAGTCAATTTGGTGATGATACAACAGTAATTACTGCTTTTTACTGCAGTAAAACATCATGGTCACACTGATGTGTATTTTTCTGCCAAATTGTCTATTTCTATTGAGCTTTCTATTCACAATTCTAGGGTATTTCACTTTATTAATAAAAATAATCGCAGATGTGTCTTTCCTTATCTTTGCTCTTAGCTTGTCATATCCTGAGATGTACGGCACAAAAAGACCAGTTTTGAAAAAAAAAAACATTGATTCTGTGATACTCTGTGAGGAGATATTTATACTATAGGTCTAAATGTGGCCACTCGGTGGTTGTGATGGAGAATTTAGCCAGAGATTCCTTGCAGGGTTTTGGAGAATAAACTCTAAACTGATAATTGGCAAGTCCCCGAAACAGCGGTGTGTGGATGGGTCCCTGGTCATGAGTCATTAAAGTGCTTGTGAGGTACCAATAAATTCCAATAGCGAGAGTTGTATGGGAGAAAGCCAATGTCAATATAGATGAGACATAATATTAAAACAGAAGGCTTGTATCAGCCTGAACATCTCCTCTGGTGATTAACGAAACCAGTGAAATTGCCCGTGTGTCATCTGACAAATGACCATACAGACAAAATAGTTTTCAGCTGAACGTTATGGTGGGGTACAGAATGACATATGGCACGTAAAGACCCCCGATCCGCAGTAACTGAAGGCTGCCCACAACATAAAACACATCAAGCCTGCGCCCAGCAATAAAACAAGCCATGGATCTGGCCAGTAACCGAGTGTTATCGATGTCACTGTGCGTGTCTCCGACCTCTCGGGAG
Organism: Oophaga sylvatica; assembly: GCA_033576555.1. Classification (NCBI taxonomy): domain Eukaryota; kingdom Metazoa; phylum Chordata; class Amphibia; order Anura; family Dendrobatidae; genus Oophaga; species Oophaga sylvatica. The sequence goes on along the minus strand of JARQOD010000006.1, from coordinate 396,208,344 downwards.
ATGAAGTGCAGCACTCGGTGCACAGATTTATCGACCATATTTTCTTGAGTAATTCTTAATGAGACTATAAAATTCCACAGACTGTGACAAGACCGCGCGAGGGTTGTAAATGAAGCTGAACTGTGTCCTGAATGATTCCTCATTTCAGAATTGCTTCTTATAAAAGAATACTGTGCCTTATAGAGAATAATTGTGCATTTATGAAAAATGTGAAGATGTTACACAATGTAACATTGTGATGAATGGTGTTATGGCTGACACCATGTCTGTGCCGCACGCAGAGCACATTAGAGGCGCCGGAACGATGTACTAGCTTGCATTTGTGACATTTTATTTATTTTACTTATTTATATAGCGCTATTGATGACGCAGCGCTTTACGGACATCATCACTGTCCCCAGTGGTGCTCACAATCTGCATTCTCTAGCAGTATGTCTTTGAAGTGTTGGAAGAAACCAGAGAACCCAGAGGAAACCCACGCAAACACGGGGAGAACATACAAACTCCTTGTAGATGTTGCTCTTGGTGAGATTTGAATCCAGGACCCCAGCGCTGCAAAGTTACAGTTCTAATCACTGAGCCACCATACAGTGCTAACCTCTGAACCACCATGCTGCCCACGAGATAAAAATGTAATTTTTTTTTTAAAGAAACTAGCAGTGGAGTGATCTGCCATAGTTTGCCACATATGCGTGATACCAGTCGGCCGAACACCCATTCAGTCATCAGATATCTCTCCCGACTTGCCTTTCCACATGAATGCTTGGCCGAACGTCCACGTGTTTCTTATAACCAGCACACCTGTCAGACCCCAATCTTCCCCGAGAACAGAAGGATCGGAAGTTAAAATTTCAACTGCTTGATCCCAATCATTCCCAATATCCTGTTTCATTGGAGAGGCTGGCGCCTCCATACACCTCAGATGATCACCACATTTAGTAAACTTTTATCTAAGGTGTTTGATGGTCTTTAGTAATCTACCCAGCCCAGGGTTAGTGATTTCTTATAGATACATGTATGGGGCAAATTATTATTTTTTTTTTATTTATTTTATGATTTCATTTCTACACTTTATCAAGAGATATATAAAATCAATTTTTAAAAGTTTTTTTTTTTTTTTTTTTTTTTAAATTATACTTTTGAGAGGGAACCTGCTGATTCATGCGGCCCAAACCATGGTGGCAGCCAGGTATACATTTCTCTGATACACTCTGGTGGGAGAGACCTGTCCATCACATAAAGAGCTGCAGGGAGAAGCTGGTCGGGGACTTCAAACTACATTTTTTCTTAAACGTTAGAATGTTTCCTAAACGTGTGCCTAGCTCTGTAGTTGTGCAATCTGATTCATGCGGACCATGCTTTGGGCAACATGAATCAGCTGACGGGTTCCTGTTAATGAGATTGTTCAGTAGTTTTATATATTTGGTATATCCTTAGGATTGGTCACCAATATCAGATTTCTGGGGTGTGACACCTGGCACCCCCTTTCGATCTGCTGTTCCCGGTGACGGCGGCTTTCTGAATCTGGTCCTTTGTGGAACAGCACAGCGCCGTCTACTACATAGTGGCCACGGCCTGTACTGCAGATCCGGCCCTATTTGAATAATCAGGGTTGGATCTGCAGTACCCAACTATTTCCACTATATAGTGGATGGCGCTGTGCTGTTCCGCTCCACAACTGATCCCATCCAGCACCGCGAGCTGCTGATCAGCACGAGTGTGTGTGTGTGAGTGTGTGTGCTACTTGGTAATTGCGGTGAATAGTGGAGAAAATTGAAGACATTTTCTGATAATTGACTCCATCAATGTCTAATAAGTGGCAGGCTTTATTTTGGATCTGGTTTGCTCCTCTTATCTGTTTCTAGAGATTGTGTCATCAATCATCATGATCCGACCATGCTTTCTATGGAATAATCCAAAGTGGAAGGATTGCTCAATGCTTTCCTGGGACGGTTGGCAGATATCAGTGGTCTGACCTCGATGATGAAACATTGCTGGAATTACATCGATGTCTTTGCATAGTACATGTATACCCAGGGCATCCAACACGTCTAGCTTTGGTACAGCAGCACAATGGTGATACACATTGTATAATATTAATTTTAATTTCTTTTTTTTTTTTTTTACTGATTTTTGTTTTCATAGCACGTATCCGAATACCGGCACATGGCAGGTGGTAGTGGTGACCTGTAAATAATGCTCCGGGTGCTACTTAGAGAAGCGTTTGCCTGTGTTCATTAATCACACTGGATGCTTTTTCCTTTTGATGGTCAAGACAGCAGCTTCATGAAGCAATTATTTATGTCCAGAAGCTCTGTGGCAAAATATAATATCTGTAAGCCTCCGATCAATATAATATAGCACCTTCAGGCAGCTTTCTTTAAAATAAATAGCACCCTGCTGGATACCTGAAATCTTCTCGCTCCATGACCGTGATATCCAGGGTGGCCTCTGAATAATTGAATAACTCCTAAGAGATGGTGGTACAGAATAGGCAGCGCAGGATGAGACCGGGGATGGTATACGTCCACATCCAGGACAGTGGGGTCATTAGACTGTGCTTGAGTCGTATATGGTTTAGTTCTCTTTTACATGGGTGATGAGGCATAAATCGGACCCGATCATTATACCATTAGCCATCGCAGTGCTAAAAATATTTTGTTAGGACTAAAACAGGAAAAAAAAATTCCCAACCTTGCATGATAAACGCCTGCTATTCCTATGATAAAGCTTCACTTCCACCGAGTGATCAGATCAGGGAAATGACCTCTAATCTCAGCAGAAACATGTTCTAGATCATAGCGACAATAAAATGTCCTCACATAATGTGTTGGATGACGTGAGGTCACTAGGTGTTCTCATTAGAAATTCCAAACATGTTGTACGTGAAAGGTGCCTATGTTCTCGGCGTCCTTTCATTTACAGGGCAGATTTCTAAACAAATCAGCTAGAAAATGCAATTGCTTTGGGCCCCCTGTAATGATCCGGAATGGAGGGGACACACTGTTAAAGGAACCCAGGCGCATTAGACTAAAGTTGTCTGAATCCACCAACATCTGTTATATCACCCAACGGTCTTGGTATGGGGGCCCTCCGACTCGCCCTCTGACAGATGAGATTAGGAGAGAGGGATCTGAAAAAGTTTTCTGTGATAAGGAATCGTTCCTGTGTATAGCAGAGTCATGAGAGAAAGGTGTCAGACGAACACTCATTCATTCAGCAATCGGCTATCCAATGTGTATGTCGGCCATAACAGTAGCTCCTGTCCTGTGAACCCGCCCTCTTCAAGTATTACAAGGGATAAGTAAAACCAAGTGTGGCTTTCCTGAAATTAAAGAAGCAAGATGTCTACACAGCATAAAATGTCTTTGGGACCTGCAGCCTCAGCGATCAGCTGCAATCTGTAGGGAAGGTTGGCAGTAAGGCTCACTGCAGCACCTCCACAGGATAAATGAAGCATTACACAGTGCCCATTCAGGTCCTCCAGAGTGGGAGATGCTCTTTGTACTCTCTCTCCATCCTTACCTAGAAATAAAGATACTGAATAGTGGATGCCACTTTATTAACTCCGTATTTCCTTATAATGTATATGAAAATAGGTTGTCTAAACTGAACAACCCCTTTAGACAGGAGAAATGTATTCAAAGATCCTTTGCACTTGATCATGTTAAAATCATGGGTTACTAAAATACAACCCTATGGGGCATCAAAGCTTTTACTTCGAAAAAAAGTGATGTGCAAGCTTTGAAAAGGCACAAAAATTTTGGTGCAACTTGAAAGTGCACCAAAACTTTTCAACTATTGAAGTTTTTATACCAATTTTTCCCCAGCTTTGCCGAAATGGGCAGAGCTGGATTGGGACAGGAGTCTCTCCGTTCCTTGGTCTCTCCTTTCCTTCAGCCGGCATTTATTGTTTTGGCTCTCATTATCCATTATTCTTTTGATAAAGGGTTTGTCTGCTATATTAGGGTTTCTTGGCTTGATCCATTTCTTCATATTCATGATACACTGGTATTTTTACACGTGTTATATGAGGATCTGTCCATTGTGTATTTCTGTAGTACCCTGTAGTACTTTCAGTTTGGTTCTAATTGTTTTTAATCCAGGAGTTACATTGTGTCAAATTATTACCGTATTTTGCGGATTATAAGACACACCGGATTATAAGACGCACCCCAAATTTTGAGGGGAGAAATAGGAAAAAAACTTTTTTTTTTAATAAAATGGTGGTGCTCTTATAATCCATGCGTCTTATTGCTTACTGGGAGTGGTGGCTGCGGTGAAGCGGGGTCCTAGGGTCGCTGCTGGAGGAGGCAAAAGTAGAGCGTTGCTGCAGGCCGCAGGCTGGGATGAGGGGTGTTCCGATGTGCGCCGCTGCGGGTGTTCGGTGGTGCGGGGGCTCTTCCGACATTTTGTGGAAGCCCAGAGGCCCCCGCACTTACATGGTTTACTGTTTGGTGGGCTCTGGGAAAATGGCTGCCGGAGCATGCGCAGATGGAGATCTCAGGACATGAGATCTCAGTGCTGAGATAACGTGTGCACCTCTGCATGAATGAGGAGGGTCTGACTCCTGCACACCCCCTCATAAAATCCGGTGAGAAAACCACCTGTCTTGATGACTTGGGGGCCTATGTGTTCTCTTTGGAAAACAAGGATGGGGGTAGCCTTTCTACTCTACTACTTGAACCTTGACTATATAGATTACAGCATGTGTCCTAATTTATGTCTACTGTATTCCTATGTTAACCAAAAACTTGTTCTCTAATTCTGCCAACAGTTGAAGAATTTAAGCTTTGAGGAGCTGCAGATGAGACTAAAAGCTCTGGACCCCATGATGGAGCGAGAGATAGAAGAACTGCGGCAGAGGTACACAGCAAAGAGGCAGCCCATTCTTGATGCAATGGACGCCAAGAAGCGAAGGCAACAGAACTTCTGATAAGGATCAAGTCTCCTTTTAACAAATGGACATAAGCAATTTCTAGGAACTCCAGAAATAAAACCTGTGGTCACATTACAGAGATGTTTTTCCCCGGCGAAGCAATGGTTGAGTAAGCTCGTGTAACTGTCTCCATCCTTGCAAAGAACATTGCTTTCTTCATTCCTCTTTGCTCATTAGCCTCGTGAGAAGGTCCTGAGAATTACGCCCTTAGGTCCTACAGATGTCTCTATCCCCATCCTCCATTTGCTTTTGCTCCATTGTTTTGTCAATGAACTTATTTCCCCTCCAATTCTTTTAACTAGCGTTATCTACCCTAGTCTTTGCATGTCGTATTGTAGAGGAGTGGGAAGACATTTACACGAATCCCATCTGGAGCAGCAGCCAGCATAGTCTTTTAATATTCCTTCATATCACCATTTTCAGGGACGTATGTTCGCACCTTGGTAAATATTCTTTTGCCTTAACGTTACAACAAATCTATTTATTTCTGCGCGTTACATTTGAGTGTGTCGGACATTAGTGACCAAACATGTTCTGTGCTTTTTGTTGTTTTGTGTTTTTTCTGTTTGTGTTGCTTTACAAGTCAGAATTCTAAACCTAATGTATGTTAGTCTACTTCACAGGATCGCTCCATGGGGGTACTGAAAAGTGCTTACTTTCCAAACAAATTTGCCGATTTCAAGCAGTTTTGGGGTTCCAAATGCTAAATTAAGATTTGATGCAGAAATGCTACTAGTCAGTGTAATTATCTGCGAGGACCATAAATTCAGCTCCCTCACCCCCACACCTTATTGTACTGTACCTAAAGAAGCAGCAAGAACCCTGAATGCAACAGGGACGGTGGTCATGCCGAAGTCGTAGGTCTGCAACAAGTCCATGTGTCTGTGCTTTTTTTTATCTTTATACCATATAAGGTTTTTCATGTCTAAAGTCTGTGTCACTTCTGTTTTCACGTCAGAAAAGCTTTAATTTTGGCCACTCAGCATTTTACAATCTCTTAAGATTTAGGCACAATCTTGAAAACCATTTAAAGGACAATTATACAGAAAATGTACAACAAAATTCTATAAGTCTTCATTTTACAGAATTCTTGTCCCTAAGGACTTCCAATCCTTTTCACAATCCTGTGTGTGGCTGTGAGTAAATTGACTGCAGCAGGAGCCTCCCCCCACATCTCTGTATGCCTATTTTTTGGTACCTCAGCAGATAGTGGAAGATTAACGCCTGTTAAACCTCGGCAAGATTTCTACAAACCAGAAAAAAATTAAAATTAAAATCCTACTAAAACCATAGACAAGTCAGGTTATCTTCTGTATTCATTATTTTGTAGGTTTCCATAGCTGAGGCTATGTTCACATGTCTATATATCTTTCACATTTGTTGTGTTTGGAGAATAGAAACGGAATTGGCATTCTAAGTCAGGCTGAAGCAGTTGTGTCCCATTGAATTATATGGTTTTTTTTTTTTCTTGCTTTACGTTAGTTTTTATTTCTAGTAAGGAAAAAAAGTCTCACATGCAAAACGCTTTCTTCCCTTCTGAAAATAAACAAATGGAAAGCAGAGAAACCCCATTTATATCAATTGTACCCCATTGCTCCTGCAGGATACAGTAATGAACAGGATGCTAATTCCATGTATTGGTGAACAGAGCTTACGAGGTCCACTTGATCGAGATCAGACTGTATCTAGCACCAAGGCACACTCATTTATGTAAAGAAATTTATAAGAAATCCTAGTAGCTCACTCTAAAGCTTCAGTCCCCATACACTTTAGAGAGCTGTCGTCCAAACAAGGATTCAGCCACTCTTTAGCCTCATAACCATCTACTTTGACTCTACCATACGCACGAACACTCGCTCTACCCGGTGCTCCTGCGTTCCATATGCGAGTGACGCTGCCAGACATCTCTGCTGGTGGCTTATCTCGAAATCGGACATGCTGAATCCTTCTGTTCCCCCTCATCTTTTTTTAGGTGGGACAGTTGGGAGGCCCCCATACACATTAGACTGGTGGTGGAGCCCAACAATACTGGTAAGTCCGCCCGACGTTAGTCTAAGTGTATGGGAGCCTTCACTCACACAGGCACACTCTTCTGTAGGGATGAGTGATCGTTTTAGCATGCAATATGCTAGATAAGTCATTTTGCAGGATAGCTAATTAGCATGTTGCACATTTAGAGGGAACTTCTCATGTCATTAACCTGCATCTATGTAGTTAAGCTGCAGGTTTATAGCATTACAAAGCTGTCCTTCCAGAAGCCGCCGGCTTTCAGTCATAGAATGACCGCATTATGTCGGCTGTGAGCATGCCCCAGCCCTGTGATTGACAGTTTGCTCTGCAGCACATCTGTGCAGAGTGAGTTGACTATTAAAGCACCGGGGGCGTACTTATACCACCCACTGTTTACTAAGTGATGTCTGGAGCCGCTCCATGCATCACTTCTATAGCTGAAAGCTGGCGGCTCCTGGGGGAAATAAAGTTAATTTCCTCCTGATAGCCGCGCTTTCGGTAAGGTGAACGGGCAGTATTGTAACGCTCTATCTGCAGGTAAATAACGTTTGGGGACATGACAAGTTCCCTTTAAGCTTTCACCCTGCCGGATTTTGTAGATCTTCCAGATTCACTCACTAACTTTGGTCAGTATATCAGTAAATGATGTCTCTGCTGACCTGATGTTGGGGCACGATGAGATAAGTTGGTGGTTGTCCTTGGGTGGTTTGAGAAGGGAGCTAACATTTAGGCGTGTGATTCCCCTTGTCCAGAATGAACATATCTCGACTTCTTCATAATTAGTGTTTCTCCCCATTGGTCATATGTAACCTTTACATCTTGTCGGGAAGTTTTCATCTCTTCCATCGTCACCACATAAAGCATTGAATGCTCTGAATAAGGCTGGATTCTTGTAATTTCGAGCCTATACTAGAATCCTTACTTTTGTTGTAAAGCATGTAATGATTTTCCAAGACATTTGATATTGCTAAATGTTATGTTCGTGAGCTGCAGCATTAAGCAGCGCTGATTCCTATGCTGCGGAGCATAACATATACGTTAAATGTACGTCACACAGACCTGCACTGATATTTCACTTTGCTTTGGCAACTTTGAAGGATGTATTTCTTTCCTACAATTGAGCCTGTGGACTACGTGCATAGTATTAGCATTGTATAACATATATGGCGGATGGAGGCCCTCCTAATGTAGCAACTGCTCTGTGTTTCTTTCCTGTTTCTTATTTATTCTCCTTGTGAAGAAGTAGCCATCCAACTGTGGACTTTATCTGGTATTACAGCTCTTCCGCATTAATGTGGTTATCTGGTGACATCCACATAAAATGAGTGGTGATGATAGCATTACAACTAATGATGAGCGAACATACTCGGATAAGGTGTTATCTGAGCATGCGCGGGTGCTAACCCAGTGACTTTGGAGTGCTCGAAAAATATATCCGAGTCCCCATGGCTGCATGTCTCTCGGCTATTTGACAGCCCCAAAATGTGCAGGGATTGCCTAACAGGATGTGGCTGTCTAACAACCGCGAGACATGCAGCCAAGGCGACTTGGACATATTTTTCGAGCACGCCAAAGTCACTCGGTTAGCACCCGCGCATGCTCAGATAACACCTTATCCGAGCACATTCGTTCATCACTAGTTGGAACCCGTACACCTGCAGAGATGTGTGCACTATCGGCAGGTACTGTGCCCATGTCCAATTCTAATGAACAGGACATATGCCTACAAGCCTACCCACAGATGTGCAGTTTGCTAGTTTGTCACTATTTTGAGCATTCCCAGTTAACTCCTCTAAGGAGGAGCTGTCACCCAATGGCCAATTTTTGCTCTTGAATTTTTTTTCCTAGTGCTCCCCTGATACTCATGATTTTTTTTTTGTAATCTCTCATACAGTTCAACAGACATGGGCCTTTTTAGTTAGTGCTAATTTTTCTGGATTTACTAAGGGGTCATTGCTCACAGGATCCTCTGGGGCGTGTCTTTAGGCTGCTCTGCATTATTACACTATGAGCTACGCCCCCTTGTAAGGACCATAAAAATTAGGACTAAACAAAAAGGTCCATATCTCTGCAACTGTATGGCAGACTGAAATAAAACAAAGAAAAAAGGATAATCTGGCGTAGCAGCAATAAAATAAGAGCCAAGAACTGGCCATTTTGACCTGGTATGAGGTTCTCATGAAAGGTATCAGTTGTACCAGACACCTCTCCAGCTCAGCTACGCACAGCGCACAAGAAACCACTAAGACGCATTAGTGTTACTACTGTTACATGACGGGTAAGAAGCCCTTTAATCTTATTGTTAATATTCTTATGACTTTATGCTTTTTATAGTTTTACATTGCAATAATACTTAAAGGATTTTTTCCAGATCCTACAGTGATAAAATGTGGTGTAAGACAGAAGGGAATTCAAAGCTTGGGGAACACTTTGTATTCTGTTTTTTGTTTTGTTTTTGTTTTTTAGGGATAAAGGAAAACAATGACTGAAAGCAGTGGAAGAATATTGGGGTCAACAGATGTTAACTACATGCTCATTATCATAAACCATCAGCCCCTATTGTTTCCTTATTGTAGGATTCACCCCATTTGTAAACTACAGACCAAAAAATACTGGCGTAGCGAATAAGTGACCTAAAAAAGGCAAAAGGTATTGGAGGAAAGTGTGCCAGCGTACATACGTGTGCCAGCATTAATGGCCAGTCCGGATTTCCAATTAATGTGTGTGGGGAGGAGAGCGACTTAGATGGCTGGCGGCCAAATGATGCTTCGGTGCATTCTTTGACTATCAACTATCTCAGCTGACTCTTAAGTGCTCCTGGGTTCTGCATGATTGAGCCGCTGCCAAACGTCTGGTGGTGGCGTATGTGAGGGAGAACAAAAGGATCGGCATTCTGAAATCATACATAGCGGATCCTTAACTCCTCAGGAAATCAGTTATCTGGGGCCCCTATAGACATTAGACTGTCGGCTCAACTAGTCGTTATTGGCCGACATTAGCCTAACGGGCATTAGGCCTCATGCATATGGCAGTGTGAAAGAGGCAGAGCCCTGAGCACTACAGAGCCGTATGCCATATTGAGCAGATAGCAATGCTTCTTGGGAGAATACTTCTGTAATATGGCATTCGATGGTGCTCACCATACGGTATTTGGCATACCCTTCTATGAAGGCATCGGAGGAACAGGAGGGAGCATTAAAGCCTGTGCGTGCCCAATCACTTCTGTCACCCAAGGATGCATTTTCACTTGAATGAGCAGCTTGTGGTGACCTGTGTTGTGTCGCAGGGATCAGCAACCTGCAGTAGTTGGCAAACTACAACTCCCAGCATGATTTCTGCCTCTACATATTAACTAGAACAATTCAGTTTCCTATACAGCACACCACTCACAAACTATCACTAGTCCTTGGCCAGTGAGCCCAATAACACCTTGGATGGACCACAAATTATCAGAAGAAACATCCAAGGCAACGGATCCGCGTGGTGAGGGATCAGACTTGGGGACCATTATAGAGTATACCTGTCACCAGTTAATTGACGTGAAGGCATCGTGGCCCAATGTCTTTGGCTGCCCTAATGCAGAGAGCTGTATATTCCCCACGTTTGGCTCCTTGGATTTAGGACAGTTTTATTTCATAAACCGGTTATTTTTATTGGCCGACAGTGCAAAATGTAAAGATTACATTAAGGGACCATTAGCCGCGAGTAACCAAAGAAATAATGTCCCTGCAATGTGGACAGCGCATCCTACAAATGTTATCAGGGCTTTCCTTTCTATCCTGCCATTTACATGGGAGGCAGGCACAAATGTCACACTGCTGCTAGCAGATGTATTCTTTGCACCCTTTACACTGTGGGCATTCATATTCTCTGAGTCAGCCTGCTTAGCCGCCAGGCATTGTAAAAGTCGTGAATCCAGCAATATGACCTTGAAAAGGCAGCCTGGAAAGTCTGCACAGATCTACTGAACTACTATTCTGAATACTGCCTTATAAAAGCCAAGTGTTAGGTGCCTTCAGCGTATGATGACAACCGGCTGACTAATTCTTTGCTTGTCATGCAGAGGTATTAAGGTGATGTGTCTGATCTCCTTACATGTTTGCTTTAGTAAATACTTGTATTTTTCAGAACTTTGCGTTTTCCATTATTCCTCTTCGAAGTCAATTGACGCCTGTTTGTTACCATTCTCCAGGATGTGACCCCCAACCTTGTCCATACTGATTTGGTCAGAGGGAGACTGTAAAAGGACAACCCCCCCCCCTTTGATGAGGGAATGGTAACACCTAGTTGTTAGTTTATCATACGTTTCCTGGAAGAACAACTGAGGAACATTAAAGTGTTCTAAGATCAGGTGTTCTGACATTGTAATTTTAATGTGAATGCAAATATTTACTAAAACTAATATTATAGAAGAAGGACCTGGAACATCTGATGGACTTGTCCTCGCTGTTAAGCACCCTATAATCCTATGGGTGTCCTACCTTGTGTGTTTACCTTTTATATTAAATGGATGGGTGTTGGGAAACCTCAGGTTTTTAGAATTCTCATCCATTCCAGTAGAGAGATGACTACATGGATGCGAACCCCACGTTCGCTGAAGCAATGGTGTTTCCAGCTGTGGGGTCCCCAATCATCTGACTCTCATGACATTGCTGATTGACGAACCATGAAGTATTTCTTGGAAAAACCCTAGACCCAAAATAGGGGAAAAATGATGGGGGCGTTTTTGTTTTCTTCTCATCAGATGTCTAGATTTGCTTAAGCGCAGGTTCGTGTGTCATGTTCTTTTTGGCCGAGTTGTGTGTGACTTTGTTTGTACACATTCATTATCCCTTCTTTTAACTTCCATTATGTTTAAAACCACTTAAGAACTATTTCTTCAATTTTTCTTTATATGAGATTTCATTTTAATATATTGTTTACATGCAGAACATATTAAGGAAAAAATAAAAATCTAAAAAAAACTTCATGTGTATGTCTTACTTTGGAAAATATTGCAGTGCGAATGTATTGAAAAGTGCATTTTTTATTAAAGTTCAGTATTCCACGACTTCAATGAAATGTGGGGGGAGGGCATCAAATGTGTTATTTTTAGTGATGAGCGAATCTGTTCAGATAAGGTGTTTACAGAGTGTCTTCCTGGTGCTTGAAAAATATGTTGGAGACCGCACCCGCAGGGACTCGAACATATGATGTTGAGAAGACTGAACTTTTAAATTCCTATTTTGCATCCGTGTTTTCTAAGAAAGCAATTGTAACATCAACTGATCTTCACGGTGCCATTGAAGGAATCAAATAATCCACATTATTCATAAAAAGAGAGATGGTCAGAGAACACTTGGCTAATTTAAATGAATTTAAATCTCCTTGTCCAGATGAATTTCATCTTAGGATACTGAAAGAGATAGCAGAGGAAACTGCAGAACCACTAGCCAGAATCTTTGAAAAATCCTGGAAAACAGGAAAAGTCCCAGAAGAGTTGACAATGGAAAATGTCCCTATCTTCAAAAAAAAGGAAAAGACGGAGCCAGGAAATTACAGGGCAGTGAACTTTACTTCTATACCAGGAAAGATATTTTAGCAAATTATTAAACAGCATGTATGTAAATACTAGAATAAGAATACATTAATTAACCAGATCCAGCATGGGTTTGTAGCAAACAAGTTATGTCAGACTAATCGAATTTCCTTCTTTGATGGAATCACTGACTGGGTGGATCAGGGAAATGCAGTAGATATAGTATAACTCGACTTGAGCCAAGCTTCTGATAAAATATCTCATACTATCCTTATTGAAAAATGACCAAGTATGGGATTGACAAGGCAATGGGTTAGGTGGATTCATAGCTAGCTCAGTGATTGGTACTCAGAGTGGTAATAAATGGTTGCACATCCAATTGGAAAAGTGTTTCATGTGAGATACCACAAGGCTGTGTCATGGCCCCAGTGTTGGTCAACATTTTTATAAATGATCTAAATAAGGGAACTGAAGGTAAAATAATCAGATTTTAGCTAACATTAGAGAAGACAGAGAAAGGATTCATAAGGGTCTAGATGAGCTTGAACAATGGGCAGCGACTAATAGAATGGTATTTAACAGGGAGAAATGCAAGATTCTATATCTTGGCAAGAAAAACTAAAATTACATCTACAGAATAGGAGGAATAGAACTAAGCAACAGCATGTGTGAACAAGACTTGGGTATAATAATAGATCACAGACTGCATGAGTCAACAGTGTGATGCAGCAGCAAAAAAAAGGCATACACCGTTCTAGGATGTATTAAGAGAAGCATAGTCTAGATCACATGAAGTAATTATTCCCATCTACTCCTCCTTGGTCAGTCTTCATCTGGAATACTATATCCAGCTCTGGGCACCACATTTTAAAAAGATATTGAAAAACTGGAGTAAGTTCAGAGAAGAGCTACCAGGATAGTGAGCGGACTGCAAGTATGTCCAACAAGGAACGGCTAAAGGATCTGGGAACGTTTAACTTGCAACAAAGAAGGCTAAGAGGAGACTTAATAGCTGTCTACGAATATCTGAAGGGATGTCACAGTGTAGAAGGATCATCATTATTCTCATTTGGTACCTTCCCTTCTGCTTTCAAGCATGCCACAATCACGCCTATTCTTAAAAAGCCAACCCTGACCCAACCGCTATGTCCAGCTATCGCCCAATATCGCTGCTCCCATTCGCTTCCAAACTTCTGGAGCTGCATGTCCACGCTGAGCTTTCCTACCACTTCTCTTCTAACTTGCTCTTTGACACTCTACAATCTGGTTTCCGCCCCTATCACTCCACTGAGACAGCCCTGACCAAAATTACTAATGACCTACTTACAGCCAAAGCGAACAGACAATACTCTATACTCCTGCTTCTTGACCTGTCCTCTGCTTTTGACACAGTTGACCACTGCCTTCTACTACAGATTCTTTCCTCCTTTGGCGTCAAAGACCTCGCCCTATCCTGGATCTCCTCATACCTTTCCAACCGCACATTCAGCGTCTCCCACTCACACACTACCTCCTCGTCCCACCCTCTCTCCGTTGGAGTCCCCCAAGGATCTGTTCTAGGACCCCTACTCTTCTCAATCTATACACTTGGCCTGGGGCAACTCATAAAGTCCCACGGATTCCAGTACCACCTTTACGCTGATGACACTCAGATCTACCTCTCTGGCCCAGACATCACCTCTCTGCTATCCAGAATCCCGGAGTGTCTATCAGCCATATCCTCCTTTTCTCCTCCCGCTTCCTCAAACTCAATGTGGACAAATCTGAACTCATAATCTTTCCCCCATCCCACAGATCTTCCTTACCTGACCTATCTATCACAATTAACGACATCACGCTTTCCCCCGTACCAGAAGTCCGCTGCCTCGGAGTAACCCTTGACTCTGCCCTGTCCTTCAAACCGCACATCCAAGCTCTTTCTACCTCCTGTCGCCTTCAGCTCAAAAATATTTCAAGAATCCGTCCTTTCCTCAACCCTCAATCTACTAAAATGATTGTGCACGCCCTCATCATCTCCCGCCTCGACTACTGCAACACCCTTTTCTCTGGCCTCCCTGCTAACACCCTCGCACCTCTCCAGTCCATCCTTAACTCTGCTGCACGACTAATTCACCTCTTTCCTCGCTACTACTCCGCTTCTCCCCTCTGCAAATCTCTTCACTGGCTCCCATTCCCTCAGCGTATCCAGTTCAAATTACTAATACTGACCTACAAGGCCATCTATAATCTGTCTCCTCCTTATATCTCTGAACTAATCTCCCGATATCTTCCCTCACGTAATCTCCGATCCTCCCAAGACATCCTTCTCTCCTCCACACTTATTCGCTCCTCACCCAACCGCCTCCAAGACTTCTTCCGAATATCCCCCATCCTCTGGAATTCTTTGCCCCAACACGTCCGACTATCAAACACATTCGGATCCTTCAGACGGAACCTGAAAACCCATCTCTTCAGGAAAGCCTACAGCCTGCAATGATCCCCGCTGTCTCCTCACCACTACCGGAGATATCGCCTCAACCAACACTGGAACTGCTGCAACCCACCAACCTGCTGTCTCCTGCCTCACAATCCTGTAGAATGTAAGCCTACAGCCTGCAATGACCCTGCTACCTCCTCACCACTACCGGAGATATCGCCTCAACCAACACCGGAACTGCTGCAACCCCCCGACCTACTGTCTCCTGCCTCACAATCCTGTAGAATGTAAGCCCAAAGGGCAGGGTCCTCTCCCCTCTGTATCAGTCTGTCATTGTTAGTTTGTTTACTGTAAGTGATACCTGTAATTTGTATGTAACCCCTTCTCATGTACTGCACCATGGAATCAATGGTGCTATATAAATAAATAATAATAATAATAATTTGCACATGGAAACACAAGAAACAATGGAATGAAACTGAATGGGAGGAGACAGATTAGATATTTGAAAAAAAACTTTTAGATAGGGTGATCAATGAGTGGATCAGGCTGCCACGAGAGGTCGTGAGTTCTCCTTCAATGGAAGTCTTGAAACAGAGGCTGGACAGACATCTGTCTGAGATGGTTTAGTGAATCCTGCATTGAGCAGGGTATTGGACACGACCTTTGAGGTCCCTTCCAACTCTAACATTCTATGATATTTTTTGAGTACACCGAAGACACTCGGTTAGCACACAAGCATGCTCGCTTAAGGCCTTATCCAAAAATGTTCGCTCATCACTAGTTAATTATTTTGTTTAAAGGGAATCTGTCAGCAGGTTTTTACTTTAAATTTGAGGGCAGCGTGAAGTAGGGGCAGAGACCCTGATTTCACGGTGTGTCACTTATTAGGCTGTGTTATTGTTTCCATACGATGAGTGTTTTATCAGCAGGAAATTATCACTGCTGGACTAGGTGCCTTCGTACATCCTGGTCCAACCACAGCGCCAGCACTGATTAGTAGCTAGCTGTCAATAGACAATGTACACAGAAAGCTGTGGTGTGGGTGGGTTAGCTTTCTGAGTCTGCTACATCAAAAAAACTCTATCATAACTACTGCACCCAGTAAACTTGGTGATACATCATGGAAAAGAAGAAAAAATTCCCATTACATTTTAGGTGAGTTTCCACGTCAGGAAACGCTGCGTGTTGCGCTGTGCGCTGGGGAGCGCCAAAAGCAGCGTAGATTTACGCTATGAATTTCAAGAAATCCCGTCTCACTATCTAAATACGCAAACTTAAAAATCCTCTTAGAGAATGTTGCGTATTCGGGACGTGCGTGCGCAACTAATTACCAGGCTATGAGCCTGCCTCTTCCTTTCGGAGTGTGAACATCATGGGCAAAAGCGGGGAGAGGAATTTTCAAAAATTTCCAGTTGAACATAGCTTAGAAAACACCATCTTCATTAGCCGGAGTCCTATTCCATGCTGCTGACCGACCAAAATGTCCAGAGTGCGAAAAAAAGCGTATAGGCACATCCAATGATAAAAAGATTCTTCAAGCTTTATTACAAATACATATTCTTAAAATCCATATAGGAATGATGTGGTACAGGAACCGCACTGACGCATTTCTGGCCGCCTACTGTGCTCTTAGGTATAGAGCATGAATACTGAAGTGTTACAACCACATTTAAAAGACAAGACTACATCCTATCATTTGCTAATTAATTAAATCGCATGCAGCAATCATGAAAAACACCACCTGCAGTCAAAAGTAGAAAAACATAACATATATACAGATAAAGTGTCAATAGTTACCAGCACATATACCTATATGGAGCAAATAATCTATTGTTATAAAATTCCAGCAATCTATAAACATTGTGTTTCTGTAGTTCATTCCCTTCGGTTGCTTAATATCCAGGGAAATAATCTAAATGGCTTCTCTCATGAAAAGCTTTTGCTGCTGACTACCACCTTGATTAGGTTTCATTACCTTCTCCAAACCAAAAAACCTAAAACTATCCAAATTGCCCTTATGCTTTTCCAAAAAAATGTCAAACCGCTCCTGAATGTGATATTTTTGTTATTGATATTGTAAATATGTTCTGCAATTCTCTTGTTTTTAGTTTGCAGCTTGTACATCCTATATATCTTTTTTCCCAAATATTAGTCTATGCCATAAATAACGTAACTAGTTTCATAGTTGATAAAATATTAAAACAATCATCTATTTTTAGAGCAAAACAGCAAATATTGCATTTATGAAATCCTTCAGTAAATAGCCATGTTGCGTTATCAGTGCATTTTTTATACACACTTAGGCCCCCCTTCACACTTCACTTCTTTTAAGGACAGCAAAAAGGAAGTGCACACCCTTTCTATTCAATTGTGCGCACATGTCAGTGTCCGTGTGAAAAACCCGCAAACGTACATTTTTAACCTGCATCACGGACTAAATGCGTGCCGCACATGTGCACACTGATGACACAGGGATGACTTCAGTGTGACACATACCAGTGGCTGGTAAAAGCTGTACAGTTCTCGCTGTTCCCAGGCGCTAGATGCTAAAGGCAGCTCTCATCATTGTCGCCTGCTGCGCAGGCAGCTTTTCCTTCATTCCTCCATGATTTACAGCTGGGTCTGTCACAATAGCACCGGTCCCGGTTGTAAATTATTTAACCCCTTCAGATGGATTGCAGCGTGGGACTTGACTGTATGGAGGACAGGTATGGGTATAGTGTTGTTTTTTTATTTTGTCTTTTTTCTAGGAGACCGATGGCTTCGATATGGATTGGGAGTTAAATAAAGATGTAAAAAATGTGTATTTATTTTATTAAAACTGTTATTCTTAATGTGTGTTTTTTAACCCTTTCAGACTAGTAGATTAATAATGGATAGTTGTCTTATTGACAGCTCTCCATTATTAACCAGGCTTAATGTCACCTTGCAATAGCAAGGTGACATTAACCCCTTATTACCCCATATGCCACTGCTACAGGGCAATGGGAAGAGGGCGAGTAAGTGCCGGAACACGTGCATCTTACAGATGCGCCTTTTCTGGGGTGGCTGGGTGCAGGTTTTTTTTAGCCAGGGGGGGCCCAAAAACAATGGTCCCTCTCTAGGCTATTAATTTCTGTCTTCAGTCACTGGCTTGCCCTATCTGGTGGAGAAAATTGCGCGGAAGCCCACGCCAGTTTTTTCTGTGAATTAATCCTTTAACACAGCTCCAAAATTTTACACACACACTACTAACATTATTAGTGAGGGACATATATAAAACTAACGGATATGCAATGGTTTACTGTATGTAACCATCTCTCATATCCTGTCGGATTGGCGTTTTTTGGGCGTAATGTGCAAATCGCAGCATGCTGCTATTTCCTCAGCACCTATAATACGGCCGAGGAAAAATCGGATGATGGGATCTGCCTATAGATTAACATTGGTCCGAGTGCTATGCGATTTTTTTCACTCATAGCACTCGTCCGTATTTCTTGCTAGTGTGACTCCGTCCTTATAGATCTTCTCATGTGGGGCATTATTTCCCTGAAAACACATATTGGGGTAAGATTTTCACAGCAGTTGTTTTGAAGTAATAAAGGTCATGATGGCATGAGTTTCAGAGCACATATAGCACATGTCATCTAGATTCCTTACTTATGATCCTGTTATGTTATTAGATGTATTAAACCCAGTGCTGCATTCACAACTCTGCGTCCTTTTAGTGTTGAACTCTTGCGGAATTCCTTACCTGAATATAGTTGAACTCTTGGAGGTGTTATTTTAATACCAGACACTGACTTCATTATAAGAAGTCAATCTATTAAAATCATAAAGTATTAACCCCTTCATGACCTATAACATATAGGTACGTCATAGGTCATGTCCCTGTATTTGATGCGGTCTCTGGTGCTGAGCCCGCATCTTTCCGGGCACATGACAGCTGATTTGATCAACTGTCATGTGCCCTTAACAGTAGCGGGTGGAATCGCAATCCACCTGTACCTGTTAACATGTTAAATGCCGCTATCAATCTCTGACACTTTGACCAGAGTCAGTTTTCTCGCATGTGGAAAAATCGGACGTATGAATGAGGTTCTAAGGCCGGCGTCACACTCACCATACAAAAATACGGAGCGTATTTTACGGCCGTATTACGGCAAAATGTTGCTGGCACACCAATCCGTATTTCATGCGTTTTCAGGGTGCGGCTGCGTATTTTGCGCATGTAAGCATCCATATGCAATCCGTATGGCACCCGTATAGCGTATTTTTCTCACCGCCTTGCAAAATGGACATTTAACGGTTTTTAGGCCTGAAACTCATTGAAATCATCTTGCGTATTTCTCGCAAGTCACACGCCTGGTCCGTGTGTAATCCGTTGTTTTCTCGCACCCATAGACTTTCATTGGCGTACAACAGGCGTAATACGCGTACAATCGCAGCATGCTGCGGGTGTCTTGCACCATAAGATACGGCCGAGAAAAACACGCATGATCAGAGCTACCCCATAGAGAAGTATTGGTCCGTGTGTAATGCGTGGTTTTCACGCCTCTCACTCGTCCGTATTCCTACTTAGTGTGACGCCGCCTAAGAGTGAATGGAGCAGTAGAGTGCATGGTCAACTACGGCTTTATTCAGCCATGGTTTTTCAGATTTCTGGTTCTTGGGGATAGTGGGGGCCATGGCGATTAGACATTCTGTGGCTAGAAGGTTATCCGCTATCAAATGGATTGGTGATGACTTTCAAACTTGAGACTACCCTTTTAATAATTTCTGAACCCAAAAAAAAGGATGTTTTCACTGCACAAGGTTTTCTACTTTCTACATGTTTCTACTGAGTTCGAGAAATACTTCTGCTTTCTTTCTGGCAGGCTGTTGATTCATCCTTTGTAGAGTTGAGCAAAAAAATTCCCAGAACCCTTGTCCGGCAGCCACGTCGGTAGTCTGTGGCTGCCAGAGGAGAGTATTGTGGATCTTCTATTACCTGTGGCATGCCCAGCACCTCCTCAGATTAGTAGGTCCCTGCAATATCCGGCGTACAGTATATCATGCTGAAGCATAAATTGTCATGGGGCCTACAATTCAAAAGAAGCACCTGGGATGCTGCAGGTGGTAGGGGTTCAAAAAGATCTGTGGTCCGGTGGCCACATACTACTGATGTGACCGATGGACTAGGGTACTGCTAATCTTTTTGCTTAACTTTAATCCCTATTAATGGTCCTTCTCCTGTAAATGTAGTAGCTGTTTTTTTCACATCTGAATAAATGTTGGGGTCATGTGCACTACTGTGCCATTTGGTTGGGTGGTTTAAAGTGTATCAGATGTCCAAACATTTGCGTACGAGTGCTGTCTGTGTTTTTCACGGATAGCACTCATAGCCATGATATACTATGGAACCATTCACATGTCCAATTTTTTTTCCTCTGGCTGAGTGGTTCCCGGCAAATGTCTGATTTTCATCTGAGGGTCGTATCAAAATCTGTAATGACATCCGAGTGCGGTCAGATTTTCACGGACTCTCACAATGGAGAAGGTGGAGACTTTTTTTCATTTCTCCACGTACGAGAAAATTGGATAACATTCGTACCACACTTTCATCAGAAGAATCGGTCTCATTTTCTTGTACGTGAAAAAATCTGACATGCTAATGAGGCCTAAGAGTGGAGAATATGACAGTCAAAGGTTTGGTCAATCAATGATTTTTTTTGTTGCTTAGTATTGACCTGGCCATAATGTATCCTTGAATTATGTGACCATGTGAAGTCTCATGACGTGCTGACTTTATAGAGTACTTTAGTTGGTTTCCAGTTTCCTGACCTAAAGAAATTTGATTACCATGTAAGGTGGGGACAAAATAACTAATGACAATGAAGTCGATTTCTTTTTTTTTTTTACTTAATTTTTTTAAATGCTGACAAAAAAAAGGGGAGCTCATGGCAACCAATCCAGTTTCATCAATGGCTACAATAGCCAATTTTCCACTATTTCATGTCCACCAGTATTAATAAAATCTCCAGCGCATTCAAATGTCCTTCAGGTTTGAAAAACTGTTAGAGCTCGGATATGAATAAGGTTCATCTCCTGAAAGCCCATTCATGTTTTTTTAGCATTGTTCAAGATGTATTGTCAGGAGTCATATTTGTTAAAATTAAAAAAATCAAATCACGTCACTAATGTTGTTAATTTTGTCTTTGAAGAGTCATTTTCTATAAAATTTTATTTTTGGGCACTATGCCCGCTTGTCAAGTAGGAGGTCAAATACATTTCAGGAGACACGTTTAATGGCTTTACCAAATTACAGCATCAATGTAGCCAGAATAAAAAAAAACTGATTAAAATTCCATTTCCCGGACAAGATAATTCAAACTGTATAAAATGATTCCATCAGAATGCATAAAAGATCCTCCAAACAAGGGAGGCTATAAAGAGGGGAAATGTCCGCTATAAAGCATGTCTTCTAAAATCGCATAAATCTGCTCCAACCTTTGTAGTGGCATTGTTATACAGCTACAGCATGTCCTCCGGGCTGCAAAGCACAAACTTCTCGGGACAAAAATAATGAAACAAAAAGTTCTTCTTTTGTTTCCTTTTTCTAATTTGAAATCTGAATGCTAATTAGATCAAGAACTAATAAAAAAATATATAGTACCCAAACAACCTTAGGGTATGCTCTCTCATTTTTTTATTTTTATTTTTTTGCTGAGGATTTTGAAGCGCAACCACTCTAAAATCCATGTCAAAGAGTATTTAAGGAGTTTATGTGGATTTTGGAACAGCTCAGAGTCCTCATACCCTTAGGCTACATTCATGTATTCCCTCAACCGCGTGCTGAAGAATTTAACGAAACCTTTCACATATCAGTTTTTTTTTTAATAGATTCCCGTGTCTGTTGCGTTAACTCCTGTCCTATTTTCATTAGTTTTTGCTGACTAGACTCTGCTATTTAAATCTGTGTTGATTCGTGAAAAACTGAAGTCAGTTCTTCATTTTTAACTGGTTTATTGCTAAGTGTCAATGGCAAAAAATATTCAGATGAAGAGGGAAACCTTTATTGACTTGGTAGGTGCGGACAAGGTCACACCCTTTGAGTGGCTGTTTTTGAGCTGAGATTGTCTGACTTGGCACCACTAGTCGTGGCGCTCCAGATAGTGTCATGTACAGTGAGAGGACATCAAGAACCTCAGCAAGCATTCTGAGAACAGGGTTACTACAAACACATTGGGACAGTAGACTTGAGGAGAAACTTTCATTTGACAACACTGGTTCATTGACACTTAATTCCTTTGTATTGAACACACCCGTCTAGTTGACATATGACCACATATATATGCAAATCGCATACTTGGGGTCAGCCTCCCGCACCAGAGAATCCTAATAGCATGCAGGGTGTGCTGTGAGAATTCACAAATCAGCAGTCACATAGTGACTGCAGACTTGAACACCAAACCTGGACAACCCCTTTAAGGTATTGATGACCTATACTGAGGATAGGTCATAATTATAAGATTGGTGGGGGTCCAACAACCAGTTAAATGCCACTGCTCTGAACACTGTTGTTGGGTTCTCTGATGCAGCTAATCTCTCATTTACTTCAATAGGAGCTGAGCGACTGTATCCAGGAATAGCCAATTCACAGCAATCAGCCTTGCTGTTTGGCTCCTTTTGGGTCGCTGCTCAAATTAGCAAATTGATAAGGGTGTCATACCCCCAATAATCTAATATTGATGACCTATCCTAAAGATAGGTGATCAGCATACTAAGCCTGGAACCAACCCTCTCTTTAACTCAATATAAAAACTGTTGTCCTCATGCTACCATGTCTAGCCACACACCCTGATGAAGTGTTCCCTTGAGAAAAACAGCTGGCATCCAACTCCTGCAATGGGTAAAACCACCAGGAAGGCTCGCAAAAGATACTCAACCCAATCATCATGTCCTCAGAAGGACATGGAAGCATTTTTTACCCACTCCCAGCGCCTGGCCCTGATCACACTGACGAGACTCCATATGGGTCTGTGACGCCAAGCACATTGTAGACGCAGATAGACGGAGAGTCGAGGCCCCAAGATCGGACACGTGAATGAGAGGAATCAGCAAGCCCTCTCCCGCAGTCTGAGGTCTGTGGTTAACGCAGCAGGAGAGTTGTTGGGAGCGATCAGAGACTCACACCACCTCACAGTCCTCCTCATCTGTTTTATGTGACCACACTCAGATCCCTAAGGGAATTGAAAGACAGGAGGAGGTAAGTACTCAAATAAGTCAACAACTTCCTCTGCCTCCAGACATCTCAGACAAACATCTCCCAGATGCCAAGAAGGTTACAGGGGCCTCCCTCTGAGTATAACAGGCATATTTCCCAGCCTGAATCCCCTCATTCTTCATATGCCCCCTCAGGATCTCCACAATAATAGAATTGGCCCCCACTCCTCGGCAGAAATTAAGGACTTGCATGGTCAGTTCCATACCCAGGATTTCAGCTCCCTTCTCCACCAGGATTGTCCATTGGTTCCTTTTGAGCTCAATCCTTTCCTCATCCTCCAGCCCTACTTTGATTGCTATATCACCTTGCCAAGAAATAAGGAGTGTGATTGCAGGCCTCTTTTAATCTGCTCTCACTATTGCTGCTGGGAAGGGAATATCCTTGAGACATGTGATAATGATGCACTTCAACAAAGCTTATCAAAACTAGCACTGTTTGGGTGGTCCTATACCTCTCGCCTCTCCCCTTATTGATACAGACCGGCAACTTTGGCTGACTTACGAGCACCCTTATAAGCAATTCCCACCAAGAATGACATTTCAGCCTTAGTTAACCTAGTGGTGACGGATTAAAAATAAGAATTTGCTCATAGAATCATAGAATGTTAGAGCTGGAAGGTACCTCCAGGGTCATCGTGTCCATTTCTCTGCTCAATGCAGCATTCACTAAACCATCTCAGTCTGTTTGAAGACTTCCATTGAAGGAGAACTCACCACCTCTCTTGGCAGTCTGTTACACTCATTGATCACCCTCACTGTCAAAAAAATTTTTCTAATATCTAATCTATATATTTTCACTTTCAGTTTCATCCCATTGCTTCTCCTGTTTCCATCTGCAAATGATAATGATGATCCCTCTACACTAGGGGTCTCAAACTGCATTCCTCAAGGGCCGCAAACCGTGTGTGTTTTCAAGATTTTCTTAGCATTGCACTAGGTGCTGGAATCATTATCTATGCAGGTGATTAAATTATCACCTGTGTAATACAAGGAAATCCTGAAAACATGACCTGTTTGCGGCCCTAGAGGAATGCTGTTTGAGACCTCTGCTCCACACTGTGACAGCCCTTCAGATATTTGTTGACAGCTTTTAAGTCTCCTCTTAGCTTTCTTTTTTGCAAGCTACACATTCCAAGATTCTTTAACCGTTCCTCGTATGACATACTTTGCAGTCCGCTCACCATCCTGGTAGCTCTTCTCTGAACTTGCTCCAGGTTTTCAATGTCTTTTTTAAAATGTGGTGCCCAGTACTGGACACAGTATTCCAGTTGAGGCCTGACCAAGTTAGGAGTAGAGGGGTGATAATTACTTCAAGTGATCTAGACTCCATGCTTCTCTTAATACATCCTAGAATGGTGTTTGCCTTTTTTTGCTGCCGCATCACACTGTTGACTCATGTACAGTCTGTAATCTATTAGTATACCCAAGTCTTTTTCACATGTGTTTTTGCTTAGTTGTATTACTCCCATTCTATAGATGCAATTTTTGTTTTTCTTGCCCAGATGTAGAATCTTGCATTTCTCCCTGTTAAATACCATTCTATTAGTCGTTGCCCATTGTTCAAGCTTATCTAGATCCTTCTGTTCTGAATCCTTTCTATGTCTTCTCTAGTCTTAGCTATCTCTCCTAGCTTTGCATTATCTGAAAATTTGATTAGCTTACCTACAGTTCCCTTATCTAGATAATTTATAAAAACGTTGAACATCACTGGGGCCAGGACAGAGCCATGTGGTACCCCACTTGAAACACTTTTCCAATTGGATGTGCAACCATTAATTACCACTCTGAGTACGATCACTGAGCCAGTTATAAATCCACCTAACCGTAGCCTTGTCAATCCCATACTTGGTCATTTTTTCAATAAGGATAGTGTGAGATAGTTTATCAAATGATTTGCTGAAGTAGAGATATGCTCAATTTTGGCCAAACCTATTCTGACTTTCCACCAGGGTGATATGCTATCCCAGACGCAAGAGGCTAATGTCTCAGCCACACAGACCCTACAGAATAATGTCCAAGATCACTCTCTGCAGCTCTACTGTCTCCAACAAGACCTAGATGACCTGTAAAATAGAAATAGAAAAAATAATCTCTAAATTCGAGGTTTACTGGAATCCATAACGGCGTTGGACATTCCTTTTGTCCGTCTGTCCATTTTCAGCAACCTCCCTGGTCATCCTCCTGGTCCCCCAATAGAAATTGACAGTGCGCACTGATCACTTTGACCTCCTGACCCAAAGAATCCTCACACTAGAGACATAATCTGCCGTATCCAATTTTTTGCCATAAAGGAATCAATCGTACAAGTAGTACGGAAAAAAACAGTCTGTTATATTTCAAAACAAACGTATTCAAATTATGCCAGATCTGTCGCTCCATACTTTGGCTCAACAGGCAGCCCTATTGGAGATCTTACAGAACAAAGGAATTTCCTTCCTTATCACTAGCTCTACATCTTCTGCTACTAATCGTATGGGTCCACCTCAGAGAGAAGGTAGTCTGGGTGACAAAAAAAGCCTGCACTTAGGATCCCAAGGTTCAAAGGGTCATTCATGACGGAATTTATGTAGAACTTAGGAACTCTCATAAGGTGGACCCAAGGTTAACGAGGATTTGCACCTATTCTAGTTTTAGTTTTCACGTATCTCTTGTCGACCCTGAAAGAGGTTGGGGATAGGAGTTTACCCTTTAAGGTTATGCTACTTCTCACTGTACCAGTCATCAAAGAAGCTTTATTTCACTATTATGATGCTGTTTTTTGTTGTTATATTTTTTTTTCACAGGAGCTGATCTCTACCATGTCTACCTTTTCCCAAATACAATTGTAACTCTCTAGCTTTTCTAATGAAAGTCTGACTCTGTTTTGGTCTATTACTCCCTATCTTCCATGTATCTTCTCTTTACCGTTCTTTTCTTTTCTCTTCCTTGACCATGGGGATCAGGTAGCTTGGCTACAACTCACTTCATCTCCCGCAGAAGAATTCCTTATCAAACACAGATGGCCGACCTTAATATTGCATCTTTCAACGTGAAGGGGCTTGATACACCTGAAAAAAGGGCACAGATTCTACACCATTTTCATCAACGTCAAGTACATATCTGTTTCAGGAAACACATTTTAAAAGCAACCATTCAGCGATAATTAAACTAAAACATAACACTTACTGGCATTTTGCTCATAACCCAAACTCGGGTACTAAAGGAGTGGCGATCCCTATCTCTGACACATCAAATTGTAGACTGCATTGAGAGGCTAGATACATTATTCTGTCACTTTCCTTCGGTGGTCAAGCTTTTGCAATTATCATTTATGGCTCCGATCAAGTCCAAACCAGCTTTATAACCAATTTGGCTTCCACTGATCCAGGAACCATAATACCCTGTGGAGACTTAAACGCTACCCTTGACCCGGTCTTGAACAATTCAAAAGGTCATTCTCATCTCTCCTATATGGTCAGCAAATGCATCAAGAAACCATTATTGGAACTTCAAGTTATGATACTTGGAGACTCCTACATCCCTCAGATAGGGACTACAGCTTTTATTCTCACCCTCAGGACTCATATAGCCGATAGGATTATATTTTTTTTCAACACAGTGCCTTATCTTGGCTCTCTCATGCCAATATTGGAAGCATTGTTTTCTGGTCAGATCATGCACCAGTATTCTGCTCACTCAAGGTACCTAATGTCAACAAAATGGTCTGGTCCTGGTATCTAAATGAATTTCTGCTGCTAGACACATTGTATTTCTGACATACAAGATTCTATTAACAATTTCATTGCAGATCACATTTCAGATGATACAGCCTCTATGATCAAATGAGAAACCCTTAAGTGTGTTCTTAGAGGAGTGTTCATAAAACATGTTCAAGAATTAAAAAGATGGAGGTCAAGCTATTAATGCAGCTCTGAATAAAACACTAGCCTAGAACTGATTCACAAACAAGCACTATCTTCTATAACACTTAGGAACCTACTTAAACCTATACTAGAAGCTAAACATTTGCTAAACACTACCCATAAATGCTCACTCCAGCTATGTTGTAGTAAGTTTTATGAGTTTAGTAAGAAACCTGGGAGGATGTTAGCTAGAACCCTGAACTCTAAAAGACCTCAGATTCTTATCCCCTGCATTAAAAACTCACTCGACAAATTGGTCCACACCACCCCTGAGAATGCAGATACATTTCACTCATATTATTCTAAATCATATAATCTGTCTTGAGTGCCAAAAAAACCTCTAACATTCCCTCCCCTTTTAAAAAAAACTTAATGTAGAAACAACTAATGACTGAAGGACCTTTCGTTCCCCAGGAACTTTTGGCAGAATCCGAGACCTGACTGAAATGAAAGACCAGGTCCAAACAGTCTCACAATCAAATTTTATAAATCATTTTCTAAACATCTAATCCCTCTGATGTTAAATGCCTTTAATTCTATCTCAGTATCCACCCCATTTCCTCATCACTCCACAGCCGCACGTATCGCCGGTCATCCCTAAACTGGTAAAGGATCCCAATTCCTACAGCAGCTATCTCGCAATCTCCCTTCGGAATGTAGACTTAAAACTTTCCACCAAACTACTTGCAAACAATTAAAGACTCACCTTTCAGACCTGATTCACCCTGACCATGTAGTTTTGTCCCAGGTAGAGAGGCATGTGGTAATACCCTTAAAATGCTTGGCATTATTGACTATGCACATACTCACAAAGCCCCTCTGATGATCCTGTTACTGGACGCTGAAGTGATATTTTACAGGATCTCCTGGTCATCTCTCTCTCACACCTTAAGCCATATTGGTCTGGGCACAGTCTTTACATCCAAGATTCTTGCTCTCTACGGAACTCCTTCTGCTCAGTTAAAAATCAATGGCACATTATTGGCCCCCTTCTCTATAAATAATGTTACCCGTCAGGGCTGTCCTCTCGCCCCCATACTATACATTCTAGTTATGGAACACCTCATGGAAGCCATTCGCTCCAACCCTGACATTCGTGGAATAAAAATTGCAGAAGTGGAATTCCAATGTTCAGCCTTTGTGGTTGATCTTTTAATTTACCTCACAAATCCACATATTTCTCTTCCTTTCTTTAACTCTTTTTATTGAAAGATTCCACAGGATAAAAGTTACAGACATATAATATCATAGTATAAGGTCAGAACGATTCAGAAATTTACCTTTATCCATCCAATACAATAACTGGAATATAACATCACACTTTCAATAATAGAGTGAACAAATAAAAGCAAACAGGTTGAAACATAATGTATTAAGACAGGTTCCGTTATGAAGCATTGCACTCTCGACTAAATTAGCTGGTTTCTTATCAAAATTCAGAACATGTACCAATTCGGGCCATATCGGAAGTACACTCTTTTAGTCTATGCATATCATATATCACAGTCCATGTGTTTAGTGGAACACACATCAGGGCTCGTAACGTGAGATTGACAAAGTCATGGCATTAGAGGATAAATGCGTTAAGGGTAAGTCACACCATCTCTCCCAAATCCTGTGAACATCCTCTATTTCTATATAATATATTCTCATATGGTATTATATTATTAACTCATTTTTTCCACTGGTTGATAGTAGGAGGCTTCCCCCCATCCACCTTAGTGCTATTGCTTTCCTAGCAATAAATATAACCTCCCGGAGAAATATCCTATCATAGTGCGACCACAATTCTTCATCCACATTACCCACGATACATATCTATGGGACACAATAGGTATCCCAATTATCCATTCTAGTGTAGTTATCGCTTCACTCCAGTATCTACGTATTATCCCACAATTCCAGACAAGATGCCAGAAGTTCGCTCCTGATTCCCCACATCTATGGCATTCATCAGACATTAGTCTGCCAAATCTATGTAGTCTGATTGGAGTCAGGTAAGATTGATGTAGGATATATAGTTGAATTAATTTATTATTTGCGGCTGGCGACACCATCGTATGTGCCTCTAGGGCATCATTCCACTGATCATCAGTGATAGAAGGGATTAATTACCACCATTTACTCTCTACAGCAAGTTGAGTAGAAGCAATCCTGGAGTTTAGTAGAAAGGTATATAGAGAGGATATTACGCCCATGGGCCCTTGAGTTGTTAACACTCCTATCAATGGATACCTGGATATTCGCATCCTAGGATATGGAAACTACTGGGGCAGCACGATGGCTCAGTGGATAGCACTACAGCCTTGCAGCGCTGGAGTCCTAGGTTCGAATCCCACCAAGGACGACATCTGCAAGGAGTTTGTATGTTCTCCCCGTGTTTGCGTGGGTTTCCTCCGGGTACTCCAGTTTCCTCCCACATTCCAAAAACATACAGATAGGGAATCTAGATTGTAAGCCCCTTCAGGGACAGCGACGATAATGTGTGCAAACTGTAAAGCGCTGCGGAATATGTTAGCGCTATATAAAAATAAAGATTATTATTATTTATTACTGCACTATGGCATGTCTCATTTGCAAGTAAAAATCCCTATGAGGGATCCCAAACTTTATATGAATTTGTTCAAATGATAATAAAATCTCATTTTCAAAAATCTAATGAAGTGTTGTTATTCCATATTGCTTCCAGAAAGTTGGGCCCTGTAGATTTTTGAGGTGTGGAAATTCGGGATTATCCCATATCTGAGTCTCTCCCATTTGATCAGTAAATTTCAATATATGTTTACTCTCTCGCCACACCTGTATCGCTAAACTGTGTGCAAACAATACACTTTGTGGTGGTCTGTAGGATCCTTCTAATATTGCCCATGGTGTATTCCCACCCAAGAAGTGAGCTTCTGCATTAGTGAGCTTGTCACTACTTATCCAACACTTCAAATAATGTATCTGGCCAGCTAAATAATACAAAAACAGGTCAGGTAACACATAGCCACCATGATTTTTGGGTCTATACAGGGATCCAATACTTAATTTGGGCCTTGATGATCCCCATATAAATGTCGCCATCATACTATGCATTTTCCTACAAAACCCTGTAGTAAGAGTTATTTTTTTAATGGTTTCAACACTCCAATTAATTATAATACTAATTATTCATCAATCAGTTATACACACATATATATATATATATATATATATATATATATTATATTCATATATAAACATTACTCCATGGAGAACGCAGAAGGTCATTGAAGTTTAAATGTCCAAACAGATGACCCACCTAACAAAGGAATGTACCTGACCAGTGATTTGTTATTGGTAAAGGCCATTTGTTGTTAGAAACTGACCAGTGATTTGTTGTTAGTAAATGACCAGTGATTTGTAGTTGGTGACTGGTTTGGGGAGGTTTGTCTCTGGCATCCCAATGATGATCAAACTTACTGAGATACATTGGATGCTTTAGGATATAAAAAGAGCTCACAGGGACATATGGAGACACACACAAAGATTGGAAATGTGACCTACAGAGACACAGATGGATGGACTTTCTACCTTAATAATGTAATGTATGTAATGCTTGTTATTTATTGTTTATACTGTTTATTATTTAATCTTATCATTTATTAAGTAAAGTCAATTCACTTTTATTCAATTCTTGTGTGAGCATTTTTTTATTCATTACAATCCTTTGAATTCCTTCTTTCGCATCACTCTCCCATACAGCTTCTCCTTGTGCAAAGTGCTTGTATAGTTGACCGATGCACAGTGACACCATCTGCAGCAAGTTGATGCTGCAGCTCTCTGGAGGTGGTCTGAGGATTGTCCTTGACTGATCTCACCATTCTTCTTCTCTGCCTTTCTGATGTTTTTCTTGGCCTGCTACTTCTGGCCTTAACAAGAACTGTCCTGTGTTCTTCCATTTCCTTACTATGTTCCTCACAGTGGAAACTGACAGGTTAAATCTCTGAGACAGCTTTTTGTATCCTTCCCCTGAACAACTATGTTGAATAATCTTTGTTTTCAGATCATTTGACAGTTGTTTTGAGGAGCCCATGATGCCACTCTTCAGAGGAGATTCAAACAGGAGAACAACTTGCAAGTGGCCACTTTAAGTAGCTTTTCTCATGATTGCATACACCTGGCTATGAAGTTCAAAGCTCAATGAGGTTACAAAACAAAAAAAAGTGCTTTAGTAAGTCAGTAAAAAGTAGGTAGGAGTATTTAAAACAAGAAAATGATAAGGGTGGCCATACTTCTGCAAAGCTCACAGACAAAGATAGAAGGACTTAAAAATCCTAAAATTTTTTTAACAAAAACACAACATGAAAATAGCCTCACCAGATCTTGAAAGATGAACAGTGCACTAGCAGGATGCAGCCGGCTCCCACAGATAAAGGCTGGCACAGCACAGGTGCCCTCCACTGATTTTTGCTAAAAAAATTTTTTAGGATTTTTAAGTCCTTCTATCTTTGTCTGTGAGCTTTGAATTGATGTTAGTTAGTCACTCGCAATATAATGAGGAACCTTGCCGTTGGTTTGCGAGCTTATCTGCTTTGGCCAAAATACTAACTAATACCTCATTGATGCATTTATCAGATGCATTTTTTTGCACTTTTTATCATTTTCTGCAGGGTGCAGGTAGGCTCCTTTTTGATGGTCTGGTGTTTTGTGTGATGCATATATAGTGCTGAACAGCCCGCTTTCTATTATGGGCGTTATAAATAGGCTGCTATCCAGACACTATGCATTGCACTTTTTTGTCCTCCTAAGCAAGCTTTATTTGTGTGTTTTCTCCACTAGGCAGCTTATACCTTTATCATCACATTTTTGTGATAGGGTGGCTGTGCTGCGCCAGCGTTTATCTGTGGGAGCCCGCTGCATCCTGCTAGTGCACTGTTCATCTTTCAAGATCTGGTGAGGCTATTTTCATGTTGTGTTTTTGGCCATACTTATGCACCTGTCAAATTTTGTTTGGATGCAGATTGCACATGTTCTGTTAGTACAATAAACCTCATTTCAAGGCAGAAACATTACTGTGTCCAATAGTTATTAGATATATCAAACTGAAATAGCTGTTGCAAAAACACCAATTTTTATAAAACATTAAGCTTAAGATTAATAGGGGTGCCCAAACTTTTTCATATAACTGTATACATTAAAGAAATTATTTTATTGAATGTTTGTTGTTAATGTCGGTCTTTTGTTCTTGGTATAGCTTTGTTCACCTACACCTGA
Source organism: Oophaga sylvatica (assembly GCA_033576555.1). Classification (NCBI taxonomy): domain Eukaryota; kingdom Metazoa; phylum Chordata; class Amphibia; order Anura; family Dendrobatidae; genus Oophaga; species Oophaga sylvatica. Next base: position 396,176,074 of record JARQOD010000006.1, on the reverse strand, counting down.
GTACAGTATTAGCATGCAATACAAATGTGTGGTTACCCAAAGTGTGTATTTTGTTTATATGTAAATAAGAAACGTTCCTGCTTACTGAATGAATGCATTAGTTGAAGCCAGGGACAGTGTGTGATGTATTGTGTATGGTATGATGTAAAAAAAAATTAATTTGCTAAAATTGTGTTAATAGCATATTGGTTTGGGTTCTGTTTTCCCTAAAAAATGTGAAAACATGTAATTGTATTTGATTTTTGATTAGTAGTAACATTATTTTGTAATCTCAATTAACATGATTGTACTGGTAATTATGATCATTATTATGCAAATGTGACTGAAATGAATTTGTGTTTGATAATTGGTGTATATATATACCGTATATACTCGTGTATAAGCCGAGATTTTCAGCACCTTTTTTTGTGCTGAAAATGCCCCCTCGGCTTATACACGAGTCATAGGGCAGAAACCAGCGGGGGAGGGGATGCCGCGGCAGGAGCCGGTGGCTGGGACATCATACTCACCCCTCCCCGTGCCATCGCTGAACGTCCCTGCAATCCTGCGTTCTCCCCGGCTTCCTGCAGCTCTCCAGTGCTGAGCGGTGATGTAATACCTGCTCATTAAGGTCATGTAATATGGATGCGATGCCACTCCCATGGGCGTGGCCTCCATATTCATGGCCTTAATGAGCGGTGTTACGTCACTGCTCAGCTCTGGAGAGCTGCAGGAAGCCGGGGAGAACGCAGGATTGCCGGCCGGGACGTTCAGCGATGGCACGGGGAGGGTGAGTATGATGGAGGAGGATGGGGGGAGCATGGAGGAGGACAAGGAGCACAGAGCAGAACGGGGGGGACGGAGAGCACGGAGCAGAACGGGGGAGGACGGAGAGCACGGAGCAGAACGGGGGAGGACGGAGAGCACGGAGCAGAACGGGGGGAGGACAGAGAGCACGGAGCAGGACGGGGGGAGGACAGAGAGCACGGAGCAGAACGGGGGAGGACGGAGAGCACGGAGCAGAACGGGGGGAGGAGGAGAGCACGGAGCAGGACGGGGGTGGGCACAGAGGAGAATGGGGGAGTGCAGAGCTGGATGGGGGAGCACGGAGCAGGACGGGGAGGATGGAAAGCACGGAGCAGGACAGGATAATGGAGCAGGAGAGGAGCACAGAGGAGAATGGGGGCGCACAGAGCTGGATGGGGAGCACAGAGCAGGACGGCAACTTATACACCCGGCTTATACGCGAGTCAATAAGTTTTCCAAGTTTTTTGTGGCAAAATTAGGGGGGTCGGCTTATACACGGGTCGGCTTATACACGAGTATATACGGTAAGTCCATACATATATGATATATATTTTATTTAGTAGTTATCATCTAGAATAGAAATATTTATTTGCTACAGTAGAAAATTTCAAAGGTCGTTCTGGGCACAGTTAATTTGGATCAACAAACCTACAGTAATTTTGTTTTATTCATTTGATCAAGGGGTGGAGAAACAAGCCACCAAAATTATGAATCTGTGATGGACTGAGTTCTCTTGGACAAGTTAATCTATCTTGGACTGTTGCTTTGGACTGAGTTAGCTCTGCCAAGACTTTGGAACTTTCTCAACTGTGATTTTGAATTTCACTTTCCCACAGTGCAGGCTGTATCTGCAAAATGTCCAATTGAGTGCTGAGACTGAGCCCAGATGCTGCTAAACCATCACCAGGGTGAATCCTCATAACTGCCAGCTGATGACAAGCGAAGGGACAATTAACCCTAGAAGCTTCTGCCTGAAACCAAATGGAGTATAAAGTGAGGCCCTGAACAGCGGCAGCAATAGAAGATGAAGGGACTCTATGCTCAGCCTTAGGCACCTGCACTCCCCTCTCCCATTGCTTTGGAGAAACAAGGGGTTAATGTCATAAAGGGCAGGGACAGATTACTCTTTAGAGTTTGTTCTTTTGCTATCCAGGGAAAGTAGTGAAGTCAACTTGGCATTAGGCCAGGTGATGAGGGCAACAGAGACCCAATAGTATTGTGGTCTAAGAAGATCCGAAGAAAGAAGATTTCCACAAAGATATTTGATATTTCAGTACCTGTTGGTCCAATGTTTGTTTTTGTTTTGTTTTTTTTCCCTTTTAAACCCAGGTTGTTGTTTTTTTTTACCAAAGTAGTTTTCTATTGGTAGCAAATAAATAAATATATATAGGGAACAATGCAATAAATGTTAAACGGTTTAGGAAGAATTAGTATAGTTTAGTGGAAGATTAATTAATTAAAGTGGTTGAAACCAGGGGTGGATTGTAGTAAGAGTTATTTTTTAATGGTATCAACACTCCAATTAATTAAAATACTAATTATTGATCAACCAGTTATACATACAGTATATATATATATATATATATATATATATATATATATCATTACTTCCATGGAGATCGCAGAAGGTCATTGAAGTTTAAATGTTTAAATGTCCAAACAGATGACCCACCTAACAAAGGAATGTAACTGACCAGTGATTTGTTATTGGTAAAGGCCATTTGTTGTTAGAAACTGATCAGTGATTAGTTGTTAGTAAATGACCAGTGATTTGTAGTTGGTGACTGACTGGTTTGGGGAGGTTTCTCCCTGGCATCCCAATGAAGATCAAACTTTTACTGAGATACATTGGATACTTTAGGATATAAAAAGAGTTCACAGGGACATATGGAGACACACAAACAAATATTGGAAATGTGACCTACAGAGACATAGATGGATGGACTTTCTACCTTAATAATGTAATGTATGTAATGCTTGTTACTTATTGTTTATACTGTTTATTATTTAATCTTATCATTTATTAAGTAAAGTCAATTCACTTTTATTCATTTCTTGTGTGAGCATTTTCTTTATTCATTACAATCCTTTGAATCCCTAACAAAACAAACCCTTTGTGGATTTTAATTGATGAATATTCCAACACATACAAACTTTTTGGAAGAATTATCATTTTGATTAAGTTAATTCTGCCCACCACAGATAGGGGAAGTTGAGAACAGTTCTCAAACTTTTTCTTCATCATATCACGTAGGGGGTATACATTATCCGTAAGGTCCCTAATTGAGCCACAGTTATTTAAATTTCTGCATCACTTGCAATCCAAAAATCACAGGCTCAGCTATATTATCTATAAGTAGAAAAAGGTCCATGCATACAAGGCGCACACCCAAATGAATGAAAAATAGACAAAATTTATTAGAAGACTAAAAACACCCACAATTTAAAAACATTTAAAAAAACGGTATAACCACATCTCTGGTGATCCAGATGTAAGACTTCCCCTGCATCTGGCAGCGATATGCGTGAGGCTTCCCACATCACTCTGTCGCTTGACTACTTTCCCTCTGACATGGACATCCCTGACGTATTCTGATGGATCGCCTAATATGGTGACTCAGCTATACTTCTCTTGCTTTATCATATTGGTTTCCCTGTTCCCCTTTGCATCTCATGCATCCTTTATGTTGACATGCTCTTCTCCTATTAGTGTATATTTGTCGTTATTCTCCCTATTAGGCTTACATCTCTCTTTCACATATATTGGGACATTATTTTTGCCTTGATTTTTTACCATTCCTAACAGGTTCAGTGTGGTTGGGCATAGGGTTTTCTTTTTATCGTTTCTGGGGACGCCCAGACTCAATTATATGGTATTACTTTCTGTGATTTACTTGCAGAGATGACTTTACCTGATTGTTATACTATACAGTGATGTATTATATTGTCATTGGATCACCAGGGATGTGGTTATACTTTTTTAAATGTTTTTAAATTGTGTATTTTTTTTGTTTTCTAATATATTTTGTCTATTTTTCATTCATTTGGGTGTGCGCCTTGTATGCATGGACCTTTTTCTAGTTTTATGACATTGTTGCATTTTCCAATGCATTATGCAGCAACATGTGCTTGTGCCCGTGAGTGTAGTGCACCCTGCCCTTCCTTTTTAGCATATTATCTATAAGTGGAATAACCACCGATTTGCCCCAATTAATTTTGAGACCTGATAATTCCCCAAAACAGTTAATGAGGTCAATTGCTCTTGGGAGGGATTACTCTACTTCATTTAGGAAGAGCACCAGGTCGTCGGCATATAATCCCACTTTATCTGTTCTAGAATTTATATTAATACCCTCCACCAAAGGGCCCTGCCTAATTTTAAGGGCGATAGGCTCTATCGCTACAGCAAAGAGCATCAGGGACAAAGGGCAGCCTTGTCTGGTTCCTCTACCCAAGTCAATGTATTCGGACAGTATTCCATGTACAAGGATGTTAGCTCTTCGCATACAGTAAAGTAATTTAATCCAACCACAAAATTTATCAGAGAATCCAAATTTCAGAAGTACACACTGTAGAAATTTCCACTCCAAAGAATCAAAAGCATTAGCCGTATCTAAAGAAGCTATCGCCCAAGGCTCCCCATATTTGTGGCTTATCTGTGTTAAAACTTGAACTCTTCTGATATTAGAGGAGGTGGACCTTCCCGGCATAAAGCCAGATTTTTCTCATCCCTCCTTAATGTCTGAGTTGACACATTTTATTAAATGGTCCAATTTTAAGATAAATATGGATAAAGCAGAAGCTCTGAACATCTCCCCACCCCAACAGGCAGTATGCTATCTGAAAGCTAATTTCGAATACAATCAACTCTGCTATTTTTATCATTCACTGGATAAAAGTTCAGATTTTGCATGCCCTCTATCCCCCTTCGAGCAGTTATGAATGACCTCCCCTCATCCCTCACATGACATCTTGGTCATTTATAAGTTATTGATTGACTCAGACTTGGAGACACTTCCTCCTTTTTATGAGGCCTAGTAGAATGAGCTTCACCAAACGTTTACTAGAGAGCAATGGGATAAGTTTTTTCATCTCTCCCTTAAATCTGTAATTGCCACAAAGTCCCAAGAGAGTTATAAAATTATTTCAAGATGGTACTGAGTCCCCTCCAATCTCCATAAATGGTTTCCAGAAGTTTCTGATCTATGTTGGCGTTGAGAGGACAATGTTGGACAATGTTGCACATCTGGTGGTCATGTCCAGCTCTGACAATATTTTGGGATGGGGTTATTGGGGCTGTTCAGTAAATTACAGGGACAACAATCCCAAAGAGTCAAGAGGCGACCGTGTTATATGTTTACCATGTCCCAAGGTGCATACAAAAAATCCCTGCTGAGACACATTCTCCAGGCAGCTAAGACTTGAATCTCTTGACATTAGAAATACAGTATATAGAATCTCCTTCTATGGAGGAGTGGTTCGCAGAGGTAGAGGCAGTCTATCATATGGAATCGTTGATGGCTCAGACCCATGTAGAAATCAATGTAATGGCTTCTAAGTGGTTTCATTGGGAATCTTTTCTCTCCTCTCCATCTTACCAAAATATTTTGAACCTCCATCTGTCCCTTTCTCACGCATATGTCTGTTATTATCATATTTATTACTAGTATATTCTCTCCGATCCTTCTTTGGACCGTTTAAATTAATGTTATACTTTGCATTTTTATTACAGGCTGTTTGTTCACCATGGCTAGTTTATTCTCCTTCCTCTCTCTTTTCCCCTTTTATATGGGTTTGAGAGTAAGGCAAATATTGATGTTGAGTTTAATGTGTACTTAGTGTACTACATTTCCAAGTGTTGTATTCATTCTGATCCATGTTGTATCTGTGACCTATTGTAGATCTTATTTTTGCACTATTTGTTAATCTCTTATAAAGAAAAATCAATAAAACTTTAAATTGGGAAAAAAAATTTCATCTACGCTAGTGTAATAACGTGCAGGTGCAGGGTATGTCACCACGGAACAGAGCCAGATCAACAATGAAGGATTTATTTACAAGGATAAGATTCTCCTCACAGGGAAAAAATAGTGGGGATCAAAACAATATTGTCACGCTGTATAGCAGATATATATATGTGATGACAATAATCTATATCAAAAGGGCAACATACTATATAACATGTGCATAGCTATATGATAACATAGATTTACCTGACAGAAAGTCCAGTGGGTCAAAACGGAATCCGTTATACGCTGTCTCCGGCTAGAGGGTGACCGGGGTCTAAGCTGACCCTAACTGGGGTCCTAACTAATCCCTCAACCTGGAGGTACTGTTAAAGGTACAGAGGTCCAGGCCACCAGCGTAAACCCTGTCTCCTATCAATCCCTGCCAACTGTATTCTAGTCCTAAGAAGGACCCTGAATACCACCAAAGGGAATGACCAGGTAACGGTTAATGAACAGAAAGACATACAAGAAAGATAAGAAATAAAGTAAATAAAGTCTTACATACAACACTCACACACAGTAGGAACACCATAGGTCTCAGAGATAAACTATAAGCTGTAAGAGTAAAAACAACTAAGGAGCTCTTAGCTTAAGTATTCCCAGAACCGATCCAGTCTGCTAAACTATATGAATGCTTTCACCGGCATCCAACACCCAGACTGGCAGGAATATAAAGGAAACTAATTAGAACATAATCCAAAGCAGCCGGGCGAGGCTGAACCTAGTCTTAGCAAAGAGCTAGGTAAAATTAACTCTCTCATTACCAAACACAAAGAAACAGCAGCTCAGCTGTGAGAAGTCAGAATGTGCAATCGCGACGATCTTCGTGGCGATGCACCCATGACAGTACCCCCCCTTCTACGAGGGGCCTCCGGACCCTCATGACCAGGTCTGTCCGGGTAAGTTGTGTGAAAGGTCCGAACCAATCGATCTGCGTTATCATCAGACGCAGGGACCCACGTCCTCTCCTCAGGACCATACCCCCTCCAATGAACTTCCACGTTATCATTGATTACCACTGAAGGAGGAGGTAGAGGTGACGGTATGACTGGTGCCACATACTTTTTAAGTAATGACTTGTGAAACACATTATGAATTTTAAACGTAGGAGGGAGGTCCAGACGAAATGCCACAGGATTAATTATGGAACTGATCCTGTACGGCCCGATGAATCTGGGACCCAACCTCCAGGAGGAAACTTTAAGTTTTATATTCCTGGTAGACAACCACACCAGATCGTTCACCCTCAGATCTAGACCAGAAACTCTCCTCCTATCAGCCATCCGTTTGTAAGGGTTCTCCGTAACCTTCAGTCTTAAGCGATCTGGAACTATCAGTCTCCCTGGAAGTCCCACAGGGGCGTCCCCCTGAGCCCCCAATACCTCCCCCTCAAGCTCAGAGCATACAGCTGACACTACAACTCCCTCCTGAGGAATAGGAACCGGATCATCAGTCTTCCCGACCCCTGGGAAAGTACGAGATAAGGCATCAGAAGCAACTTTATTGAGCAGTCATATGTGCGATGAGGAGGTAACTCTTTACACCCCTCCTCTGAGAACTTCTCCCAAAAGTCCTCCAGAAAAGGAGGCAAAGTCCTAGGCACAACCGCACCGATGACCGTGCTCATGCAGTTATTCTTGCAAAATTCACCCCACTGGCTTATCTTTCTGGATTGCCAATCAATCACTGGGTTATGTTTAGCCAACCAAGGAAGTCCCAACACAATAGGAGCAGGCAGACCCTCCAACACATAACAAGACAATTGCTCTTTATGTATTGCCCCTACTCGAAGATCTATGTTATGAACAGCTTGTACCAAGCTACCTTGACCAAGAGGTCTAGAATCAATAGAGAGTATAGGGACCGGTTTGGCCAATACACTCAGTTGCATACCATGCACCTGGGCAAACCGAGTGTCCACCAGATTAGCCCCGGACCCACTATCAAGAAAAACAGAAATCCTCTCAGTTCTAGTACCAATCACCACCTCCGCAGGCACGAGAAACTGAGAGGGATTTGGGGACGAAATACACACTCCCAGGTTAACTCCTTGGTTCAAAGAGGTCCGGGATGGACACCCCCCAACAAAATGTCCCTCTCTCCCGCAAAAGAAACACCTTCTAGTCTTGCGGCGCACCGCTGATTCCCTCCTACAAAATGATGTCCCTCCCAACTGCATGGGTTCCTCAGAACAGACCAGAGGAACCTCAGTATAAGGGACTTTAGTAGTAGGTGGAGTCATCACGGGGGGCGGAGTTACCTCGCGTCTTCCCCGAAGACGTCTATCAATGCGAATAGCGAGGGCCATAGCAGCCTCCAGTGATGGAGGAGAATCATACTGAGCCAACACATCTTTTAATTTGTCAGACAACCCTTGACAAAACTGGCTCCTAAGAGCAGGGTCATTCCACTGAGTATCTGTTGCCCATCTACGGAACTCAGAAGAATATTCCTCCGCTGGACGATTTCCTTGCCGTATTTTACGTAATCTTGTTTCAGCAAGGGAGACTCGATCCGGATCATCATATACCAGACCCAGGGCAGTAAAAAATCGATCCACTGACTGGAGATCTGGGGAGCCTGGAGGAATAGAGAACGCCCAAGATTGAGGATCCCCTTGTAAGAGCGAGATAACAATTCCCACCCTCTGCTCTTCACTCCCAGATGACCGAGGCCGCAGCCGAAAGTACAATTTACATGCCTCCCGGAAAGTAAAAAATTTGTCCCGCCCACCAGTGAACCTGTCCTGGAGAGCAACCTTAGGTTCAGATCTGGTTTGCTCCGGGGGGACAAAACCTTGGACTTAATGTCTGCCAACTCCATGGACAATCCCTGCAACTGCCGGGCCAGCTGGGCTACTGGATCCATGATAGCTGGGGAGAATCTTTAGTATGGCCGGTGAAAATGTCACGCTGTATAGCAGATATATATATGTGATGACAATAATCTATATCAAAAGGGCAACATACTATATAACATGTGCATAGCTATATGATAACATAGATTTACCTGACAGAAAGTCCAGTGGGTCAAAACGGAATCCGTTATACGCTGTCTCCGGCTAGAGGGTGACCGGGGTCTAAGCTGACCCTAACTGGGGTCCTAACTAATCCCTCAACCTGGAGGTACTGTTAAAGGTACAGAGGTCCAGGCCACCAGCGTAAACCCTGTCTCCTATCAATCCCTGCCAACTGTATTCTAGTCCTAAGAAGGACCCTGAATACCACCAAAGGGAATGACCAGGTAACGGTTAATGAACAGAAAGACATACAAGAAAGATAAGAAATAAAGTAAATAAAGTCTTACATACAACACTCACACACAGTAGGAACACCATAGGTCTCAGAGATAAACTATAAGCTGTAAGAGTAAAAACAACTAAGGAGCTCTTAGCTTAAGTATTCCCAGAACCGATCCAGTCTGCTAAACTATATGAATGCTTTCACCGGCATCCAACACCCAGACTGGCAGGAATATAAAGGAAACTAATTAGAACATAATCCAAAGCAGCCGGGCGAGGCTGAACCTAGTCTTAGCAAAGAGCTAGGTAAAATTAACTCTCTCATTACCAAACACAAAGAAACAGCAGCTCAGCTGTGAGAAGTCAGAATGTGCAATCGCGACGATCTTCGTGGCGATGCACCCATGACAAATATATTATCAGAATATGAAGTCTATAAACGAGTAATCAAACAGTCGAGCAGAATAACGATAATAAACGGGAGTTTCAGGGAAACTTATCAGTCTGAAGAAATCTTGCCCTCGCCGGATCGTCCTCTCCAACGTAGGTGCTGACAGCAGCGGCACTTGTAGTCTCTCTGTGTGCGCTGTAGTTCCTGTGAACTGGTCACCGGGTCCTCAGGGGTTAATGTGGTAGAAGGGGTTAATATGGCAGGCAGGGAAAGACTGGGACTACTGTTTGTTCCCTGCTCTTAGTCTCTGCTTTGGAACTAACAGTCTCTCCGCCTGGAACAAGGCTTAGTCTTTGATTTAGCTTCTCTGCTGGGGTCAGGGGCTCTGACCGTCACTGTGACCGCGGCGACTATGCGAGTGCGTCTCTGTCCCCGTGTGGTCAGGAGGGACTCTGGTTTCAATCTCAGGAGTCTCCTTATTCACCTACTCACAGTCAGTAGCTAGTCTGCTCCATCCCTGGGTCTTATTCTTTCACAGGGAGCAATTATCCCTCCCTCATGTGCAGCTATCTGTTCCTTGGTCTGCTGCACACACTTCACTCCTGTCAGCGCGCCAGATTCTCCCGCCCTCAGTCTCACTCTCTTCCTGTCTGTATCTGCAAACGTCACCCCTGGGAAACCTGTTGTGCAGCACCAAGGTTCCGGACACAGAGCGGAGGAGATAACACCATCCGACTCTTCCTGTACTTCACCCCCTTACACTTGCCAGGAGCTTATCCTTTAAAGGGGTCCTTCAGGATTAGAAATTGATAGCTTATCCTTAGGACTATCACCACCCCAGTAAATTAGCTGACTGAGGGATCCTAGTGCTCAAGTGAGTGCCATGTCCAGGCTCAGCTTTGTACATTATTTTAATGTTTTGCTTGGTGTTGTAGCTCTGTCACTTTAATACACTTTAATATACACAATGATGTCACAGTACTGGTATAATATACAGTTATGTCACAGCAAAGGGGTAATAAACACAGTGATGTAACAGTACAGGAGTAAAAACTCATAGTGATGTCACAGTAAAGAGTTAATAATTACAGCAATGTCAGTACCGGGATGATGAGTGCAGTGCCGTTACAGTACATGGAAACTAAGCACAGTACTTTCACAGAACAGGTGTAATAAACAGTGATGTCACAGTACAGGGATAGTAGGCACAATGATGTCACAGTATAACGATAATAAGCACAGTGATATCATAGTATGGGATAATAAACACAGTGATGTCACAGTACAGAGATAATAAGCACAATAATGTCACAGTACAGAAATAATAAACAATGATGTCACAGAGCAGGTATATTACACAGTGATATCACAGTATAGCGATAATGAGCACAACAATATCACAGTACAAGGTTAACAAGCACACTGATGTCACAGTATAGGGATAATAAAAACTGTCACATTACAGGGATAATAAACAGTGTTGTCACAGTACAGCAATACTAAACACAGTGAGGCCACAGTACAGTCATAATAAGCACAAAAATGTCACAGTACAGGGATAATAAGTGATGTCCAAGTACAGGAATAGTACACAGTGAAGCCACAGTACATGGATAATAACCACAACGTCACAGTACAGGGATAATAAGCAGTGATGTGACAGTACAGGAATAATAAACACAGTAATGTCACAGTACAGGGATAATAAACATAGTGATGTCACAGTACAGTGATAATAAGCACAGTGATGTCACAGTACAGAGATAATAAACACAGTGATGTCACAGTACAGGGATAATAAACACTGATGTCACAGTACAGGAATAATAAACACAGTAATGTCACAGTACAGGGATAATAAACACAGTAATGTCACAGTACAGGGATAATAAACACAGTAATGTCACAGTACAGGGATAATAAACATAGTGATGTCACAGTACAGGGATAATAAGCACAGTGATGTCACAGCACAGTGATAAGCACAGTAATGTCACAGTACAGGGATAATAAGCACAGTGATATCACAGCACAGTGATAATAACCACAGTGATATCACAGCACAGTGATAAGCACAGTGATGTCACAGTACAGGGATAATAAGCACAGTGATATCACAGCACAGTGATAAGCACAGTGATGTCACAGTACAGGGATAATAAGCACAGTGATGTCACAGTACAGGGATAATAAGCACAGTAATGTCACAGCACAGGAATAATAAACACAGTAATGTCACAGTACAGGGATAATAAACACAGTGATGTCACAGTACAGGGATAATAAACACTGATGTCACAGTACAGGAATAATAAACACAGTAATGTCACAGTACAGGGATAATAAGCACAGTGATATCACAGCACAGTGATAAGCACAGTGTTATGTTTCGGTAGCTGAGGAGTGCAGGTAAAAAAGGCAATACACCAGAGCAGTTGGAATCTATGAGATTGCAGTACCCTGACTAACCACCACAACTAGAGGCAGCCGTGGAGCGTTCCTACGTTGGTCCTAGACGCCTCGTCACAGCCTGAGAAACTAACTACACCTAAAGATAGAAATAGGAAAGCTATCTGCCCCGGAGCAGAACCCCAAAGATAATAGAAAGCCCCCAAACAAGTAATGGCGGTTAGACAAGAAGAAATACTGACACAGAAAGAAAATAGTATGAGCAAACGCTGGGGCCCAAACTAACTAAATAGAAAAGGATAGGAAGGGTACTTACTGCAATCCCAGAAAACCCTGAAAAGCACCAACTCTACTAATTTCAAAATCACCTGAGATCACACGACCTCTACCACCTAAATTAGTTCTCTGGTGTAACAAAATCAAAACAGCAGCCACTGAAAAAACTGGAAAAAGCAAAAGTACAAACATCAGTGGCTGAACTAAACTGAGAGGGCAAAAGCCCCCGAAGGGGACCCAGAAGGCCCCCAAAGAAGTGCAGGACAAAATGCAAAAATATAGTACAAAAACAAAAAGAAGAAAATGTCTTATCTGTTAGCAGGAGATGCAGACACGACACAGCAGGCTACAAGGGAAACAGGAATGAAGGATTCAGACCAGAACAATTGATCACCGGCAACCCTGATGGGAAGGTGACTCCCTTATATAAGACCAGTCAGTAACACCTGATTCCCAGTCCTCACAATCTTCACTGAACAGACCAGTACCGCTTGTAACCACCAGAGGGAGTCTCTGCTCAGAACTCATCTCAAACCCATTCACAACAGTACCCCCCCCTTGAGGAGGGGTCACCGAACCCTCATTTGAGCAACCAGGTCGATCAGGATGAGTTCTATGATACACACAGATGAGTCTCCTAGCATGGATGTCCGAAGCAAACACCCAAGAATTGTCTTCCTGACCATAACCTCTCCACTTAACCAAATACTGGAGTTTCCGTCTAGAAAAACGAGAATCTAATATTTTCTCAACCACATACTCCAGATTGCCCTCAACCAAAACAGGGTCAGGGGCACAGCAGCAGGAACCACTGGCTCAACAAACCTCTTCAACAAGGACTTGTGGAACACGTTATGGATCTTAAATGTCCCTGGAAGAAGCAAACGAAAAGAAACAGGATTAAGAATCTCAATGATCTTATAAGGTCCAATGAACCTAGGCTTAAATTTAGGAGATGCTACTCTCATAGGAATATTCTTTGAGGACAACCAGACCAAGTCCCCCACTTTAAACCGAGGACCATCAGTCCTATGCCGGTTAGCAAACTGCTGGGCCTTCTCCTGAGAGAGGGACAACCTCTCCACTACCTGGTCCCAAATCTGTTGCATATGCTCCACAACAGAGTCAACACCTGGACAGACAGAAGCCTCCGTCTGTCCTGAAGAAAATCGAGGGTGAAACCCAGAATTACAGAAAAACGGAGACATCAAAGTGGCAGAGCTAGCCCTATTATTAAGAGCAAACTTAGCCAAAGGTAAAAAAGAGACCCAGTCATCCTGATCAGCAGACACAAAGCAGCTAAGATAAGTCTCCAATGTCTGATTTGTTCTCTCAGTTTGACCATTGGTCTGAGGATGAAATGCCGAGGAGAAAGACAATTGAACACCCAGTTTAGAACAAAAAGTCCTCCAAAATCTGGAAACAAACTGGACTCCTCTGTCAGACACAATGTTCTCAGGAATGCCGTGTAAACGAACCACGTGCTGAAGGAACAACGGCACCAATTCAGAGGAGGAAGGCAACTTAGGTAATGGCACAAGATGTATCATTTTGGAAAACCTATCACAAATTACCCAGATGGTGGTCATTCTCTGAGAAACAGGAAGGTCGGAAATGAAATCCATAGAGATATGGGTCCATGGTCTCTTGGGCACAGGCAATAGCATCAACAAACCACTAGAGCGAGAGCAAGGCTTGGAGCGAGAGCAAGTCCCGCAGGACTGCACAAATTCCCTGACATCACGAGACAAGGTAGACCACCAAAAGGACCGACTAACCAAGTCTCTGGTACCAAAAATTCCGGGATGCCCAGCCAATGCGGAACAATGAATCTCAGACATCACACTCTTTTTCCACTGGTCCGGGACAAACAATTTTCCAACAGGGCAGCACTCGGGCCTATCCTCCTGACACCCCTCCAGAGCAAGTCTCAAATTGGGCGGGATGGCGGAAAGAACTACACCCTCTTTCAAAATAACAGAAGGATCAGATAACTCAGGAGAGTCCGCAAGGAAACTCCTCGAGAGGGCATCCGCCTTAACATTCTTAGTGCCAGGAAGAAAGGAAACCACAAAATTAAAACGTGTGAAAAACAAGGCCCACCTGGCCTATCTAGGATTGAGTCGCTTGGCAGATTCCAGATAAACCAGGTTCTTACGGTCCGTAAGGACCATCACCTGATGTTTGGCTCCCTCCAGCCAATGTCTCCACTCTTCAAAAGCCCACTTCATGGCCAATAACTCCCGATTACCCACGTCATAATTACGTTCAGTAGGAGAAAATTTTCGAGAGAAAAAGGCACAAGGGTTACTTTTAGAGGTCTCTGGATCTTTTTGGGACAAAACGGCACCTGCCCCAATTTCAGAGGCATCAACCTCCACCTGAAATGGCAGAGAAACATCAGGCTGCCGTAGAACAGGAGCAGAAGTGAATCTCTGCTTAAGTTCCTGAAACGCAGAGACTGCCTCAGGAGGCCAATTCACCACATCAGAACCCTTTCTGGTCAAATCAGTTAATGGTTTAACAATAACCGAGAAATTACCAATAAATTTACGATATAAATTGGCAAAACCCAAAAATCTCTGAAGAGCCTTTAATGAAGTACGTTGGACCCAATCACAGATGGCCTGAACCTTGACCGGGTCCATTTCAATAACAGATGGGGACAAAATGAATCCCAGAAATGAGATCCTCTGTACGCCAAAAAGACACTTTGATCCCTTCACATACAGAGCATTCTCTCTCAAAATCTGGAACACAGTTCGAACATGTTTCACATGAGAGTCCCAGTCATTAGAAAAAATCAAGATATCATCCAAATAAACAATCAGAAATTTGTCCACAAAATCCCTGAAAATGTCATTCATGAAGGACTGGAAGACGGAAGGAGCATTAGTGAGCCCAAAGGGCATCACTAGGTACTCAAAATGCCCTTCAGGGGTATTGAATGCCGTCTTCCATTCATCCCCGTGCTTAATGCGAATAAGGTTATACGCCCCCCTGAGGTCAAGCTTGGTAAACCAAGTAGCGTTTTTCACCCTGGAAAACAGGTCAGAAATCAAGGGTAACGGGTATTGATATTTCACAGTAATATTGTTCAAGAGACGATAATCAATACACGGCCTTAATGAACCATCTTTTTTGGCCACAAAGAAAAAACCGGCACCTAAGGGTGAAGAGGATGGTCTGATATGACTCTTCAATGATTCCTTGATATAAGACCGCATAGCGTCATGTTCAGGTACAGACAAGTTAAAAAGGCGACCTTTTGGGAATTTACTACCCGGCACTAATTCAATAGCGCAGTCATAGCTCCTATGGGGAGGCAAGGATGCAGATTTACTTTCGCTAAACACATCAGAAAAATCAATCAAAAAGTCAGGAACATCCTGAGCCTGGGGGAGGCAGAAAAAACAGGAGTGTTGGTATTAACACATTGGCAGCCCCAACTGGTTACAGACACAGATTTCCAATCCAAAACAGGATTATGAGACTGTAACCAAGGGAAACCCAGCACGATAATGTCATGCAGATTATACAGAACCAAAAATTTGCAGCACTCCTGGTGATCAGGTTCAACCCTCATTATCACCTGAGTAGAAAACTGGGGTTTATTCTCAGCCAAAGGGGTAGAATCGATCCCCAGTAGGGGAATAAACTTCTGTAGGGGTATCAAGGGAAACCCACAACGTTTAGCAAAATCATAATCCATCAGGTTAATAGCTGCTCCAGAATCAACGAAAGCCTGAGCAGAAAATGAGGACAGAGAGCATATCAGAGTGACAGTTAATAAAAACTTAGTCTGAACACTACCCAAGACAACTGAGCGTGCAAAACGTCTTCCCCGCTTAGGGCAGACTGAAATAGCATGAGAGGCATCACCACAGTAGAAACATAACCCATTGCGCTTTCGAAACTCATGACGCTGTGCCCCAGACACCACTCTATCACACTGCATGGGTTCAGAAGCTGTTTCACAAGGCAACACCATTCCACGCATACTTCTCCGCTCACGCAAACGTCTGTCAATTTGAATCGCTAATGACATAGAATCATTGAGACCAGAGGGGACAGGGAATCCCACCATAACATCCTTTACATTATCTGACAGACCCTTCCGGAAAAGGGCTGCCAAAGCGTCGTCATTCCATTTGGTCAGGACTGCCCACCTACGGAATCTCTGACAGTATAACTCAGCGTCATAAGGCCCCTGATTTAATGCCAACAAGGCTTTTTCAGCTTGATCAGTGACATTAGGCTCATCGTACAATAACCCCAAAGCCTGAAAAAATGCATCAACATCACTCAAAACAGGATCCCCAGGTGTCAGGGAAAAAGCCCAATCCTGAGGATCGCCGCGCAGGAGAGAGATGATAATTTGAACCTGCTGCGCTGCGTTCCCTGAGGACTTAGATTTTAAGGCAAAAAACAATTTACAATTATTTTTGAAATTCTGAAACTTAGCTCGATCCCCCAAAAACAAATCTGGCATGGGATCCTAGGTTCCACAACAGGCAACCTAGCAAGATATGCAGCAATACTCTGAACCTCAGTGGCAAGCTGATCCACATGGCCAGACAACTGTGCAAACTCCATTGATAGAAAAGATCCTCCCCAGCACCCAGAGATACAGAGGGAAAAAAAAAATGCAACAAATAGAAAAATATCTCTGACAACTCTGACAACCTTTTTTCTTTCACAATATTTTTTCCCTTCTGTGAGTACCATACAATTTTCAATTTTTAGGCCGGTGATACTGTTATGTTTCGGTAGCTGAGGAGTGCAGGTAAAAAAGGCAATACACCAGAGCAGTTGGAATCTATGAGATTGCAGTACCCTGACTAACCACCACAACTAGAGGCAGCCGTGGAGCGTTCCTACGTTGGTCCTAGACGCCTCGTCACAGCCTGAGAAACTAACTACACCTAAAGATAGAAATAGGAAAGCTATCTGCCCCGGAGCAGAACCCCAAAGATAATAGAAAGCCCCCAAACAAGTAATGGCGGTTAGACAAGAAGAAATACTGACACAGAAAGAAAATAGTATGAGCAAACGCTGGGGCCCAAACTAACTAAATAGAAAAGGATAGGAAGGGTACTTACTGCAATCCCAGAAAACCCTGAAAAGCACCAACTCTACTAATTTCAAAATCACCTGAGATCACACGACCTCTACCACCTAAATTAGTTCTCTGGTGTAACAAAATCAAAACAGCAGCCACTGAAAAAACTGGAAAAAGCAAAAGTACAAACATCAGTGGCTGAACTAAACTGAGAGGGCAAAAGCCCCCAAAGGGGACCCAGAAGGCCCCCAAAGAAGTGCAGGACAAAATGCAAAAATATAGTACAAAAACAAAAAGAAGAAAATGTCTTATCTGTTAGCAGGAGATGCAGACACGACACAGCAGGCTACAAGGGAAACTGGAATAAAGGATTCAGACCAGAACAATTGATCACCGGCAACCCTGATGGGAAGGTGACTCCCTTATATAAGACCAGTCAGTAACACCTGATTCCCAGTCCTCACAATCTTCACTGAACAGACCAGTACCGCTTGTAACCACCAGAGGGAGTCTCTGCTCAGAACTCATCTCAAACCCATTCACAACACACAGTGATTATTATTATTATTATTGTTTAATTCTATAGCACCATTGATTCCATGGTGCTGTACATGAGAAGGGGTTACATACAAATTACAGGTATCACTTACAGTAAACAAACTAACAATGACAGACTGATACAGAGGGGAGAGGACCCTGCCCTTTCGGGCTTACATTCTACAGGATTGTGAGGCAGGAGACAGTAGGTCGGGGGTTGGAGCAGTTCCGGTGTTGGTTGAGGCAATATCTCCGGTAGTGGTGAGGAGGTAGCAGGGTCATTGCAGGCTGCAGGCTTTCCTGAAGAGGTGGGTTTTCAGGTTCCGTCTGAAGGATCCGAATGTGTTTGATAGTCGGACGTGTTGGGGCAAAGAATTCCAGAGGATGGGGGATATTCGGGAGAAGTCTTGGAGGCGGTTGGGTGAGGAGCGAATAAGTGTGGAGGAGAGAAGGATGTCTTGGGAGGATCGGAGATTACGTGAGGGAAGATATCGGGAGATTAGTTCAGAGATATAAGGAGGAGACAGATTATAGATGGCCTTGTAGGTCAGTATTAGTAATTTGAACTGGATACGCTGAGGGAATGGGAGACAGTGAAGAGATTTGCAAAGGGGAAAAGCGGAGTAGTAGCGAGGAGAGAGGTGAATTAGTCGTGCAGCAGAGTTAAGGATGGACTGGAGAGGTGTGAGGGTGTTAGCAGGGAGGCCAGAGAAAAGGGTGTTGCAGTAGTCGAGGCGGGAGATGATGAGGGCGTGCACAATCATTTTAGTAGATTGAGGGTTGAGGAAAGGACGGATTCTTGAAATATTTTTGAGCTGAAGGCGACAGGAGGTAGAAAGAGCTTGGATCTGCGGTTTGAAGGACAGGGCAGAGTCAAGGGTTACTCCGAGGCAGCGGACTTCTGGTACGGGGAAAGCGTGATGTCGTTAATTGTGATAGATAGGTCAGGTAAGGAAGATCTGTGGGATGGGGAAAGATTATGAGTTCAGATTTGTCCACATTGAGTTTGAGGAAGCGGGAGGAGAAGAAGGAGGATATGGCTGATAGACACTCCGGGATTCTGGATAGCAGAGAGGTGATGTCTGGGCCAGAGAGGTAGATCTGAGTGTCATCAGCGTAAAGGTGGTACTGGAATCCGTGGGACTTTATGAGTTGCCCCAGGCCAAGTGTATAGATTGAGAAGAGTAGGGGTCCTAGAACAGATCCTTGGGGGACTCCAACGGAGAGAGGGTGGGACGAGGAGGTAGTGTGTGAGTGGGAGACGATGAATGTGCGGTTGGAAAGGTATGAGGAGATCCAGGATAGGGCGAGGTCTTTGACGCCAAAGGAGGAAAGAATCTGTAGTAGAAGGCAGTGGTCAACTGTGTCAAAAGCAGAGGACAGGTCAAGAAGCAGGAGTATAGAGTATTGTCTGTTCGCTTTGGCTGTAAGTAGGTCATTAGTAATTTTGGTCAGGGCTGTCTCAGTGGAGTGATGGGGCGGAAACCAGATTGTAGAGTGTCAAAGAGCAAGTTAGAAGAGAAGTGGTAGGAAAGCTCAGCGTGGACATGCAGCTCCAGGAGTTGGAAGCGAATGGGAGCAGCGTATTGGGCGATAGTGGACATAGCGGTTGGGTCGGAGGGTGATGTGGACGTACAGGGATAATAGCAGTGATATCACGTACATGGATATAAGCACAGTGATATCACAGCACAGTGATAAAACAGTGATGTCACAGTACGGAATAATAAGCACAGTGATGTCCCAGTCAGGATAATAAGCACAGTGATATCACAGCACAGTGATGTCACAGTACAGGGATAATAAACAGTGATGTCACAGTGCAAGAATTATAAACGCAGTGATGTCACAGTAGAGATAATAAGCACAGTGATGTCACAGTACAGTGATAATAAGCCGTGATGTCACAGTACAGGGATAATGCACAAAGTGATGTAACAGAGCAGGAATATTAAACACAGAGATGTAACAGTACAGGGAAAATAAGCACAGTGATGTCACAGTACAGGGGCAATAAACACAGTGGTGTCATAGGAAAGGGTCATAAAAATAACCACATAGTATAGGAATGATGTTGCACAGTGATGTCATAGAACAATGTGAATGTTAAACAACAAGGTCATTAAGCATATTGATGTCATAGCTAAGAACCACAGTAATGTCACGTCAGCGATAATGAAACATTATATTAGAACAATAATACTAACAGTACACAAAGTGTTTCTTCAATATTTGTCAGATGACTTACCATTGCGCCCCCTCAGACCAAAGGCTAAGGTCAATGCATGTCATTTAAGACAAAAGCTCTTGTCAGCTGCTAAGAAATTAAATTAACCACATAGTAGAATAATGACTAGGACTTGTGTTACAACATGTGATGAATTGCACTTGTGGCTGACTATTGCACAATCCTCTGCAGGGAAATCTGCTCATGCATGATGGAGATCATGATCCATGTATAACAGGCAAGATTACCTAGGGATCTGAAACCAAAGGTTCCTATCTTTGGGACTTGAAGGAGTTTCATATAGGTTTCCCTGAAGACACAATTAAGTCATAATTCCATATTACAGCGTTTAATGGCATTGTAATTCATATTGTAAATGAGGATAACCTTCGGGAGCCTACCACAGAGAGGAAATACTCTGTTACTGACACGTCTGACTGTAGGCGCATAAAATCAACCAAAATCCAACTGCTGAGGCTCCAAGCGATCACGAGAATGGGGAAGAGCACAGTGTGACTGGAGCGGTGTTCAACCTGGCGCACTGCCTCTCCATTTATTCTGCAGTGGAAGTTCCTGCTGTGGATTTTGCTATGGACTTTCCACTGTGGAAGAGTCTTGTGTAAACATTTCCTGAAAAACTAATTGCTAATTGTGAATGATTTATTACTAGTTCTTGTGCACAAGTCCACTTGTGTAAGGTCCGTCTGTACAACATAGTGTCCGTTCTGGAAATGGTGCAAGAGCCACAATGATTTATCGAGTGCTCCTGTGTCATACATTACATGTGCTAAAGGCAGACTTCTGATTTACTAATGCTTTCCCCATTTTACTAACAGTTAATGGGTATTTATTAATTTGTTTTTTTTAGATGTTTTACGTACTTTGATTTGCTGCCGATTGGTGTGGGTCCAGGTCCTCAGTGGTGTACAGAAAGTCAATGAGCCCATTCTCCACTCTGTATACAGGCTCATAGTCTTTATCTCCAGCCCATCCACAGTTTTGTGCAGGGGCTGAGTGCTACTACTTGCAGGAGGGATCCATTCAGAGCAGTGTTTGGAATGGTTGGTGGAGGTCCCATTATTCGGACAACCCTATCCCCCCAGTAAAATAATAACACTCCTCCACTGTGGCCTCCATTCTAGGGCTGTCAGCACCTTGCTCTCCTGGGGCTTCCCTGACATTATCATGTCACATGATCTCTGCGGCCAATCAGCGCTAGCTTTATTCTCCTTTCTTACTGACATAATTGACATCCGGTAGAAGTGAGAGCTGTGGCTGCACTCAATTACTCCAGATGTCTTGATTTGCCTGAAGGATATGAGAGTAAAGCCAGTGTTCAGTGGCATCAAGGATCACATGACATAATAATGTTATGCAAGCCTCAGGAGAGCCAGTGTCGATACTGCTTCGAATGGAGTCCGCACTAGAGGTGAGTATAAGTGTTATTATTTTACTGGAGGAAACATGGGGTTTCAAAATGAGTTGTGTGAGTAGTGGACAACCCCTTTAAGCCAGGTTCTCACGACCATTGTAAAAATCAGGCCAGTCACATCCACAATTTGCTGTTGTGACTGACTCCTTGTGCTCACTTGCATCATTGATGGTTTTTCATGCATTATTCATTGGTCTATGTAAAAAATGACTTGTACGTAGACTAGCATTGGTGAGTGTGCTGTGCTGTGTGTTGTATCTGCTAGTACAGTCATGGCCGAAAGTGTTGGCACCCTTCATTTCTGGAACATCTTCATGTATTTCTCTCAGAAAATTATTGCAATTACACATGTTTTGTTATACACCTGTTTATTTCCTTTGTGTGTATTGTAACAAACACACAAAAAACTGAAAAAAAAGGCAAATTGTACTTAATTTCACACAAAACCCCAAAAATGGTCTGGACAAAATTGTGGGTAAACAACTTTGTTTCAAGCATGTGATGCCCATTCAAACTCACCTGTGGCAAGTAACAGGTGTGGGCAATATGAGAATCTCTCCTGAAAGCAAATAAAAAGGTGAGAAGTTGATTCAATCTTTGCATTGTATGTTTGTGTGTGCCACACTAAGCATGGAGAACAAAAAGAGGAGAAGAAAACTGTCTGAGGACTTGAGAACCCAAATTGTTGAAAAACACAAAAAGTCTCAAGGTTACAAGTCCATCTCCAGAGATCTTGATGTTCCTTTTGTCCATGGTGTGCAAAATAATCAAGACATTTCCAACCCATGGCACTGTAGCTAATCTCACTGGCCATGGACTGCAGAGAAAAATTGATCAAAGGTTGCAGCACAGGATAGTCTGGATGGTGGATAAGCAGCCCCAATCAAGTTCCAAAGAAATTCAAGCGGGCCTGCAGGCTCAGGGTGCATCGGGTCAGCTCAAACAATCCTTCGACATTTGAATGAAATGAAGTGCTATGGCAGGAGACTAAGGAGGACTCCACTGCTGACACAGTGACAAAAAGGCTAGACTGCAGTTTGCCAAAATGTATGTGAGTAAGCCAAAATCATTCTGGGAGAGCATATTGTGAACAGATAAGACCAAGATAGAGATTTATGATAAAGCACATCATTGTAATGTTTACCAAAAATGGAAATGAAGCCTACAAAGGAAAGAAAATCACTGACTGAGTTGAACGGACTTTATAAAAATTAACCTTTATTTTGTTTAAATGTGTAAACTCATATCCGCTGTGCTTGCTGCAGTCTATCCAATATATTAGGAGATGTATGAAGATCATATAGTGTATAATAATAATTATTAAAAGTTTCCAACTATGTGTGCTTCTTTTTTAATGTTTATATATCAAATTATTGTCCATTGTACAGTATATATATAATTCACGGACTATTTAAAGAGAGATGGAAGCCCCTCATGATCAGGGCTGCCACCAGGAATTTCCAGTCCCCATTGCGCAGCTGAATCCAGACGTGCACCCAACATTAATATTTAATTATTAGTTAATATGCAACCCACCATTCCAAATATAAATTGTAATCCACCACTGTGCCCCCACCAACTATGAATAACCACTTTCCCCATCTAATGCAGTTGTGCTCAAAAGTTTACAGAATTTTTGCTTTCTTGGCCTTTTTTTCAGATAATATGAATAACACCAAAACTTTTCTCCACTCATGGTTAGTGGTTGGATAAAGACATTTATTGTCAAACAACTGTGTTTTCTCTTTTTAAATCGTAATAACAACCTAAAACATGGTGTTATCATTAATATTCTCTGAAAAAAGGCCAAGAAAGGAAAAATTCTGCAGGGGTATGTAAACTTTTGAACACAACCGCAAATGTATAAAATAATTACCACCTTATTCTTTCTCCCAATTCATTATTGCATCCTCAACTAGCCCCGCTATGTACCTCCCGCTCCCCGATTCATTATATTTACAGTTAGGTCCATAAATATTTGGACAGAGACAACATTTATCTAATTTTGGTTCTAGACATTACCACAATGAATTTGAAACAAAACAATTCAGATGCAGTTGAAGTTCAGACTTTCAGCTTTCATTTGAGGGTATCCACATTAAAATTGGATGAAGGGTTTAGGAGTTTCAGCTCCTTAACATGTGCCACCCTGTTTTTAAAGGGACCAAAAGTAATTGGACAATTGACTCCAAGGCTATTTCATGGACAGGTGTGGGCAATCCCTTCATTATATCATTCTCAATTAAGCAGATAAAAGGGCTGGTGTTGATTTGAGGTGTGGTGTTTGCATTTGGAAGGTTTAGCTGTGAAGGAAACATGCGGTCAAAGGAGCTCTCCATGCAGGTGAAACAAGCCATCCTTAAGCTGAAAAAAACAGAAAAAACCCATCCGAGAAATTGCTACAACTTTAGGACTGGCAAAATCTACAGTTTGGTACATTCTGA
The DNA here is from genome assembly GCA_033576555.1 of Oophaga sylvatica. Taxonomy (NCBI): domain Eukaryota; kingdom Metazoa; phylum Chordata; class Amphibia; order Anura; family Dendrobatidae; genus Oophaga; species Oophaga sylvatica. The sequence continues at coordinate 396,152,260 of JARQOD010000006.1, read as the reverse complement.
GAAAGAAAGAAAGCACTGGTGAACTCATCAATGCAAAAAGACCTGGGCGCCCACGGAAGACAACAGTGGTGGATGATCGCAGAATACTCTCCATGGTGAAGAGAAACCCCTTCACAACAGCCAACCAAGTGAACAACACTCTCCAGGAGGTAGGCATATCAATATCCAAATCTACCATAAAGAGAAGACTGCATGAAAGTAAATACAGAGGGTTCACTGCACGGTGCAAGCCACTCATAAGAATCAAGAATAAAAAGGCTAGGCTGGACTTTGCTAAAAAACATCTAAAAAAGCCAGCACAGTTCTGGAAGAACATTCTTTGGACAGATGAAACCAAGATCAACCTCTACTAGAATGATGGAAAGAGAAAAGTATGGCGAAGGCGTGGTACAGCTCATGATCCAAAGCATACCACATCATCTGTAAAACATGGCGGAAGCAGTGTGATGGCTTGGGCATGCATGGCTGCCAGTGGCACTGGGTCACTAGTGTTTATTGATGATGTGACACAGGACAGAAACAGCCGAATGAATTCTGAGGTATTCAGAGCCATACTGTGTTCTCAGATCCAGCCAAATGCAGCCAAACTGATTGGTCGTCGTTTCATACTACAGATGGACAATGACCCAAAACATAAAGCCAAAGCAACCCAGGAGTTTATTAAAGCAAAGAAGTGGAATATTCTTGAATGGCCAAGTCAGTCACCTGATCTCAACCCAATTGAACATGCATTTCACTTGTTAAAGACTAAACTTCAGACAGAAAGGCCCACAAACAAACAACAACTGAAAACCACCGCGGTGAAGGCCTGGCAGAGCATCAAAAAGAAGGAAACACAGTGTCTGGTGATGTCCATGAGTTCAAGACTTCAGGCAGTCATTGCTAACAAAGGGTTTTCAACCAAGTACTAGAAATGAACATTTTATTTACAATTATTTAATCTGTCCAATTACTTTTGGTCCCTTTAAAAACAGGGTGGCACATGTTAAGGAGCTGAAACTCCTAAACCCTTCATCCAATTTTAATGTGGATACCCTCAAATGAAAGCTGAAAGTCTGAACTTCAACTGCATCTGATTTGTTTTGTTTCAAATTCATTGTGGTAATGTCTAGAACCAAAATTAGATAAATGTTGTCTCTGTCCAAATATTTATGGACCTAACTGTACATGCCCCTTCCGCCCCAATTCATTGTTATTATTATTATTATTTATTATTATTATTTATTTATATAGCGCCATTAATTCCATGGTGCTGTACATGAGAAGGAGTTACATACAAAGTTATAGATATCGCTTACAGTAAACAAATTTACAATGACAGACTGGTACAGAGGGGAGAGGACCCTGTCCTTGCGGACTTACATTCTACGGGATAATGGGGAAGAAACAGAAGGTCGGGGGTGTCTTCTCTTCTGTTATGTCTTCTCTCTCTCCTACCCCACCCTCAATTCATTTCATTATCAACTTCTCTCCCCCACATTCAATACATCATTTATTCTCCCTCACCCTCAATTTATCATTATTTGCTACCCTACCCCCAATTCAACATCATTTGTTGACCCCCACCCTCAATTCATCATAATTTACTGTCCCCATCCCCCACCCTCAATTCATCATAATTTACTGTCCCCATCCCCCACCCTCAATTCATCATAATTTACTGTCCCCATCCCCCACCCTCAATTCATCATAATTTACTGTCCCCATCCCCACCCTCAATTCATCATAATTTACTGTCCCCATCCCCCACCCTAAATTCATCATTTGCAGGAGCGCTCGTTTAAGCCGATATTTCCAGTGTACAGGGGAGTCAAAAGAGAGAGTTTTCCTTTGTCTAGATGCCTTATGTAGCAAGAGACCCTGACTTCGGCCACTGTCAGAAGATGGCCAGTTGTGCAAGTTAGTATTTCCGGCCACTGACACGGATAACAGCTGATCCACCAATCAGACATTGATGACCTATCCTAGGAATAGGTCATCAATGCTAAAATAGTGGACAACCTTTTTAATGCACAAGTTTTTCTTTAAGATCAAAGCAGTCAAATATAGATCATATACGAGTCTTCATTTCCTCAGAAGCCGATAGATACTTGTTTGTTGTCTGGAAAATAGGATGAACGCAACACAACGATGAACAATAGTGATCCACTGAACCAGAATAAAGGTGCATGATTGTTATGATTTGGTAGCTGAGGAGTGCAGGTAAAAAAGGGAATACACCAGAGCAGTTGGAATCTATGAGATTGCAGTACCCTGACTAACCACCACAACTAGAGGCAGCCGTGGAGCGTTCCTACGTTGGTCCTAGACGCCTCGTCACAGCCTGAGAAACTAACTACACCTAAAGATAGAAATAGGAAAGCTATCTGCCCCGGAGCAGAACCCCAAAGATAATAGAAAGCCCCCAAACATGTAATGGCGGTTAGACAAGATGAAATACTGACACAGAAAGAAAATAGAATGAGCAAACGCTGGGCCCAAACTATCTAAATAGAAAAGGATAGGAAGGGTACTTACTGCAATCCAAGAAAACCCTGAAAGGCACCAACTCTACTAATTTCAAAAACACCTGAGATCACACGACCTCTACCACCTAAATTAGTTTTCTGGTGTAACAAAATCAAAACAGCAGCCACTGAAAAAACTGGAAAAAGCAAAAGTACAAACAACAGTGGCTGAACAAAACTGAGAGGGCAGAAGCCCCCGGAGGGGACCCAGAAGGTCCCCACAGAAGTGCAGGACAAAATGCAAAAATATAGCACAAACACAAAAGAAGAAAAAGTCTTATCTGTTAGCAGGAGATGCAGACACGACACAGCAGGCTACAAGGGAAACTGGAATAAAGGATTCAGACCAGAACAATTGATCACCGGCAACCCTGATGGGAAGGTGACTCCCTTATATAAGACCAGTCAGCAACACCTGATTCCCAGTCCTCACAATCTTCACTGGACAGACTAGCACTGCTTGTAACCACCAGAGGGAGCCTCTGCTCAAAACCCATCTCAAACCCATTCACAACACATGATTTTTTCAACTTACAAAATGGCATAGATAAAACAGTACATCATAAAAATTCAGCAGCCCATCAAAGTGATCTCAGCAGCCCAACTCGAGTTTCACCTTTCGGCTTCTTCTGGGGCTCCTACTCTGGCACTGGATTATGACCTGACCTTGCAACTGGTACTATGAGACAGGGCCTCCTATGTTCATGTGTCCAGGATTGGAGCCAGCACTGTAAAAATAGTGACTGTGATGTACCCAGGAGCCTGGAAAGCAGATTGTTTGCCCGATGAGACCAAGTATCTCTCTATTAGGCTTCCGTGTTCTGCGCTGTCTGAATGTTCATACCTCAAATTACCTTGTAAGACAGATTCCTGTTCTGTCCCGTGTCTGTTCACATTTTCTATTGCTAGGTCATGTTCACATTAACCCCTTCACGACATGCGCCGCTCTAAGCCAACATCTTTCCCGGCACATGTCAGCTGTTTTGAACAGCTGACATGTGCCCCTAACAGCCGCGGGTGGAATCTCAATCCAGCCGTGGCTGTTAACCCGTTATATGCCGCTGTCAATCGCTGACAGCGACATTTAATGTGATCGCGCCGGAAGCGTGTCATTAATCCCTCCCATCGGTGACCCCATCACATGATCGCCAGTCAACGATGGGTTGGCATGACAAGCAGAGGTATCCAGAAGACCTCTCCAATTGTCATTGCCGGATTTTTATGAATGCCGCCCGGTAGTTAGCGCTCATAGCAAGTGAGCATTTCTACTACGTACAGGCGATCTGTTCATTACCTGTGTGTAGCAGAGGCGATTGGGTTATCACAGCTTCTAGTCTCCCATGGAGACTATTGAAACATGCAAAAAGTAGAAAAAAAATGTAAAAAAATAAAAAAATATAAAAGTTCAAATCACCACCCATTCAAAATAAAACAATAATAATAAAAAAATACACATATTTGGTATGGCCGCATTCAGAATCGCCCGAGCTATCAAGCTATAAAAAGAATCTGATCGGTAAACGGCATGGCGAAAAAAAAGTCAAAACGCCAGAATTTTTTTTCTTGCAACATTGCATTAAAATGTAATAATGGGCGATCAAAAGATTGTATCCACACCAAAATGGTATCATTAAAAATGTCAGATCAGCACGCAAACAATAAACCCCCACGGGTCGCAGAAAAATATGCAATTTTTTTTTTTACAAACTTTGGATTTTTTTTCACCATTAAAATAAAAAAAGAACCTAGACATGTTTGGTATCTACGAACTCGTAATGACCTGGAGAATCATAATGGTTAGTCAGTTTTAGCAATTGGTGACCATGGTAAAAAAAAAAATCCAAAAAACAGTTGTGGAATTGCTCTTTTTTTGCAATTTCACCGCACTTGGAATTTTTTTCCTATTTTTGAGTACATGACATGGTAAAACCAATGGTGTCCTTCAAAAGTACAACAAAAAACAAGCCTTCACACGGCCATATTGACGTAAAAATAAAAAAGTTATGGCTCTGGGAAGAAGGGGAGCGAAAAATAGAAATGCAAAAGCGAAAAAGGGCTGCGGCGTGAAGGGGTTAAAAAGCTAAAATTTCTAGGAAATAGTTAAAAAAAACACTAGAAAATTAATTTTTTGGTAATATATTTTTACATTACTCAACATAGTTTTTAGATGGAAATTCCGCTTTAAAACTGGACCAGTTGTATGTCTTATATCTTCTGATACTCTGTATGTTCAGTGTAGCTGTAAGTAGGCGGAAAAATTTTAGATTTTACAAAAATATTCTCTGCTGGTTTTATGCACTAATTGCATTCTTCAGGAATACAATCTCATTTCTCCTTGCAGTAGCTGGGATGAGTCACACATCCAAGGGATCTATGCTACTTCTAGAACAAATGATAATTTAGTAGCGTAGATTCAATTTGTTGTTCCGTGTTGCTTTGCAGAGGTCGGATCTTCAGATGAAATTTTGTGCAAGGTGAATATACACTCATATTTCCTCTAGATGCATCTGTCTAAATCTGATGTCATCCTTCTCTGAGCATGACCTGCATCGCTTTCTTAAAGAAACACTAAACCTAGAAATGAATGCTAATAATAATAAACAAGAGGTATTATTTGTTAGTCTGCACGATTTTCTGAATGTTCCTGAAACAGTCAGATGTGGTAAACACAATTTTTATTTTATATATATTTATTTATTAAAGTTAAAAAATCTCCAGCATAAAAGAAACAAACAGCCTTTGCTCTGGCATACAGGTAAACAAAAATAAGCAAACAGTCCATGCAGCGATACGGGATCACAGAGCTTCCTCATCCATTCAAAATTAAGTCCAGTCTTAGTTAGCCTTTGGCAGAGACTGACCAACATACAATAGCCTCTGCCTCTCCACTCAAAGACACCAAAGAGACAGCACAAATGCCTTAAATAATCCCCTCAAATCCCGGACTGAAGTTATGGGAGCAACCAGTCCCATCCAATTCTTCTTGCCACTCCTAAAACCCAGACCCAAATATCTGGGCCCATTAAAAATGTGTCAGTGTCCCCTCAACTTCCTCTGACATGTTTCACTGTATAAATAGCTTTCTCTGGGGCATTAGCTAATGTGCCTGTACTACTGTTCTTAAATGTGTCTTGTGAACACATTCATTTTTCTGCACTACATTACTCAAATATGGTGGCTCTATAAACACTGCTCAAAAAAATAAAGGTAGTTATCACTGAATGAAATATTCCAGTTGAAAATCTATATTCATTACATAGTGGAATGCGTTGAGAACAATAAAACATAAAAATGATCAATGTAAAACAAAATTAAAGTCCCATGGAGGTCTGGATTTGGAATGACACTCAAATTCAAAGCGAAAAATCAAATTACAGGCTGATCCAACTTCAGTGGAAATGCCTCAAGACAAGGAAATGATGCTCAGTAGTATGCGTGGCCTCCCCATGCCTGTATGACCTCCCTACAACACCTGGGCATGCTCCTGATGAGATGTTCTCCTGAGGGATCTCCTGCCAGACCTGGATTAAAGCATTAGTCAACTCCTGGACAGTCTGTGGTTCAACGTGGTTTTGGTAGATGAAACAAGACATGATGTCCCAGATGTGCTCGACTGGATTCAGGCCTGGGTAATGGGCAAGCCAGTCCTTAGTATCAATAACTTAATCATGCAGGAACTGCTGACACACTTCAGCCACATGAGGCCTGGCATTGTCATCAATAAGAAGGACCCGGGCCCACTGCATCTGGATATGGTCTCACAATGAGTCTAATCCCGGTACCTAATGGCAGTCAGGGTACCTCTCAAAAGCACGTGGAGGGCTGTGCGGCCCTCCAAAGAAATGTCTCCCCGTATCATTACTGACCCACTGCAAAACCGCCTAACCGGTCATGCTGGAGAATGTTGCCAGCAGCAGAACGTTTTCCACTGCGTCTCCAGACTCTGTCACGTATCTCATCCATGAAGAGCACATGGCACCTGTGTCAAATCTGCCAATCTTGGCGTTCTCTGGCAAATGCCAACTGCTCTGCATGGTGTTGGGCGTTAAACACAACACCCACTTGTGGTCGTCGAACACTTATACCACCCTCAAATGGTCTGTGTTCACCACTTGCACTACCATTTCATTATAGGGGTTGTCTTGCTAATTGCCAATCATTTCTACCTGTTGTCTGTTCAATTTGAACAAAAGCAGGATAAACTGATTCACAATCGGTGTTGCTTTATAACTGGACAGGTTGATTTCACAGGAGTTTAATTGACTTAGAGTTACATTCTGTTGTTTAACTGTTCCCTTTTTTTGGAGCAGTGTAGGTACACATGTTAAACCAAAGTGGATACAGAAATTTTCACTGTTAAGAATCCTAATGTAATCTACCTGAAGAAAGCCGTTCTTCCACTTAAAAGCTATGGATAACTTGTCATGGAAAATGATGTTTACACATGATAATGGTTACCTTTTGGTAAGAAAAAAAAATGGTTGCACAAAGTCTAAAATAGCAGTTTGACGCTTCTAGTTTCAGAATTTTCTCATGTGGACATGTCCCTCCCAAAAATATGTGCTGAATGTAAATTCTGCGTCCAGCGTGTTGATGTCTTCACTGGCAATTTCAGCACAGCTTCATTCCTGGAGGAATTTCCCCTTCTATAGCTCGTGAAATTTCATGTGGTTTTCTCTGTTTTTTTTTTACAGACTGCATGAACTGCCTTCTCTAATAAATGGAATGTTTTCCATTCTTCTTCTTTCTGTGTAAATTCCCCCTTACACCTGTACCTTTTTATCTTTATTGGTATTGTCTGATATCTTAAATTGTGTCTCTAATTAACGATCTTTAAAAACTGAGCATTTTCCTAGCTGACAATAGTAAATAGTAAAATTCCCTACTGTTCCCTTTCAGATGTATTTATTTTCTCACTTCTGATATTTTGTTTGAAACTCTCAGCTTGCAAAAAGGAGTCTCATATGGAACGTCAGCACTGACATTGGCTCAGTGTGCTGTTCCTCTCTAATGCATGCTTCAGCGGCCCTTTGTTCTAGAAACAGAATGTCATCTCTGCTCTCCTCTGACTTTTCTACTGCTGAGTTGTGTCCTCTCTTCCTGTCAGTTTTCGGTCAGTGTGCTCTGCTCCGAAGCTGACAAGGTGTAAGAGAACACACTGAGTGTGAAATGGTTGTCTATTCCAATGCATACTCTGTGTGTTCTTTCTCTTTAACAGTGTTCCGCTCCAAAACCTCTCTAAACACCAGCAAGTAGAGAGAGCACACTGAATATGCATCAGAACAGACAACACCTGTACAGTGGGTTCTCTTTTATTGAAGGTGTTTAGAGAGGCTTCCGATCAGAACTCACTGACAAGGTGAGAGAACACACTGAGCATGCAATGGCATAGGCAACTGTTGTATACTCAGTGTGTTCTCTTTCCTTGCCGGCGTCATTGTAGAGCGCAGTAACAGAACACTGGCAAGAAGTGAGGACAAACACCTAGCAGTAGAACAGTCATAAGAGAATAGACAAGCCTTCTCATTAATGACGTTTGGTTTCAAGGCAGAAGCAAGCAGGAGGCAGGGAGTGTGTAGTGCAGGAACAACCCACTGTTGTGGGAGTTTCCAACTAAGCGGAGAAAAAAATCCAAAAGGATACCAAGGAAACATTAGGGAATTTTAAATGAGTGTCAATTATAAAAAGGCTTGGTTTTTAAAGGTAACTAACACATATAAATTGAAAAAGAATAAAGGGTGCACCATAATTTAGCAAGAATAATTACTCTAGAACATTGAATTGCTATGAAAAATACAGTAAGAAAGAAGGTACTTAGCGCATAGATTGGCCAATATATGTGAGCCCAATTGCCATGTCAAATACTGTCAAATAACACCGCACTCAGGATTATGCTTCAAAGTGAAAAATTTTTTTTTATTGTTCAATGTCCTAATGTGAAAAACGACAAGCAATATTAACGTTTCGGCCACAGCCTGGCCTTGATCACAATGTCGCAGTATAGAGATGCTTTGGAGCTTATGGTTAACAAGGATCCCTTATAGAGAATTGATGCAGGGCATAAGAAATAAACCCGGTACTTATGTTCACTTGGATACAGCAATTTTTTATATAGGGTATTTATAGGGTGATATTCCCACTTGCAGAGTCATGTAATATTGAGAATACAGTATATATACACACCAGATATAGGTTAGCTGTATTAGGAGGGTATTGTAATGCCCATAGATTATGGGCATTACAATACCCTCCCTAATACAGCTAACCTATATCTGGTGTGTATATATACTGTATTCTCAATATTACATGACTCTGCAAGTGGGAATATCACCCTATACATACCCTATATAAAAAATTGCTGTATCCAAGTGAACATAAGTACCGGTTTATTTCTTATGCCCTGCATCAATTCTCTATAAGGGATCCTTGTTAACCATACGCTCCAAAGCATCTCTATACTGCGACATTGTGATCAAGGCCAGGCTGTGGCCGAAACGTTAATATTGCTTGTCGTTTTTCACATTAGGACATTGAACAATAAAAAAAATTTTTTCACTTTGAAGCATAATCCTGAGTGCGGTGTTATTTGACAGTATTTGATTTTGGAGATCTTTGATCTCGTTCACCTGCACCACCCATCTTGTTGAGTGCTAGCCTCTCGCCCTTTCCAATTGCCATGTCAAGGCGTCCTTCGAAAATTGGGGCCCTATCCTGATATGTCACCTCTACTGAGCAAAAAAAAAAACTACTATTTATGGGGCAGTCAACACACTGCCCTCTACGAATAGCAGAAGGCACAAGAGTGCATAGAAGACAATTTTATTTAGAAACATATACAATACAATTCATAAAAGGGATGCCTCATATCCATAGTGACTTGGCAAATCTGCTGCAAAAATATATACATAGGGCAAGTAATCCTTGTATAAAAAGTACTATTTGAAGTGTGTAAAAAACGCCTAAATAAATACTTATTCAACACATTAAAATCATATGTTGCGTCACTATTTAGCGATCCCGTTAGCGATGTTGTTGTGTGCGGCAGCTGCCAGCGACGAGCTTCCTGCTGTGATCTCGCTCGTCGCTGGAATCGTTCCGGACCCTATTTTCGTCGCTGGCGCCCCGCTGGGTAAGTATATATCGCTAAGTGTGGCACCTTTTTTAGCGATTTAGCGGTACTTTTGTACCGCTAAAGTCGTTAAGGAGATCGCTAACCGCGATAGCGTCCTTAACGATATCGCTAAATGTGACCGACACTAGCGATATAGAAACAATCCCGCTAGCGATCTCATTAGTATGCGACGCTAACGAGATCGCTAGCGGGATTGTGTAGTGTGGCAGTACCTTTAAGGGGCTTTTCATGAAGAAAGGGGGTTGAAAAAAAAACCCTTGCTATTTATGTCTTGGCTTTTGTCCCATTCAGACCACAAGCGACACTGAGGAAAGAAAGGCGAACTGCGGCGACAACACAATTCTTTCCACAGTTTGTAATTTTCTCTGGTCCCATTTCTAACAAAGCCAGTCACAAAGCAAAGGTGAACTCTTTTGCAGGAGCAGTGTATACGCTAATTACCACCCAACCTGGGTCCTGGTTATGACTCTTTTGTGATCAAGGGATCTGTTGCCAGAGATCAATAAGAACCCTGCAAGGTACGATGCAGGATAACAACTACTGTATAGCAAATCCTCACATAAATCAATAAAGTGTATAAAAAGTCTGCAAAATACATAAACGGCAACCATTAATTAGTTTAGCAATTGTAATTTTACTATATTTTAAAATAAGAAAACTTCATGAAAGAAAACATGTGAAATTGTTTAAAGTATAGATGATCAAATCTTTTCAAATTCGCCGGCTTCACTGAATTTTTTCAAACTTATAATAATAATAATGTCAGTGACCTCAACATATGGCTAAATGGAGGTTAACCATTGATTGATGTGCTGTCATACACTACCGCTAATGTTTATTTAGTGTTTTTCTCCCTATCTCCATGGCTAAACAGCGAACTGTAATGTCCCCTCACTTTCCAGATTCACATCTTCTCCGATAGGGCTCGTGACAGTTTTACATTAGATGAGGACTTGCCATGATGTAAAATATGGTCACTTTTTGCTCATATTTTATTCCTGCTTACCCCCCCAGAGTATTCTTTTTTTTTTTTTTCTTTTTTAAAACCTCCATATGTTTCCAGAGACAGGAGCTTTTTTAATTTAGAGCTAAATTTTATTGTCTTTACAAGTGGGGCATGGCTCACAGGATAATAAAATCTGAATATTCAGGTGAGATGCGGAAATAAAATAAGAGCAGAATCTGGATACTTTGCACTTGGTGAATGGTCCTAAACAGTATTAACAAGGTAGTGGTCCAAGTTTAGTAAATATTTCCAAATGAGGGAATGGTGTATAACAATAAAGCATTGTTTGCCTGATCAATATCATTGCAGCATTGGTGTTCCCTAACCATCTTTGTTTAGTTGGCTGCAGAGACGACCACAACCAATGTACGCCATGGCTGTAGCCGTCTTAATGTATGTAATATTTTTAGATTCATTCCCAAATACAGTGGCTATCAAAAGTATTCACCCCCTAGGCTTTTTACCTATTTTGTTACATTACAACCTGTGTTTAAATATTTTGACATGTGTATAAGTTTTCACCCCTTTTGCAATGAAGACCCTAAAATTTTCTAATGCAAGCAATTACCTTCATAAGTCATTTGCTTAGTGAAACAATGTCCACATGTGTGTAATATAAGTGTCACATGGTGTGTCAGTATATACACGTTACCTTTTCTGAAAGGCCACAGAGGCTGCAACAGCAGTAAGCAAGAAGCACCACTAACCAAACACCATGAAGATCAAGGAGATCTCCAAACAAGTCATGGACAAAGTTGTTGAGAAGTACAAGAAAAAATCCCAATCTCTGATGAACCCCAGGAACACCATCAAATTAATTATTATCGAATTAAAAGTAGATGGTACCACAACAAACCTGCCAGGAGAGAGCCACCCACCAAAACTCTCAGCCCAGGCAAGGAGGGCATTAATCAGAAAGGCAGCACAGAACCCAAAGTGTTATGATTTGGTAGCTGAGGAGAGCAGGCAAAAACGGCAATACACCAGAGAGGTTGGAATCTACTGGATTGCAGTACCCTGACTAACCACCACAACTAAAGGCAGCCGTGGAGCGTTCCTACGTTGGTCCTAGACGCCTCGTCACAGCCTGAGAGGTTAACTACACCTAAAGATAGAAAGAGGAAAGCTATCTGCCCTGGAGCAGATCCCCAAAGAACATAGGAAGCCCCCAAACATGTAATGGCGGTTAGACAAGAGGAAATACAGACACAGACAGAAAATAGTATGAGCAAACATTGGGGCCTAATCTACCTGGACAGAAAAGGATAGGAAGGACACTTACTGCAATCCAAAAAACCCTAAAAAATACCAACTCTACTAATTGCAAAAACACCTGAGATCACACGACCTCTACCACCTAAATTAGTTCTCTGGTGCCACAAAACTAAGCCGCAGCCACTGAAAAAACTGGAAAAGGCAAATGAACAAACAACAGTGGCTCAGATAAACTGAGAGGAGCACAAGCCCCAGAGGGGACCTGGCTGACCTCCACAGAAGTGCAGGGAACAATGCAAAAAGCAAGCACAAAAATAAAAGCAGAAAATATCTTATCTGATAGCAGAAGATGCAGGCAAGACTCAGCAAGCTTCCAAGTGAACCAGGAACCACAGTTGAGACAAGAACAATTGATCACCGGCAACCATGATGGGAGGGAACCTCCCTTATATAAGACCAGTCTGTAACTCCTGATTGCCAATCCTCATTGAATGGTTCAGTACTGTTTGTAACCACCAGAGGGAGCTTCTGCTCAGAATTCATTTCTAACACATTCACAACACCAAAGGTAACCCAGAAGGAGTTGTAAAATTCCCAAGCAGAGACTGGGGTATCTGTCTGTACCACCACAATAAACCGTACACTCCATAGAGGTGGGTTTTATGGAAGAGTGGACAAACAAAAAGCCTTTACTTACACACAAAAATTGTAAGGCTCATTTTGAGTTTGACAAAAGACATTTGCGAGACTCCACAAATCTATGGAGGAAGGTGCTGTGGACAGATGAGACGAAAATTGAACTTTTTGTCCACCAAGCTAAACGCTATGTGTGGCTCCAAACCAACACTACTCATCACCCCAAGAACATCATCCCCACAGTAAAACATGGTAACAGCATCATGCTGTGGGGATCTTTTTGGTGACAAGGAAAATATTCCGAGTCAAGCAGAAAATGGGAGGTGCAACAAAATACATGGATATATTTGAGCAAAACCTGTTTCAGTCTGTCGGTGATTTGAGACTGGGACGGAGGTTCACCTTCCAACAAGACAATGACCCAAAGCATACTGCTAAAGCAACACTCGAGTGGTTTCAGGAGAAACGTGTAAATTACTTAAACCCAAACCATGGGTAACACAATTCAGCATGGTTCGAGCAAGGAACAGGGCAACTCCTTACATGATTAAATCAAACGAGAATATCAGAGCATCTAGCCCAACTAGATAACAGAGAGTTAAACAAAATTTATATCCCAAAAATAAATTTTATTGAAAACATATATAATAAAAACGTTCACAAGAATATGTATACACGAATGAAGTATAATGGTAGATGAAACAAATAAGAACCTGGAACACACTGAATAGTGCACTGGACTCTGCGTGCTCACCCTAATAAAGCCCAAAATGAGAATGGTAATGAGGGAATTGTATCAAAAAATCACAAATAATAAGTAAAAGTAAATATATGGGCTTAACAAAAGTGGGTGAAACCTAACAGCAGCAGGATGGCATTATAAGGACTAACAATGTCTGGTAACGCATTTACACATGCAGTATACCTCCCTATAAACTGCCACCCATAGTAACATGTATAGTACAACGCCACATGATGGAACCCACTAAACACAATAGGGGAGAATCATAGAAAGAGTATCGACAGGGAAATAATGTTTCCTACATAAAGCCATGATACATGCAGAGCAAGGTGCAGCCATGCTTACCCATGTCAGCACAATGTGCCAGGTACGTGCCCCATGTTTTGGAGTGGCCTGTCAAAACCCAGACATTAATCCAATTGAGAATCTGTGGTCAGACTTGAAGATTGCTGTTCACCAGAGGAAACCATCTAACTTGAAGTAGCTGGAGCAGTTTTTAGTTGAGAAATGGGCAAAAATCCCAGTGGCAAGATGTGGAAAGTTCATGGAGACTTATCCAAAGCGACTTGCAGCTGTAATTGAGGCTCTACAAAGTACTGACTTTAGTGGTGTGAATAGTTATGCACACTGAAGTTTTAAATTATTTTGTTGTATTTGTTGCTTGTGTTACAATAAAAAGAAAACCAAATGTTCTCAGTTGTAGACATGTTCTTTACATGAACTGAAATGCGAAAAAGTGAATGCATGTTTTGATAGTTTGGGCAAATCATGAATATCAACCTCTGTTCCTGCAGTTTTGCATATATAACTATTGGTTTGCATCAATTAATGCAATTGACCTAAGCATTGCAGAGGCTGGTGAATCGTTTCTGGAAATCGTTTACTCCTCAGCATCTCAGAATAGTCCATAGAATACATTCATACAGGAAATCTTTCATAATAATGAGAAACATATCCCTAGATGCCTACCATATAGATCAAGTTTCACAAGGCCTGACCCTTCCAGAACACACAGATGCCTGCTTCCTGTTGGGAGCAGAACAGAAGCCAAAACACATGGCTAATTATTATTTCAATCCATACATGCAGAAATTTATTTATAGATGTCATTTTTGGCCTACACATTGTTGATGGAAGCTCCAGAAATCATCTGTACAAGGTCTATTTTTTGGGTTTGTGTAAATAAAAGTCTCCGAGCTTCTATGGAGAGCATCTGGGCTCAACAGTGTTTGTTTATCATCGATCTCACATTGTGGTGTTTGACATCTAGTAGGCATTATACAATGCAGAGGTTTTGGCACTAACCTAGGGAATATTTTATCATACTAGCTCTGCTCGGAAAATCATCAAACTTTTGTTATTTTTCTGTTAGGCAAAATATATGGAATGAACAGAGCCCTGAACTTTTCTTTTTCTTTTTTAAGAACCAAATCCCTCGGAAAATCATTATACAAGTAAGTCCAACTTTAATGAAATAATTTCTAAAGGTTAAGGGTGTTTAATTTTAATTAACATGCTTCACTGAACAAATGATAAAACAGTAGTGCTGTAACTCATGGGACCATTCCTCTTGTTACATAATACAAACTTAAGGTAGCTCATTTTAGTTTAAAGGGGTTGTCCACTACTAGGACAACCTCTTCTTGATCAAAATGTTTGGCCCCAATAAAAAAATAAAGACTATACTCACCTCCAGTGCCACTGCCATTCAGGCCGTATCGGCACTCGCTCTCCCGGGACTCCCGTGGGGTTGTTGTGACATATGACGCCGACGCCCAATAAGCACTAATGTCATGGTCTCCACCTTCGGACAACTTGAACATAAAGAGGAAGTCTGGTTTGCAGCTGATCTCAAACTTCCTCTTCGTGCTCAATTCAACAGGAGGTGGAGACAGTGACACCAGCGCCGATTGGGCACCAGTGTCACGTGTTACAACAACAGCACAAGAGCCCTGGGACCACGAGTGCCAACAGTGCCAGCATGGGAGGTGAGTATAAGCTTTCTTATTTTATGACAGCCAAGTGAGGGGTATGAGAAGAAGTTGTCCAAGTAGTAGGCAACTTCTTTAACTTTCAGAGACAACTTTGATCTTTATGACCATGTACATAAGGCCCGATTCATCAACACCGGCGTCTGTCAAACCAGTCTTGATGAGGGAATATTTTGGAGTCAGACTTTCCTCATTTATGAAGGTGCACACCTCTTTTATGAATTTTAAGCATCTGACGAGTGGCGTGTGCCTCTGTGCTCTATGCCAGAAATCTCACTCTAGTCAGAGAGTGGAGTGAGATTTCTGGTGTCCGGAACACCACAGCTCGTCGTGAATTAGACAAGCTGTAGTGTCATACCCCTACGCATCCGTGTCCTCAAAACTGAGATATTTACATGAAGACACAGAAAGTTGCAAAATTTTGGTGCAACTCAGAGCTGCGTCTAAATTTTGTGACCTTTCATAGAATCATAGAATCATAGAATGGTAGAGTTGGAAGGGACCTCCTGGGCCATCTGGTCCAACCCCCTGCTCAAAGCAGGATTCTCTAAATCATTCCAGACAGATGTCTGTCCAGCCTCTGTTTGAAGACTTCCATTGAAGGAGAACTCACCACCTCTTGTGGCAGCCTGTTCCACTCACTGATCACCCTAACTGTCAAAAAGTTTTTTCTAATATCTAATCTGTGTCTCCTCCCATTCAGTTTCATCCCATTGCTTCTAGTCTTTCCTTGTGCAAATGAGAATAAAGATGATCCTTCTACAATGTGACAGCCCTTGAGATATTTGTAGACAGCTTCAAAGCTTTTACACCAAAATTCTGGCCTGAAAGTTTTAATGAATCTGGCTCATATTGTTTATATCAAACAAATATTATTTTCCCTCCAGTCCCTATAAGTGTGAACAATAGTCCAACAAGAATAAACCACATGAACCACGAACCGGCTTCTTTGGTAGTGGCTTATTTCTTCAGTCTGATAATGCATTGACAATGCATATTGAAATCCTACATAGCTGATCTTTTTTTTTCTCTTTTTAGTGCCTGCCAAGCAGAGACAGAGAATCCCCTAAACACATTAGAGTGTAAGCAAGATTTATTCATTTATCGAATGCCTATTAGCTTAGAGCAGTTTAAGGGTGCAGTCAGACTGCCGTATTAATAGGAGCGAGATTGGAATGAAGTGTATAGACTGGTTGGCGTCTCTCTCAACCTGAGCAAGGCCGCTGCATAGGTCGGGAGAGCCACTGACCAGTATGAACTGCTTTCCGATGTAGCTCCGATTTATATGGCCGTCTGACTGCAACCTAAAGGAAAGTCATCATCAGAAAATTAGCTATTGTTTAATTCAGGTTTCTTTGTGTTAAATGTATTTTTTTATGGCTTTTTTTACATTTCATATTCTGTTTAAAAAATAAAACAGTAAAAATGTTGCAATTTTCACGCTGGCCACTGCATGTTTTTTTTTAGATTCTAACTTTTTGTTGTTTTAAGAAACAACACATGTACATAGGTCGAAGTAGTCTGTTTGTTGTTGCTATCTGTTGTTTTGAAGCATCTGATAAGCATGTACAAAAGTCATTGTGAGGGGAGGAGGTGGAGCAGGGGCAACTGTGATATCGCTTATTGTGATTGCTGTTCCCTGTCTTTTCAGCTGTATATAGAGTTGCTACCTGTAATTGTAATTCTGTCACTGATTATAAGGAGCCCGCTGAAAGCTCTTCCTGAAAGAACAGGAAGTGTGAGTCTAAAATAGCCCCAGTGGCCACTGTGAAAATGGCAACATTACTAATTTATTTATAAAAAATCTTTATATGGAGAAAAAAGTTGGCAAAATAAAAAAATATGTAATTTTCTGATAAGTTCCCTTTGACATGCTACTCAATACTTTAGTCTACTGGAAATAATATTTCATAGAATCATAGAATGTTAGAATTGGAAGGGACCACCAGGGTCATTGTGTCCAACCCCTGCTCAATGCATATTTCACTAAACCATCTCAGACAAATGTCTGTGTGATGGAAATATATAAAATATATAGATTCACTTGCATATATACAGTTATATGAAAAAATTTGGGCACCCCTATTAATCTTAAGCTTAATGTTTGATAAAAATTGGTGTTTTTGCAACAGCTATTTCAGTTTGATATATCTAATAACTATTGGACACAGTAATGTTTCTGCCTTGAAATGAGGTTTATTGTATGTACTAGCAGAACATGTGCAATCTGCATTCAAACAAAATTTGACAGGTGCATAAGTATGGGCACCCTTATCATTTTCTTGTTTTAAATACTTCTACCTACTTTTTACTGACTTACTAAAGCACTTTTTTTGGTTTTGTAACCTAATTGAGCTTTGAACTTCATAGTCAGGTGTATGCAATCATGAGAAAAGCTACTTAAAGTGGCCACTTGCAAGTTGTTCTCCTGTTTGAATCTCCTCTGAAGAGTGGCATCATGGGCTCCTCAAAACAACTGTCAAATGATCTGAAAACAAAGATTATTCAACATAGTTGTTCAGGGGAAGGATACAAAAAGCTGTCTCAGAGATTTAACCTGTCAGTTTCCACTGTGAGGAACATAGTAAGGAAATGGAAGAACACAGGGACAGTTCTTGTTAAGGCCAGAAGTGGCAGGCCAAGAAAAACATCAGAAAGGCAGAGAAGAAGAATGGTGAGATCAGTCAAGGACAATCCTCAGACCACCTCCAGAGAGCTGCAGCATCAACTTGCTGCAAATGGTGTCACTGTGCATCGGTCAACTATACAACGCACTTTACACAAGGAGAAGCTGTATGGGAGAGTGATGCGAAAGAAGCCGTTTCTGCAAACACGCCACAAACAGAGTCGGCTGAGGTTTGCAAAAGCACATTTGGAGAAGCCAATTTCTTTTTGGAAGAAGGTCCTGTGGACTGATGAAACCAAGATTGAGTTGTTTGGTCATACAAAAAGGCGTTATGCATGGCGTCAAAAATACACAGTATTCCAAGAAAAACACTTGCTACCCACAGAAAAATTTGGTGGAGGTTCCATCATGCTTTGGGGCTGTGTGGCCAATGCCGGCACAGGGAATCTTGTTAAAGTTGAGGGACGCATGGATTCCACTCAGTATCAGCAGATTCTTGACAATAATGTTCAAGAATCAGTGACAAAGTTGAAGTTACGCAGGGGATGGATCTTTCAGCAAGACAATGATCCAAAACACCGCTCCAAATCTACTCAGGCATTCATGCAGAGGAACAATTACAATGTTCTGGAATTTAACTAAGTTAAAAAAACCTGATACTAAGATGTCTACGCTTAAAGATCTTCCTCTTTCTTCCATTACTACACTTTATAAAACTCCAATTCCGGATGCTTGGTTTTCTTGTAATATTAAGAAGATCGGAGATTTGTTTGAAGACTCTCATATTAAGTCCTTTTCTACTTTAAGGGAAGTATATCATTTACCCTCTAAGGAATTTATGTCGTTTTTATTAATAAAAGATTGTCTTTATAAACTATTGAAAAGCAGAGCTTTAAATATGGGTGTTATTTTCTCATTCATAAACCACACTGCATCCAAAGACAGATGGTCCCTTAAATATTTATATAATCATTTTAATAAGGATATTATCTTTCAACCAAACTCCTCTATGAGGAAGTGGGAATTAGACCTTAAATCATCTATATCCCAAGAGCAATGGACATATGCACTAAAAATTTCTAGTAGATCCTCGGCTTCCATGTCCTTATATGAGGTATATATAAAACTAGTACTAAGATGGTACTATACTCCAACAAGGCTTTCCCATATAAATAAACATAATTCCCCCTTATGTTGGAGGGAATGTCAATTAAATGGAAATCTATACCATATTTTTTGGTGCTGTCCTAAATTAAGATCTCTATGGTTGCAAGTCAAATTTCACATGAATTCTTTATCTAAAGATTTTATAGATGTAACTCCCCGTATGTCACTTCTGTCTTTGGGCTTAGAGAACATCAGCCCTACAATTAAATTTATAATAGTCCATATTTTCCTCATTGTAAAAAATGTTATTGCACAGTGGTGGAAGAAACCACATATACCCAATTTTTTAGATATTCTTGATACCCTCCGTTCGCACAGTCTTATGGAAGAGAGGATGGCCATCAATTCTAACTCACTGGATAGATACTATCTGAAGTGGGAAGTCTGGAACGAAAAATACAGATGAGAAGAGTTATTTATTTTAATGTTATGAAATTTTATGTTTAAAAGTTTGGAAAAAGTATATAAAAATGATTGTGCTTTAGGTGTCATTTTAACAACACAAGAAAATTTATGATTGAGGTCTGGAAATTGTAACAAGAATGATAATACTTTTTGTTTTTGTATAATTTCTTATATTGTAAAAATGGAGTTCTCTAATTTTTGTATTTCCCTTCCCTTTCCCCTTCCCATCCCTCCCCTTTAAATTACTAAATTCAATAAAATTATTTGAAACACAATGTTCTGGAATGGCCATCCCAGTCCCCAGACCTGAATATCATTGAACATCTGTGGGATCATTTGAAGAGGGCTGTCCATGCTCGGCGACCATCAAACTTAACTGAACTGGAATTGTTTTGTAAAGAGGAATGGTCAAAAATACCTTCATCCAGGATCCAGGAACTCATTAAAAGCTACAGGAAGCGACTAGAGGCTGTTATTTTTGCAAAAGGAGGATCTACTAAATATTAATGTCACTTTTCTGGTGAGGTGCCCATACTTATGCACCTGTCAAATTTTGTTTGGATGCAGATTGCACATTTTCTGTTAGTACAATAAACCTCATTTCAAGGCAGAAACATTACTGTGTCCAATAGTTATTAGATATATCAAACTGAAATAGCTGTTGCAAAAACACCAATTTTTATAAAACATTAAGCTTAAGATTAATAGGGGTGCCCAAACTTTTTCATATAACTGTACTAACAGCTAATCTATACATTATAATCAATTGCTTAAAACAGACCAGACAATGCCTTGGGACTTTCCAGAGATGAAGAGGAACTCAAGATGTCTCAACTTTAGCCTGATTGCAGAAAAGGTGATAGTTATACGTTGGTTGCTTAATCAGCCTGTTGCTGTGCTTTAACCAAAATGTTCCATATATTTAGATAACCAATAACAGAGAAGCTTGACCATATGATCCTTAACTAACCTCCCCTTTCTATATGCAACTATAAACGTATATGTTACTATAATAAAGCATCAGTATTGGGATAATGTTATTCTGTCACCTTGGTGTGCAGTGTCATTCTTACGAGCTCAAATACTTAGCCTAATTGGGAACGGACGCAGCACAGACAGGGATAGATTTATCCTAACAAATTTCTATTACATCTGGCACCCAACATGGGGTGGACGAAACATACAGGGATCCTGCTTACCGGAGACACTGGGGTGTCGGCCGCGGTCTTGGCTCACGGGACAGAGAAAGTACAGCTCCATTGTAAGGTAAGAAAATTCTGTTATCTTGTCTTAATGTCCCCAGCCCGGGTTTATACCTCTTGCCGGTCAGGTGTGGTCACCACCGCATTCCCAGGTAGTATAAAAAGTCCGCGCCCTGAACCAAACCCTGGGATATAAGCCAAAGTGTCTGCTGCATGCCGTGTTTTATGTGTTTATGTTCATGTAGATCCGGTAGATAGACAGAACACTGTGATTGATTGCTTGCGGTTGCTAGTAAACTGACACAGGAAGCCGTTTCTGATAAGTTGTTACAGATTCCTGTGCATGGAGGGATGTACTTTCCCAGGCACCAGGCACGGATGGTAATAACTTAGAAAGATATCACAGATTCCCGTAGTCGGTGATTCAGGCAGGACCTGTGCACGGAGGGATACTCCTAGTCATCTGCGTGCCTTGTGAAACTGGCAGTTGTCGGTTACCAGAAAAGCTTGTGTCACAGAATAATAAAGAGGGCTTCGGTCTCCTGGACGTCTGTTTACGTTGTTATGTAAATTGCTGTCTCTTTGAAGATAGAGTTGGAACAGAAAGCATTTTGAACATTTCCCCAGTTGTTAGCGGAAAACAGCCCTCGTAAATCACACTGTCACATCTGCCCACTGTTCTGTTTCCTGTTTGTACTCTAAGATAAGTTTAGCTGCAGCATAGAAACTTTTAGGATCTGAGCTGTATCTGTGACTGTGCTGTGTGATACGTGATTTTAGACAGACCAGCAGAGCTAGGAAAAAGGGAACTGAGTTTGTGCGTGTGTCAGGATGAAGGAACGTGCTTACGAAATGCGTGTCGGGGTGCGTGGTATCAAGATTTGGCGGTCCTTAAAGGTATATTCTATGTATATTTTGATTCCCATGGCACCTTAGCAATTTGCACTTTAATATGCTATTTGGGTGAAGCAATCACATTGTCACTTGTGCACTTCAGTCCTTACCCATGTGAGGTTTTGATTTGTTTATGTGGTTTTTTTTATACATTGATATTATCTCATGTGAGACTTTTCACATTTTTATCTTTTTTACACACTTTTTTGTGCCCTTGGTTTTTTATTTATTTTTTATTATTATTTATTATTTTTTAAACCTTATATCTGCCATTTGCAGTATTGGTCTGCCATTTATATATATAATAATTTTGTATAATATATTTTTAAAGTATCTTGATACGTGCACATTTTGTGCCACTTGTTTGCCTATTTTCTACTTGGTTCCATTCTATCTAATAAAGATATACCCTTTTAATATATATATCTTGTCTGGGTAATTCTTGGCATTCCATGTTTTGAGTTTTCCATTAGTTTCCTCTTGAAGTGGTTTCCACTTTTTTTCTCAGTGCACCCTGCGTGTTACCTGTGGGATATCTGACTATAAACTTGAATTATTATAGATATTGCAGGGTGTTACTGTTGTGTTATCCAAGCCAAACAGTGTAGTGCCCCTGTATCCAGTGCTTACAGCACAGGGTACCTTTTCTCTCCCAAGCACAGCACAGCCATTGACAGTTGTGATATCGGGAGAAGAGGGTGAGAACCTCCCTGCCAACAGTACTGCAGGTAGCCCCCAAACACAACAGACAGCAGAGAGCTGCCCGTGTTACCGGGGGTGGGGGAGGCATCACCATCTGCTGATAATGTACAACCTAAGTACTGATCAGAGCTGCAAACATTAACACCAACATGGAATTATAATCCACCGCATCCCAAGGCGGGGGGAGGGGGTGGGGAACATCCTCACACAAAAAGGCAATTTCCAAGTCCAAATATCATCCCGTATACGACCCCAGTAAACAATACCATAACTACTCCTCCGATGAAGAGGGAACAGCATACATGCTCTCAGAACTGGGAGAAAAAGGCCACAGGCACCCAGAAGGGAGGGGGAGACAGAGGCACTTCCCTTAAGGTACTGCCACACTAAACAATCCCGCTAGCGATCTCGTTAGCGTTGCATACTAATGAGATCGCTAGCGGGATCGTTTCTATATCGCTAAATGCGGCCACATTAGCGATATAGTTAACGACGCTATCGCCGTTAGCGATCTCCTTAACGACTTTAGCGGTACAAAGTACGCTAAATCGCTAAGAAAAGGTGCCACACAGCGATAGATACTTACCCAGCGGGAGCGCCAGCGATGAAATAGGGTCCGGAACGATTCCCAGCGACGATGCGAGATCACGCAAGGAAGCTCGTCGCTGGAAGCTGCCGCACTGAACAATATCGCTAACGGATCGCTAAATAGTGACTTTTTAGCGATCTCGTTAGCGATATTGTTTAGTGTGGCATACCCTTTACACTATGTACACTTCTCCCCAGGTCAGGTGACTAGTATTCTAAATACTCTGTCAGTCCCAGAAAGGCAGCCTATGCCGTTTTTCCATAGAATGCAGCAGAACCAGCGAACGTATGCTGCAACCTAGAATGATCTCTGGGCTGTAATGGAAATAAAAGCAGGTGATTCATTCTGGCCAATTATGAAGGTACAGTTAGGTCCATAAATATTTGGACAGAGACAACATTTATCTAATTTTGGTTCTTGACATTACCACAATGAATTTGAAAAAAACAAATCAGATGCAGTTGAAGTTCAGACTTTCAGCTTTCATTTGAGGGTATCCACATTAAAATTGGATGAAGGGTTTAGGAGTTTCAGCTCCTTAACATGTGCCACCCTGTTTTTAAAGGGACCAAAAGTAATTGGACAGATTAAATAATTGTAAATAAAATGTTCATTTCTAGTACTTGGTTGAAAACCCTTTGTTAGCAATGACTGCCTGAAGTCTTGAACTCATGGACATCACCAGACACTGTGTTTCCTTCTTTTTGATGCTCTGCCAGGCCTTCACCGCGGTGGTTTTCAGTTGCTGCTTGTTTGTGGCCTTTCTGTCTGAAGTTTAGTCTTTAACCCCTTCACCCCCAAGGGTGGTTTGCACGTTAATGACCGGGACAATTTTTACAATTCTGACCACTGTCTCTTTATGAGGTTATAACTCCGGAACGCTTCAACGGATCTTCGCGATTCTGAGATTGTTTTCTCGTGACATATTGTACTTCATGTTAGTGGTAAAATTTCTTCCATATAACTTGCGTTTATTTTTGAAAAATACGCAAATATGGCGAAAATTTTGAAAATTTAGCAATTTTCAAACTTTGAATTTTTATTCCCTTAAAACAGAGAAATATGTAACACAAAATAGTTAAGAAATAACATTTCCCATGTCTACTTTACATCAGCACAATTTTGGAATCAAAATTTTTTTTGTTAGGAAGTTATAAGGGTTAAAAGTTGACCAGCGATTTCTCATTTTTACAACAAAATTTACAAAGCCATTTTTTTAGGGACCACCTCACATTTGAAGTCACTTTGAGGGGTCTACATGACAGAAAATACCCAAAAGTGACACCATTCTAAAAACTGCACCCCTCAAGGTACTCAAAACCACATTCAAGAAGTTTATTAACCCTTCAGGTGCTTCACAGGAACTAAAGCAACCTGGAAGGAAAAAATGAATATTTAACTTTTTAGCCACAAAAATGATCTTTTACAAACTTTTTTTTTATTTTCACAAGGGTAAAAGGAGAAAATGGACAGATAAGGTTGTTATGCAATTTCTCCTGAGTACGCCAATACCCCATATGTGGGGGAAAACCACTGTTTGGGCACACGGCAGAGCTCGTAAGGGAAGGAGCGCCGTTTGACTTTTTCAAACTAAAATTGGCTGGAGTTGAGATTGGACGCCATGTCGCGCTTGGAGAACCTCTGATGCGCCTAAACAGTGGAAACCCCCCACAAGTGACACCATTTTGGAAACTAGACCCCCTAAGGTACTTATCTAGATCTGTTGTGAGCACTTTGAACCCCCAAGTGTTTCACAAAAGTTTATAATGCCTGGGTGTGAAAAAAAAAAAAAATTCCACAAAAATGATTTTTTAGTCCTAAATTTTTGAATTTTCCCAAGGAAATTGGACCCCAAAAGTTGTTGTCCAATTTGTCCTGAGTACGCTGATACCCCATATGTGGGGGTGGAAAACTGTTTGGGTGCACGGCAGGGCTTGGAAAGGAAGTAGTAACGTTTTGGAATGCAGACGTTGATGGGGGTCATGTTCCGTTTGCAGTGCCCCAGATGAGCCTAAACAGTGGAAATCCCCCACAAGTGACCCCATTTTGGAAACTAGACCCCCTAAGGAACTTATCTAGATCTTTGGTGAGCACTTTGAACCCCCAAGTGCTTCACACAAGTTTATAATGCCCGGGCATGAAAATAAAAAATCCTATTTTTTTCCCACAAAAATTATCTTTTAGTCACTAATTTTTTATTTTCCCAAGGGTATCAGGAGAAATTGGACCACATAAGTTGTTGTCCAATTTGTCCTGAGTACGCTGATGCCCCATATGTGGGGGGGAACCACTGTTTGGGCGCACGGCAGAGCTCGGAAGGGAAGGAGCACCATTTGACTTTTTCCAACCAAAATTGGCTGGAATTGAGATTGGATGCCATGTTGCATTTGGAGAGCCCCTGATGTGCCTAAACAGTGGAAACCCCCCACAAATGACCCCATTTGGGAAACTAGACCCCCTAAGGAACTTATCTAGATCTTTGGTGAGCAATTTGAACCCTCAAGTGCTTCACACAAGTTTATAACGTAGAGCCGTAAAATTTAAAAATCATATTTTTTCCACAAAAATGATCTTTTCACCCGAATTTTTATTTTTCCAAGGGTAACAAGACTCCAAAAGTTATTGTGCAATTTGTCCTGAGTACACTGATACCCCATATGTGGGGTATACCACTGTTTGGGTGCATGGCAGAGTTTGGAAGGGAAGGAGCGCCGTCTCACTTTTTCAACGCAGAATTGGCTGGACGCCATGTCGTGTTTGGAGAGCTCCTGATCTGCCTAAACAGTGGAAACCCCCCACAAATGACACCATTTTGGAAACTAGACCCCTCAAGGAACTTATCTAGATGTGTGGTGAGAACTTTGAACCCCCAGGTGTTTCACTAAAGTTTATAACGTACAGCCTTAAAATAAAAAATCCTTTTTTTTTTTACAAAAATGATTTTTTCGCCCCCAATATTTTATTTTCACAAGGGTAACAGAAGAAATTGGAACCCAAAAGTTGTTGTCCAATTTGTCCTGAGTACGCTGATACCCAATATGTAGGAGAAAACTACTGTATGGGTGCACGTCAGGGCTCGGAAGGGAAGTAGTGACGTTTTGGATTGCAGACTTTGATGGAATGGTCTGGGGGCGTCATGTCGCATTTGGAGAGCCCCTGATACGCCTAAACAGTGGAAACCCCCCACAAGTGACCCCATTTTGGAAAATAGACCCCACAAGGAACTTATCTAGATGTGTGGTGAGCACTTTGAACCCCGAAGTGCTTCACAGAAGTTTATAACGCACAGCCGTAAAAATAAAAAATCCTTTTTTTTTTTACAAAAATGATTTTTTCGCCCCCAATATTTTATTTTCACAAGGGTAACAGGAGAAATTGGACCCCAAAAGTTGTTGTCCAATTTGTCCTGAGTACGCTGATACCCAATATGTGGGAGAAAACTACTGTATGGGCGCATGTCAGGGCTCGGAAAGGGAAGTAGTGACGTTTTGGATTGCAGACTTTGATGGAATGGTCTGGGGGCGTCATGTCGCATTTGGAGAGCCCCTGATGCGCCTAAACAGTGGAAACCCCCCACAAGTGACCCCATTTTGGAAAATAGACCTCACAAGGAACTTACCTAGATGTGTGGTGAGCACTTTGAACCCCGAAGTGCTTCACAGAAGTTTATAACGCACAGCCGTAAAAATAAAAAATCCTTTTTTTTTTTACAAAAATGATTTTTTCGCCCCCAATATTTTATTTTCACAAGGGCAACAGGAGAAATTGGACCCCAAAAGTTGTTGTCCAATTTGTCCTGAGTACGCTGATACCCAATATGTGGGAGAAAACTACTGTATGGGCGCATGTCAGGGCTCGGAAAGGGAAGTAGTGACGTTTTGGATTGCAGACTTTGATGGAATGGTCTGGGGGCGTCATGTCGCATTTGGAGAGCCCCTGATGCGCCTAAACAGTGGAAATCCCCAACAAGTGACCCCATTTTGGAAAATAGACCCCACAAGGAACTTATTTAGATGTGTGGTGAGCGCTATGAAGCCCCAAGTGCTTCACAGAAGTTTATAATGTACAGCCGTAAAAACAAAAAAATCTTATTTTTTTTACAAAAATAATATTTTCGCCCCCAGTTTTTTATTTTCCCAAGGGTAACAGAAGAAATAGGACAAATTTCACAATAACTCTTGGGGTCCAGAGTACGCTGATACCCCATATGTGGGGATAAACTACTGTTTGGACGCATGGCAGAGCTCAGAAGTGAAGGAACACCGTTTGACTTTTTCAACGCAGAATTGGCTGGAATGGAGATCAGACGCCATGTCACATTTGGAGAGCCCCTGATGTGCCTAAACAGCGGAAACCCCCCAATTCTAACTCCAACCCTAACCCCAACACACCCCTAACTCTAGTCCCAACCCTAATCCCAACCCTAACCCTAATCCTAACTCTAACCCTAATCCTAACTTTAGCGCCAACCCTAACCCTAACTTTAGCCGAAACCCTAACCCTAACCCTAATGGGAAAATGGAAATAAATACATTTTTTTTATTTTATTATTTTTCCCTAACTAAGGGGGTGATAAAGGGGGGTTTGATTTACTATTATAGCGGTTTTTTATGATTGGCAGCTGTCACGCTAAAAGACGCTTTTTATTGCAAAAAGTAGTTTTTTGCATCGCCACATTTTGAGAGCTATAATTTTTGCATATTTTGGCCCACAGAGTCATGTGAGGTCTTAATTTTTGCGGGACGAGGTGACGCTTTTATTGGTACCATTTTTGAGCACGTGACATTTTTTGATCGCTTTTTATTTCGATTTTTGGGAGGTTAGAATGAACAAAAATCAGCAATTCATGAATTTCTTTTGGGTGAGGCGTTTTTATTGTTCCGCATGTGGTAAAATCGATAAAGCAGTTTTATTCTTCGGGTCAGTACGATTATGGCGATACCTCATTTATATAATTTTTTTATGTTTTGGCGCTTTTATAGAATAAAAACAATTTTATATAAAAAATAATTATTTTTGCATCGCTTTATTCTGCGAGCTATAACTTTTTTATTTTTTTGCTGATGATGCTGTGTGATGGCTCGTTTTTTGCGGGACAAGATGACGTTTTCAGCGGTACCATGTTTATTTATATCCGTCTTTTTGATCGCGTGTTATTCCACTTTTTGTTCAGCGGTATGATGATAAAGCACTGATTTTTTGCTTCGTTTTTATTTTTTATTTTTTAAGGGGTTCACAAAAGGGGTTAACTAGTGGGACAGTTTTATAGGGGGGGTCGTTACGGACGCGGCGATACCATATATGTGTACTTTTATTGTTTTATTTTTTTTATTTACAATAAGTAATGAATTTATTGGGGAATATTTTTTTTTTTTTTTTTTTTTTGGATTTTTTTTTACACATGTTTATTTTTACTTTTTTTTACATTTTTACTTTGTCCCAGGGTGGGACATCACTGTATTTCATCAGATCGCTGGTGTGACAGTGTGCACAGCACTCTGTCACACCAGCGATGTGACAGGCAGTGCAGGACGCTTCCTCATGCCTGCTCTCGGCAGGCACTGAGGAAGCCGCCTCCCTCCAGGACCCCAGCGCCATCTTGGATCCGGGTCCTGGGAGGGAGGAAGCCCTCAGAGCAGCGCGATCACATCGCGATCACAGGGTCTCAGGGGGGCGCGCAGGGAGCCCCCACCCTGCGCGATCCTCCCCTGTGCCCCCAGCACACCGCGATCATGTTTGATCGCGGTGTGCAAGGGGTTAATGTGCCGGGAGCGGTCCGTGACCGCTCCTGACACACAGTCACGGGTGTCAGCTGTGATAATCAGCTGACACCCGGCGGCGATTAGCTGCGCTCCCTCCGGGAGCGCAGCTAATCGCCTATGACGTACTATCCCGTCCATGGTCAGAATGGCACGGGTTTTATGGACGGGATAGTACGTCTAATGTCAGAGAGGGGTTAACAAGTGAAATGCATGTTCAATTGGGTTGAGATCAGGTGACTGACTTGGCCATTCAAGAATATTCCACTTCTTTGCTTTAATAAACTCCTGGGTTGCTTTGGCTTTATGTTTTGGGTCATTGTCCATCTGTAGTATGAAACGACGACCAATCAGTTTGGCTGCATTTGGCTGGATCTGAGCACACAGTATGGCTCTGAATACCTCAGAATTCATTCGGCTGTTTCTGTCCTGTGTCACATCATCAATAAACACTAGTGACCCAGTGCCACTGGCAGCCATGCATGCCCAAGCCATCACACTGCTTCCGCCATGTTTTACAGATGATGTGGTATGCTTTGGATCATGAGCTGTACCACGCCTTCGCCATACTTTTCTCTTTCCATCATTCTAGTAGAGGTTGATCTTGGTTTCATCTGTCCAAAGAATGTTCTTCCAGAACTGTGCTGGCTTTTTTAGATGTTTTTTAGCAAAGTCCAGCCTAGCCTTTTTATTCTTGATTCTTATGAGTGGCTTGCACCGTGCAGTGAACCCTCTGTATTTAATTTCATGCAGTCTTCTCTTTATGGTAGATTTGGATATTGATAGCCTACCTCCTGGAGAGTGTTGTTCACTTGGTTGGCTGTTGTGAAGGGGTTTCTCTTCACCATGGAGAGTATTCTGCGATCATCCACCACTGTTGTCTTCTGTGGGCGCCCAGGTCTTTTTGCATTGATGAGTTCACCAGTGCTTTCTTTCTTTCTCAGAATGTACCAAACTGTAGATTTTGCCACTCCTAAAGTTGTAGCAATTTCTCGGATGGGTTTTTTCTGTTTTTTGCAGCTTAAGGATAGCTTGTTTCACCTGCATGGAGAGCTCCTTTGACCGCATGTTTCCTTCACAGCTAAACCTTCCAAATGCAAACACCACACCTCAAATCAACACTAGCCTTTTTATCTGCTTAATTGAGAATGATATAATGAAGGGATTGCCCACACCTGTCCATGAAATAGCCTTGGAGTCAATTGTCCAATTACTTTTGGTCCCTTTAAAAACAGGGTGGCACATGTTAAGGAGTTGAAACTCCTAAACCATTCATCCAATTTTAATGTGGATACCCTCAAATGAAAGCTGAAAGTCTGAACTTCAACTGCATCTGATTTGTTTTGTTTCAAATTCATTGTGGTAATGTCTAGAACCAAAATTAGATAAATGTTGTGTTAGGGTTCGAGTTCCCGCTCCTGCACAAGGGGAGTCTCGAACCAGTGCCGCTGCGGTCTCCCATTCGTCTCCGGCCGCAGTGGAGCCTGCTCAGCAGAGACGTCGTTCCAGGCGTCTTGCCCACTCCACTACTGGGCAGTGACTTGCTGCTGCCTTTCCTGGATCTGCTATTGTAGCCAGTTCTGGAGCAGACGTCTTTGGGATAAAGTCCTGCATTTTCCCTTCTGAGCGTGCCCAGAGTGAGATCTCTCATTGGAGATCAGGGGTCACATGCTCAGGTACTGCAGCGGCTCCTATTGGCCCGCCAGGAAGGCCCTGTTACTACTAGTCTTCTGAACAGGTTCTCATTGGTCCTTGTTCCTGGAAGGTCCTGTGGCTGTTGCTATAAAAGGGTAGCATGGCTGGGCCGCCATGCGCTAATATCAACCATTGTATGCTATGCGCCAGTGTGGTCATGCGTGTGTGTGGTTAGGGACCCGGCTGAAATGAGCCACTAGAATACCGACTTAATCGGTGAGGAGTTTAGTGTGCTAGCTGGTCAGGGTCAGTGTCCTAGATGCCCTAGATTACCGGCATAACCGGTGAGGAGTTTGATTGCCGTATTCAGGGTCTGGCGTTCAGACGCCATAGATTGCGGGTGACTCCCGCGAGGACATTAGCGCATGACCACGTATTATGATCGCTTAGCAATTAACCGTGTGCCTGAGAGCCTGACAGGACACGGCGTTTGTTCTCAGCGGCTCTGTGACGTAACAGGGTTCGCTCTCGACGCTAGACAGCGCCCTAGCGTTTTACTTTGCGGCTCACTGAAGCTAAGTGAGTTCGCACATATCGCCATATAGCACTGTGGCATCCCGTTAGCGGCTCTGTGAATTAACAGAGTCTGCACTTACTGCCACAACGCGCTACGGCGTTTATTTTAGCGACTCTGCGGGATAACAGAGTTCGCTACTTTCGTCATCTTACTAGCAGCAGGCTTTGCTTGCACGGTGGACCCCGGGCTGCGAACGCACCTCTCCACCTTATATATTTGGTGCGTTCCGCAGACCCTAACATAATATTAGCGCCAGGGTCTGGCTAGTAAAATGGCGGACGAACAGCGTCTATTGCAGTACATCCAGCAGCTGAAGGGTAGGTTGGAGGCTCTTGAGAGCACAACCTCAGCTGTGGATGTTACCGCAGTCGCTGTTCAGGCTGCTAGCGTGGCTGCAGCCAGTTTGTCCTCTGCCACCTCTGCCCCTACATTATCCCACCTCCCGCTTCCTGACAAGTTTGCCGGTGATAGCAAGCAATGTCGGGGATTCGTGAGTCAGTGCTCTATACATCTTGAGCTTCTGGCTGCATGTTTTCCCACGGATCGGGCACAAGTGGGTTTTGTACTTTCTCTACTCTCGGGCAGAGCGTTGGAGTGGGCAACGCCGCTGTGGGAGCGCGATGATCGTGTGGTGCAGAGTGCTCCTCGTTTCTTGGAGGCTCTTAAAAAGGTCTTTTTGGGACCCCAGGTTACCCACGATACGGCGCTACAACTGCTGGCATTGACACAGGGTTCGTCTTTGGTCAGTCAGTTTTCCGTCCAGTTTCGGACTCTGGCTGCTGAGCTAGATTGGTCTGATAAAGTTCTTATTCCTATCTACTGGCGGGGACTGGCTGACCATGTTAAAGACGCTTTGGCTACCAGGGAGATTCCCGCCACACTGGAGAAGCTTATCTCCATATCTACCCGCATTGACCTCCGTTTTCACGAGCGGAGGTTGGAGCGGGCCCAGTGTAGGCAGAGGTTTCGGTTGGCTCCTACCTTTGCCAAACCTCTCGAATTCCCCGATCTGGCGTCCGAACCTCAAAAGGCCACAGAAGTTCCTCATGCAGGACCTAAGTCTCGGTCCGTCCGAGTATCCGTGGTTTGTAACCATTGTCAGCAGACAGGACACTATGCCAACAGATGTCCACAGCGATCGGGGAAGCGATCGCGTCTAGTGGCCCTGGGAGGAGGTTCACTAGAGACAGCGGCATTTTCCTCCAAGATAACATTTAAAGGGACAATCACTGTTGGTACTTCCATTCTCACCGCCGACCTTTGCGTGGACTCAGGAGCAGAGGGGAATTTCATGTCCTCTAGCTTTGCTCGCCGTCATGCAATACCTCTGGTGGCGCTTGACAAATCAGTGACTGTTCGGGTAGTGAATGGGTCGTCATTGCCCTCACAAATTACTCACCAGACTGTCCCACTTGCATTGTCTGTATCTCCTTCCCATCAGGAATTTATTTCCCTACTCGTCCTTCCCGAGGGAATAGACGAGATCCTACTAGGTATACCTTGGCTCCGTTTCCACTCCCCACATATAGAGTGGACTTCGGGTAGGATACTGGGTTGGAGTGATGCATGTACAGGCAGATGTTTCAGAAGTTGCGTTCAGGTTACCACTACTGAGTTACCCGCAGATCTTACTCCACTTCCCAAGCACTACTGGTCATATGCAGACGTGTTCTCCAAGAAGGCTGTGGAGACTCTTCCGCCTCATCGCCCCTATGACTGTCCTATCGACCTCTTGCCTGGCGCAGAACCTCCTCGGGGAAGGGTCTATCCCCTCTCTCTTCCTGAGACAGAGGCCATGTCGCAATATATTCAGGAGAACCTGGCAAGAGGGTTTATTAGGAAGTCGGTGTCACCGGCAGGGGCGGGATTTTTCTTTGTGCAGAAGAAAAACGGAGAATTGCGTCCGTGTATTGATTACAGGGGTCTTAACGCCATCACCGTTAAAACAAGTACCCGTTGCCCCTGATCTCTGAGCTATTTGATAGGCTTCGGGGAGCAAGGGTATTCACTAAACTAGATCTGCGCGGTGCTTATAACCTGATTCGCATCCGTGAGGGGGACGAATGGAAGACGGCTTTTAATACCAGGGATGGGCATTACGAATATCTGGTGATGCCCTTTGGGCTCTGTAATGCTCCAGCCGTTTTCCAAGACTTTGTCAATGACATCTTCCGGGATATGCTCTCCACCTCGGTCGTAGTCTATCTGGATGATATACTCATCTTCTCTCCAGATATTGACTCCCACCGGAGGGATGTTGGCAGGGTCTTCGACCTCCTACGGGCAAATTCCCTTTACGCAAAGTTGGAGAAATGTGTGTTTGAGCAGGAGTCCTTACCTTTCCTGGGCTATATCATCTCCGCCCAGGGATTGGCTATGGATCCTGCCAAACTACAGGCGGTGATGGACTGGCAAGAACCCCACTCTCTAAAGGCGGTGCAGCGCTTTATGGGGTTCATTAATTACTACCGTCAGTTCATTCCCCACTTCTCAACTTTGGTAGCTCCCGTGGTTGCCCTTACCAAAAAGGGAGCTAATCCCAAATTGTGGTCTGAAGAGGTCTCCAAGGCCTTCACGTCTATTAAGTCTCATTTCGCTAGAGCTCCCATCCTACATCGCCCCGATGTTGATAAGCCATTTATATTGGAGGTGGATGCCTCGTCCGTTGGTGCTGGAGCAGTCCTCTTCCAAAAGGATGTTCAAGGTCGGAAGCATCCATGCTTCTTTTTCTCCAAGACCTTCACACCAGCAGAGAGGAATTATTCCATCGGGGACAGGGAGTTGCTAGCAATGAAGTTGGCCTTCTCGGAGTGGAGACATCTGTTGGAGGAGCTCGCTTTCCCTTCCAAGTCTTCACGGATCACAAAAACCTGGTATATCTTCAGACAGCCCAGCGGCTTAATTCTCGCCAAGCCAGATGGTCCTTGTTCTTCTCCCGGTTTCATTTCACACTGCATTTCCTCTCGGGAGAGAAGAACATTCGTGCCGACGCTCTCTCTCGCTCTGTGGTGTCCTCGGAGGAGGAGGTGGAGGAGCCTCGGCTTATTGTCCCCACAGAGAGCCTGAGAACAGTGGCCCCGGTTTCGCTAGAGTCTGTGCCCCCGGGCAAGACTTTTGTGCCTACTAATTTGCGACCGGAGGTACTCTCTTGGGCACATTCGTCCAGGGTGGGTGGACACTTTGGGGCAAAGAGGACATCTGAGTTGCTGGCGAGGACATATTGGTGGCCGCATATGGTCCGTGATGTTGGGGACTATGTTCGGGCGTGTGTCTCCTGCGCCAAAAATAAGTCTCCACGACAACGGCCAGCTGGGTTACTTTACCCTTTGCCGGTGGCAGACAGGCCCTGGGAGATGGTTGGGATGGACTTTGTGGTGGGCTTGCCCAAGTCTCGGGGTTGCACCATCATTTGGGTAATCACCGACCATTTCTCTAAAATGGTGCATCTGGTGCCACTACCACGGTTACCTTCTGCACGGGCTCTGGCAGCGTTGTTTGTTAGGCACATCTTCCGTTTACACGGCATGCCGGACAAGATTGTCAGTGACCGAGGTCCCCAGTTTGCGTCTCGGTTCTGGAGAGAGCTTTGTCGTCTACTCAGTATTGAGTTAAATCTCTCTTCAGCGTACCATCCTGAGACGAATGGGTTGGTAGAGAGGGCCAACCAGACCTTGGTCACCTATCTACGACATTTTGTCTCAGCCAGGCAGGATGACTGGGCATCCTTGCTACCATGGGCTGAGTTTGCATTAAACAATGCTGTGGCTGATTCCACCGGACAGACCCCATTCCTCCTGAACTACGGTCAGCATCCGCGGGTACCAGTGCCTATGCCCGTGTCTTCCGCCGATTCCAGGGTGGCAGACTGGGCTGTGGAGGCACGGGACATTTGGGACCGCACGCAGGATGCCATTCAGGCCTCCAAAGAGAGGATGAGGTCTTCGGCCGATGCCCATCGGCGCCCCGCTCCTACATTTGCTCCTGGGGATTTGGTGTGGCTCTCCGCCCGTAACATCAGGCTGCGAGTTGAGTCCACTAAGTTGGCACCCCGCTACCTGGGTCCTTTCAAGGTCCTCGAGCAGGTTAACCCTGTGGTATACCGTTTAGCTCTTCCACCACGCCTGGGTATCTCCGACACCTTTCACGTGTCCCTCCTGAAACCCGTGCTCATGTCCCGGTTTTCTGAGTCATCTGCCGGGACATCGGGTTCATCTGCGGATGACCATGAGGTGAACGCCATCGTGGGGTGTAAGGTGGTACGGGGCAAAAAGTTTTATTTGGTGGACTGGAGGGGCTATGGGCCTGAGGATAGGTCTTGGGAGCCTGCCGAGCATGTTCACGCTCCGCAGCTCATCGCTGCCTTTGAACGCAGCGAGGCCCAGAGAAGGGGGGGCCCTAGGAGGGGGGGTAATGTTAGGGTTCGAGTTCCCGCTCCTGCACAAGGGGAGTCTCGAACCAGTGCCGCTGCGGTCTCCCATTCGTCTCCGGCCGCAGTGGAGCCTGCTCAGCAGAGACGTCGTTCCAGGCGTCTTGCCCACTCCACTACTGGGCAGTGACTTGCTGCTGCCTTTCCTGGATCTGCTATTGTAGCCAGTTCTGGAGCAGACGTCTTTGGGATAAAGTCCTGCATTTTCCCTTCTGAGCGTGCCCAGAGTGAGATCTCTCATTGGAGATCAGGGGTCACATGCTCAGGTACTGCAGCGGCTCCTATTGGCCCGCCAGGAAGGCCCTGTTACTACTAGTCTTCTGAACAGGTTCTCATTGGTCCTTGTTCCTGGAAGGTCCTGTGGCTGTTGCTATAAAAGGGTAGCATGGCTGGGCCGCCATGCGCTAATATCAACCATTGTATGCTATGCGCCAGTGTGGTCATGCGTGTGTGTGGTTAGGGACCCGGCTGAAATAAGCCACTAGAATACCGACTTAATCGGTGAGGAGTTTAGTGTGCTAGCTGGTCAGGGTCGGTGTCCTAGATGCCCTAGATTACCGGCATAACCGGTGAGGAGTTTGATTGCCGTATTCAGGGTCTGGCGTTCAGACGCCATAGATTGCGGGTGACTCCCGCGAGGACATTAGCGCATGACCACGTATTATGATCGCTTAGCAATTAACCGTGTGCCTGAGAGCCTGACAGGACACGGCGTTTGTTCTCAGCGGCTCTGTGACGTAACAGGGTTCGCTCTCGACGCTAGACAGCGCCCTAGCGTTTTACTTTGCGGCTCACTGAAGCTAAGTGAGTTCGCACATATCGCCATATAGCACTGTGGCATCCCGTTAGCGGCTCTGTGAATTAACAGAGTCTGCACTTACTGCCACAACGCGCTACGGCGTTTATTTTAGCGACTCTGCGGGATAACAGAGTTCGCTACTTTCGTCATCTTACTAGCAGCAGGCTTTGCTTGCACGGTGGACCCCGGGCTGCGAACGCACCTCTCCACCTTATATATTTGGTGCGTTCCGCAGACCCTAACATGTTGTCTCTGTCCAAATATTTATGGACCTAACTGTACACTTTAAATTTCCAGCAGGATTAGATGTGCATGCTTGAGAGTCAGGACCAAAGCTAATTGAGAAACTCAGAGAGTGGGCTAAAGGTAGATTGGCAGGGCAAGCTCTCAGTTTACAGAACATGAGTCAAGACAAAACAGAGTCTGTGGAGAAGTTTTATGGCAGAGTACTGCAGGCATTCCAAGGCTTGGGCTTCACCATTCATGATGAAATACATAGACAAAAATTGGCACAGGCCTTTGTGCAGGGACTAAGGGAACCAATCAAGAAACCACTGATAGTGGCCAGACCTGAGTACAGGTCAATAGCAATGGATGTCCTGCTCCTAGTAGCAAAAGGGATTGAGTCCCAACCAGGAGTGTGGAAGACAGCCACTCTCATGGCGGCCACTGACCTAGGTGAACAACCACCCTAGAAGGACAGAAGAAACATCAAGTGTTACAACTGTGGCAAGCTTGGCCATTTCCGGAACCAGTGCAGAGCACTTGGGCAAGCCAGAAATTAGCCCAGTGGGACAGAGAACAGAGGAAACACAGAAAGCAGTGAGGAGCCTGCCCATAGGACAGGGGCAAGCCAGGTCCACAAGACATCACACTCCTAACATGCAAAACCCCACCAGTGGGACCAATACCCCAAATTGCCCTAAAGGTGGATGGGGTTGCCAGATCTGGTGCAGCCAGAAGTGTGATGAAACATGTGGAACTCCCAGATCCCACCTGCCTGTTGGAGTCCTCTGTGTCTTGCCTGGGGATTGATGGCCAAGTCAGACATTCCCAGCTTACAAAGCCCCTGAAGGTGTGGACTCAGCCAGGACACTCTATTCTCTCTCAGTTCGTTGTGTCAAGGACCTGTCCACTCAATCTGCTGGAATGGACCTACTGCAGAGGTTAAAAGTGATCATAGTGTTCCAGGAAGATGGAACTGTGACATTTTCTTCATCCCTAACTCAAAAAGAATGAATCATGCAGGTGGTCACGCAAGAACCTCAAACAACCGATGGAAGCCTACCTCACCATGTACTGGATGTAGTACCCAAGAGCCTATGGTCCAAGGGACCCCAGAATGTGTGAAAACTTCAAGTTGCCATGGTACGGTTGTCACTCAAGCCAGGTACGCCGTACCCTCGGAAGGCCCAGTAATCCTTGTCCATAGCCTAGAGTCAGTCTGTCTCTGACCAACTGAAGGTTGATGATAGGAATCATTGTTCCCTGCACGTCACCTTGCAATACCCCGCTTTTCCCGGTCAAGAAAAAGACTGCCAAAGGAGAACCAGCTAAGTTCAGAATAGTGCATGACCTTAGGGCCATGAACGAGGCTACGGTATTTGAAACCCCAATTGTACCAAATCCGCACACTCTGCTCTCAAATGTGCCAGTCACAGCAATGGTGTTCACAGTGATCGATCTGGCCAATGCTTTCTTCAGTGTTTGAGGGCTTGGGCAGGTGAGCATCTCTGCCTTTTTGCTGTATTTTTTGAATTTTTGGAGGATTTTTAAGTCCTCTTTTTGTGCTATTGCTGGTTAGTGTAGTTACTTGTAAGCG
Source organism: Oophaga sylvatica (assembly GCA_033576555.1). Classification (NCBI taxonomy): domain Eukaryota; kingdom Metazoa; phylum Chordata; class Amphibia; order Anura; family Dendrobatidae; genus Oophaga; species Oophaga sylvatica. The sequence continues at coordinate 396,114,428 of JARQOD010000006.1, read as the reverse complement.
TGAGGATCCGTGAAGTGGATTACAAGCTTACGTACTTTGGCCAAAATACCAACTAATACCTCACATTTTTTTTAAGTGTGTTTTGCACTTTATTTTACAGGGTGCAGGTGGGCCCATTTGGTCTTGTAAACTGTGGTGTCTGTTCACATGGGATGCATTTTAATAGCGTTGGGCAGCCCGCCTGATCTAATAGAAGGGTGTAAATACTAGGCTGTTTAACTGGATGCTTTGCATTGCCATAGTGTGAACAGCGCTGCATGCAAGTCTTCATTGTGCATCAATATACCAAGCAGCCGCCCCCTCCATGGATTGGTAGGTTGTGAGCGGTTGTCTCATCGGTATTCTTGCACCTGTGTTGCCGCCATCTTAACTATGTGGGTCCACTGCATCCTGATAGTGCATTTGTTTGAGGGCCTGGGCAGGTGAGCATCTCTGCCTTTTTGCTGTATTTTTTGAATTTTTGGAGGATTTTTTAGTTCCCCTTCACCCAGACGACCAGAACCTGTTCGCCTTCACGCACCAGGGGGCACAGTATACATTGACAGTGATGCCCCAGGGGGACCAGAACAGCCCTTCACAGTTCAGTAAAGCAATGTCCTCATTCTTGCTAACTGGAATACAGAACATGCAGAAGTTGCTCTTCTGCAATACGTGGATGATCTTCTTCTTTGTGCATCAGATAACCTGCACAGCCCATTCCTTGTCCCTGCTACTCTATCTGGCGGAACAGCAATGCAAGGTCTCGAAAAATAAATTCCAGTGGTGTCAAAAGCGAGTGATGTTCTTAGGACATTGCATTGCATTACATTGCCCACCAGACAAAACATCTGACCGGAAGACCACAGTAGAGAAGATGACTCCTCCATGGAACCTTAGACTAGACAGGGCATTAGATATTGTGCAAAATAAAAATCGGTTAGATCTTATAACTTACAAAAATCAAGTAAATTCTTCCATAAGAAATAGATCAGTTTTCTCCCTTCAATTCAGTTCCTCAATTTAGGCAAATAAAATCGATTATTCAGAAGCATATTCCTATTCTATATGAGGATCCTACTTTATCCACCATATTGGAATCAGGATGTCTTATTGTTGATAAAAGAGCTGCTATAATAGAAAACATGATTTCTCCCAGCTTCTTTAATCGCAACAAAAGATGTAAAACGTGGCTTAATTACCCAGGTTTTTTCAGATATAGAGGCACTAGATGTAGGACTTGTATAAATTCTATAGTGACACAAACCTTTTCTGACACAAAGAATACTAGACAACATGAAATTAAACAATATATTAATTATATATTTCAGGAGTAAGACAAATGGTCAGAGGCCCAGTCAAGATAACACCATAATATGAAAATCAGGAAAAGTGTACTCTATCAGTAGCGTACAGCTGTATACAGTGTTGGGGAATTTTAAATCCCCATATACATTTCAGCAGTAAGACACACGGTCACAGGCCCAGTCTGCTACTCCACACAAAAAATTTCCCCCTTATCACTGGCAGGCAGCCTAATAATCAGCTCTGCTGCTCCATACAAGCAATTCCTCCCCTGTGACTGGCAGGCAGACTAAGAACCAGCGCTGCTGCACACAAGAAATTCCTCCACTGTCACTGCACACTAAGTGTACAGCTAATCGCTATCTGCACAAGCAGTAAATTATTGTTTTTTCCCTGCCTAACGCTCTCCCTGCTGGGAACCAGCGTCAGCAACCTCTCCCTACACTAAGATCGGCAGAAGTAAAATGGCGGTCGGCGGTGAGGGATTTTATATGCACTGTGACGCCACACAAAGCAAGCCAATCACTGCAATGCCCTTCTCTAAGATGGTGCTGGCCGCTGCCCATGTCATCGCGTTGCCCACAGTCTGCGTCCTTGCTCATTGGCCGAGAAAAGGCCCTTAAAGTATTATGGGAAAACCGACTTGGGCGCAATGGTCGCCGAACACGTGACCAACCTCACGCCATGGTCGAGTTTCGCTCGACGAAACCCGACTTTGGCGAAAGTCGGTGTTTTTTTAAATTGACCGACCTGTTTCGCTCAGCCCTAATGACTAGTGATACAGGGTCATGGAACAATGATGTTTGCTGATATGTTGATTACACATTGTCCGGGCCAGCCGGTTTGTTGACCTGCAAAAACTATGCAAATAGATTACATAATCAAACAATGTGAGTTTCCATTCTTCCCCTTTACCTGTGAATACTTAATGAAGGACAGTTATTAACTATGAAAAGAGGTTATATGCCTCTGTAACAGGAGACAGAGATACCTTACCACAGCCAAGAGATCCAGAGATCCAAAGAGATTCATAGGACAGTAGCCAAGACATCATGGCTCCATCACGAGGGGCATAGATTTGTCATTCTACAGAATGCCAGCTCGGGGGACCATGGCCCAGGCTGGAAGAATAAAGATCTGCTCCATTGACCATCGCAAATCCATGGACATGTTTGTAGTAGTCAGAGTTTGGACTCACCGGTCGCACGAACCCCGAGGGTATATTTGTTGTTCGCCTGGCTCCACGGAGATGTTCGGAGAAGGCAGATTGTGACCCTCCAGTCAACTGGCTTTGTACCTCAAAGGACTGTCATCTTCCTAAGCTTGTTACCTCCTCTCTATGTGCATGCCACAGGTGGGATAGTCGGCCCTGGAAGTTCTGAACATACAGCTGCACTTATCCCAGTGAGTCAGCGAAACGGTGAGATTCTGTAATGTGCACCATCTTGAGTATTGTGCTGGGACTGTTTTATGTGTTATTTGCCTGTTTACTGGTTTAATAAAGTATTGCCACACTTGATTATTTCAGCGACGTGTACAGTATTGGAGGCAAAAAAAACAAATAAAAGAAAAAAAGAAGACACAACCCTTGTGGATACAACTTAATACTGAAAAAAACAAGAAAAAGAAAGAAAAAATACAACCCTTTTGAATACAGATTATTTCAGCGACATTTCGGCTTGATTAAGCCTTTTTCAAGCATAAATCTGTGTAGAGACATAAAGTATTAACCCCTTTATCTCCGAGGGTTGTTTGCATGTTAATGACATGGCCAATTTTTTACAATTCTGACCACTGTCCCTTTATGAGGTTATAACTCTGGAATGCTTCAACGGATCTTGGTAATTCTGACACTGTTTTCTCGTGACATACTGTACTTTATATTAGTCATAAAATTTCTTCGATATAACTTGCGTTTATTTATGAAAAAAAAAGGAAATATGGTGAAAATTTTGAAAATGTTGCAATTTTCAAATTTTGAATTTTTATGCCCTTAAATCAGAGAAATATGTCACATAAAATAGTTACTAAATAACATTTCCCACATGTCTACTTTACAAAAGCACAATTTTGGAACCAACATTTTTTTGTTAGGAAGTTATAAGGGTTAAAATTTGACCAGCGATTTCTCATTTTTGCAACACCATTTTTTTTTAGGGACCACATCACATTTGAATTCACTTTGAGGGGACTATATGATAGAAAATACCCAAAAGTGACACCATTCTAAAAACTGAACCCCTCAAGGTGCTCAAAACCACATTCAAGAAGTTTATTAGCCCTTCTAGTGCTTCACAGGAATTTTTGGAATGTTTAAAAAAAAATGAACATTTAACTTTTTTTCACAAAATATTTACTTCAGATCCAATTTTTTTTATTTCACCAAGGGTAACAGGAGAAATTGGACTGCAAAAGTTGTTTTGCAATTTGTCCTGAGTACGCTGATACCTCATATGTGGGGGGGAACCACTGTTTGGGCGCACGGCAGAGCTCGGAAGGGAAGGAGCGCCGTTTGACTTTTTCAACGCAGAATTGGCTGGAATTAAGATCGGATGCCATGTCGCATTTGGAGAGCCCCTGATGCACCTAAACAATGGAAACCCACCACATGTGATACCATTTTTTAAAGTAGACCCCCTAATGAACTTTTCTAGATGTGTGGTGATGAGCACTTTGAACCCCCATGTGCTTCACAGAAGTTTATAACGTAGAGCTGTAAAAATAAAAAACTCATATTTTTTCCACAAAAATGATCTTCTCGCCCCTAATTTTTTAATTTTCCAAGGGTAACAGGAGAAATTGGATCCCAAAAGTTGTTGTGCAATTTGTCCTGAGTAAGCCGAAACCCCATATGTAGGGGTAAAACACTTTGGGCGCATGGCAGACGCTTTTTATTGCAAAAAAGTTTTTGCATCACCATATTTTGAGAGCTATAATTTTTCCATATTTTGGAATCAGAGTCATGTGAGATCTTGATTTTTGCGGGACTAGTTGACGTTTTTATTGGTACCATTTTCGGGCACATGACATTTTTTGATCGCTTTTTATTCCGGTTTTTGGGATGAACAAAAAACAGCAATTCATGAATTTCTTTTGGGGGGGGGGGCGTTTATACTGTTCTGCGTGTGAAAAAATTGATAAGGCAGTTTTATTCATCAGGTCAGGATGATTACAGCGATACCTCATTTATATCATTTTTTTATGTTTTGGCGCTTTTACACAATAAAAACTATCTTATATAAAAAATAATTATTTTTGCATCGCTTTATTCTTAGAGCTATAACTTTTTCATTTTTTCACTGATGACGCTGTGCGGGGGCTTTTTTTTTGCGGGACAAGATGACGTTTTCAGCGTCATAACCGTCTTTTTGATCACGTGTTATTGTACTTTTTGTTCAGCAGTATGATGATAAACCATTGTTTTTTTGCCTTGTTTTTTTATGGTGCTCACTAAAGGGATTAACTAGTGGGACAGTTTTATAGGACGGATCGTTACGGACGCGGGGATACCAAATATGTGTACTTTTATTATTTAGATTTTTTTCACTAAAATATTTATTTATTGATATAATAAATATTGATTTATTATTATTATTTTTTTTATTATTTTTTAAATATTTTTACAATTATTTTGATTTTTTTAAATTTAATTCTTATTTTTACACATTGTCCCACTATGCGACAATCATTTTCTGCAGGCTGATCGCTTCTATAGCATGCAGATGAAGCAGCATCTGCATGCTATAAAGCTTGCAGCGCTGCAGCTTCTCTGTGCACTTACCTGACACTTCCTGACATGCACTGCGCATGTCAGGAAGTCTCTTTGACCTGGAGAGCCGGATGTCGGCGTGACGACATCGGGTCTCCATGGAAACGATCAGGACCCCGCGGCATGCCGCGGGGTCTCCGATCCAGAAGCAGAGGGGCTGTTAGCCCCTCTGCAGTCCGTGACCGCTCCTGGCACTTAGTGCCGGGTGTCAGCTGTGAGAATCAGCCCCGTGAGCGCGTCTGACAGCATGTGAAGTACTATCCCGTCCCTGGGCATACGGGCCCAGGTCACATGGACAGGATAGTACGTCTCATGTCAGAAAGGGGTTAATATATGAAGTATAACATAAATGGAGACACAATATACACATGGGTCGCTAAAATTATACAATCCTAGTACACAAAAGAAAAGACTAGGTTTCGTTATGCAGTTAATTAGCTAGTACTGCCAATTATAAATCATAATAGATAAAAGGACATGCTTGAGTCTGTATCTGTAATGGTCACATAAACATAGATGTTGTTACTGTTAACTATATTCTTAAAAAATAAAAGGAAGTGAAAAGATATCACCCTAGATACCTACAATTAAATAAAGGAGAAAAGGGTTCATATCGGAACACAATTGTAGTATCAGAATATGTGAGATGGAGTTACCTGAGGGAAACAGGGTCAATACAGTCATGGCCAAAAGTTTTGAGAATGACACAAATATTATATTTTCACATGATCTGCTGCCCTCTGGTTTTTATGTGTGTTTGACAGATGTTTTTATCACAGACAGAAATATAATAATTGCAAACATATGAGTAACAAAAGCTTATATTGACAGAATGAGTTAATGCAGCAAGTCAATATTTGCAGTGTTGACCCTTCTTCTTCAGGACCTCTGCAATTCTCCCTGGCATGCTCTCAATCAACTTCTGGACCAAATTCTGACTGATAGCAGTCCATTCTTGCACAATCAATGCTTTCATTTTGTCAGAATTTTTAGGTTTTTGTTTGTCCACCCGTCTCTTGATGATTGACCACAAGTTCTCAATGGGATTAAGATCTGGGGAGTTTCCAGGCCATGGACCCAAAATCTCTGTTTTGTTCCCTGAGCCATTTAGTTATCACCTTTGCTTTAAGGCAAGGTGCTCCATCATGCTGGAAAAGGCATTGTTGATCGCCAAACTGCTCTTGGAGGGTTGGGAGAAGTTGCTCTTGGAGGACATTCTGGTACCATTCTTTATTCATGGCTGTGTTTTTAGGCAAGACTGTGAGAGAGCCGATTCCCTTGGCTGAGAAGCAACCCCACACATGAATGGTTTCAGGATGCTTAACAGTTGGCATGAGACAAGACTGGTGGTAGCGCTCACCTTGCCTTCTCCGAATGAGGCGTTTTCCTGATGTCCCAAACAATCGAAAAGGGGATTCATCAGAGAAAATAACTTTACCCCAGTCCTCAGCAGTCCACTGCCTGTACCTTTTGCAGAATATTAGTCTGTCCATGATGTTTTTTCTGGAGAGAAGTGGCTTCTTTGCTGCCCTCATTGAGACCAGGCCTTGCTCCAAGAGTCTCTGCCTCACAGTGCGTGCAGATACACTCACACCTGCCTGCTGCCATTCCTTAGCAAGCTCTGCACTGCTGGTAGCCCGATCCCGCAGCTGAAACACTTTTAAGAGACGGTCCTGGCGCTTGCTGGTCTTTCTTGGGCGCCCTGAAGCCTTTTTGGCAATAATGGAACCTCTCTCCTTGAAGTTCTTGATGATGCGATAGATTGTTGACTGAGGTGCAATCTTTCTAGCTGCGATACTCTTCCCTGTTAGGCCATTTTGTGCATTGCAATGATGACTGCACGTGTTTCTTTAGAGATAACCATGGTTAACAGAAGAGAAACAATGATGTCAAGCACCAGCCTCCTTTTAAAGTGTCCAGTGGTGTCATTCTTACTTAATCATGACAGATTGATCTCCAGCCATGTCCTCATCAACACGCACACCTGTGTTAATGGAGCAATCACTGAAAAGAGGTTATCTGGTCCTTTTAAGGCAGGGCTGCAATGATGTTGAAATGTGTTTTGGGGGATAAAGTTCATTTTCTAGCCAAATATTGACTTTGCAAGTAATTACTGTTAAGCTGATCACTCTTTATAACATTCTGGAGTATATGCAAATTGCCATTAGAAAAAGTGAAGTAGTAGACTTTGTAAAAATTAATATTTGTGTCATTCTCAAAACTTTTGGCCATGACTGTACATGCTGGTGTTCAATAGCGTCGATGCCATGACCATATGGTCCATTAATAATATGCTCCAAAGGGGAAATGTCTAGGACAATATTTCCTATAACAAATAAATCGCAGAAAAAAGGGGTGAGAGATGTGGCTATAAATGCCTGACGCAGAATCAAGAAAAAGGACCAATTGTAAAAGCAAAGAGGTCATGTCAGGATCACATTACATAATGAAGTTACCTGAAAAGATGACCGCATGCTGGTGTCCGCTAGCTTTGATGCCAGGACCTACTGGTCCGTTATTTATATGCTCCCCAGGAGCTGTATTTTAGAATATACTTCCTGTATCAGGATGGCCAAGCGTTTCTGGTCTTGGGGTGACTAAGTTCTTCCGGCGTATAAGCGGCTAAAGCAAAAGCGCATACTGCGCACGCGCGCTCCTGGAAATGTCCGAAGTAGCAATAGAGGCTGAGCGCTTCCAGTATGGAGCTGGCCGAAGAAAAAAACATGCACTGCGCATGCGTGCCCCGGGGAATAGCCGGAGACCCCCGAAGGCACATTAGAATAATGTGATAATGAAACATAGTATGTACAGGTCCAGATGGTACAGGAAGTATCCGGATCCATAGTCATATTGTGGAAATAAGTGTATGCATGCTGGATAATACGTTATGTTAGATTCTGAAGGCAACTGATTAATATAAGTATTAGTAGGCGCAAACAAATGGAAGATTTAAGCAGGGGTAATTAGATGCAGGCACCAAGGATATTAGTGTAAAGATGAAAGCATGCTCCCTCAGTTAACTTAAATCTATGTATAATACAGAACTACGTACCTGATGAAGTAGCTAATGTGGAATCTATAAAGAAAGAGAAAAAGAAAAAAAGACAAGAATAAATACCAGATAAGCATATCACAAATGTTCCAAGGAGAAACATTTTATATGTATTACTACATACAATTCAACAGTCCGGACCACAGACTAATATTGAACCTCATACTCCCTATTTAATCCCAATTTTGCAAGGGTCTGTAATGTATGAATCCAAAAGGCTTCACGGATTTTTAGTGCCTTAATTCTGTCCCCTCCCCGTCTATGTAATGGAATATGGTCAATAATTTGATATTTCAGTTGTGATATGGAATGTCCCTTGGATATAAAATGAGAAGGAATAGGCAATAAAGTGCACCCACATCTAATTGTCGATTTACTGTATGTTGAGAAATTCCGTCACGGATATGCTGCGTGGTTTCCCCAACATACCCAAGACCGCATGGGCATTTAATCAAATATACCACACACGAGGATTCACATGTATAAAACCCTTTAATGAGAAAACGTCGACCAGAATGGGGATGGGTAAACGTGTCACCTTTAAGGATATTGGAGCACTGAAGGCATCCCAAACACGGGAAGGTGCCATTACGTGGTGTCGTAAATGTCCGTTGTGTAGAAACTGACTTGGAAGAGCCTAGGTCAGCTCTGACTAGATGATTCCTGATATTGTCTGGTCTTTTATGTCATATGATAGGTCGATTTTTATATTCAGGAATGTTGGGAAAGGATTCTTGGAGAATGGGCCAATGTTTCAATATGTTCCTACTGATTTGTCTACCAAACGGATGAAAAGTGCTGACAAAAATTTGTCAGCACTTTTCAACCATCAATTTGTCAGAATCTCGCTGGGGGTATCCGTCATCCTGGAGGATTGTACGATCTTATCTGGGTAACCCCCCCTCTGAAATTTTAGATCTATCTCCTTATGTCTAATGGTGCGAGTATTTTCATTGGAGACAATGCGTCGTATCCGATAATGCTGTGATTTGGGTAAAGCCCTCTTAATATGTTGAGTGTTATGTTAGGTAGCTGAGGAGAACAGGAACAACAGCCGGGCAGCCGAACACCTGAGATGTTGGTAACTAATGGGTTGCAGATTCCTAAACTAACCACACAACTAGAGGTAGCCGTAGAGCGTTCCTACGTTGATCCTAGACGCCTCGTCACAGCCTGAGCGATAACTACATCTAAAGGCAGAAAGATGAAAGCTATCTGCCCCGGAGCAGATCCCCAGATCTTCCGAAAAAGGGCTGCCAAAGCATCATCATTCCATTTGGTCAGGACTGCCCACTTTTGGAATTTCTGACAGTACAGCTCAGTGTCCTCAAGCCCCTGATTTAATGCCAACAAGGTCTTTTCAGCTTGATCAGTGACATTAGGTTCATCGTACAATAACCCCAGAGCCTGAAAAAATACATCAATATCATTCAAAACAGGATCCCCAGGTGTCAGGGAAAAAGCCCAATCCTGAGAGTCGCCGCGCAGGAGAGAGATGACAATTTGAACCTGCTATGCTGCGCTCCCCGAGGACTTAGGCTTTAAGGCAAAAAACAACTTAGTTATTTTTGAAATTCAGAAATTTAGCCCGATCCCCCAAAAACAAATCTGGCATGGGAATCCTAGGTTCCACAACCGGCAACCTAGCAAGATAGGTAGCAATACTCCGAACCTCAGTGGCAAGCTGATCCACACGGCCAGACAACTGTGCAAACTCCATTGAGAGAAAAAAATATCCTCCTCAGCACCCAGAGAAAAAGAGGGAAAAAATGCAACAAACAGAAAAAAAAAAAAAAAATCTCTGACAACTTTTTTCTTTCCACACTATTTTTCCCTTCTGTGAGTACCATATAATTTTCAGTTTGGCCGGTGATACTGTTATGTTAGGTAGCTGAGGAGGACAGGAACAACAGCCGGGCAGCCGAACACCTGAGATGTTGGTATCTAATGGGTTGCAGATTCCTGAACTAACCACACAACTAGAGGTAGCCGTGGAGCGTTCCTACGTTGATCCTAGACGCCTCGTCACAGCCTGAGAGATAACTACACCTAAAGGCAGAAAGATGAAAGCTATCTGCCCCGGAGCAGATCCCCAAAGAAAATAGGAAGCCCCAAACATGAAATGGCGGTTAGACAAGAAGAAAGCACGGACACAGACAGAAAATAGAATGAGCAAACGCTGGGGCCACAAGCTGACTAAATAGGATAGGACAGGAGAGATTACTTTCTGCAACCGAGAAAACCCTACAAAAATCCAACAATTCTGATTACAAAAATACTGAGATCACACGATCTCGCCACCCACTAAATCAGATCTCAGTGTGTGTGAACAAAACCAAGCCGCAGCCGCTGAAAAAGCAGGAAAAAGCAAATAAAAAAACAACAGTGGCTACAGACAAACTGTGAGGAGCTCAGGCCCCAGGAGGGAACCTGGCTGTCCTCCACAAATGTGCAGAAAACTATGCAAATAGCAAGCACAAAAAGAAAAGCAGAAAATATCTTATCTGAAAGCAGCAGACGCAGGCAAGACACCAGCAAAACTTCCAAATGAACTAGGAACCACAATTGAGACCAGAACAATTGATCACCGGCGACCATCATGGGAGGGAACCTCCCTTATATCAGTCCAGTCAGTGATCCCAGATTGCCATTCCTCGCTGGAAGGTTCAGTACTGTCTGTAACCACCAGAGGGAGCCTCTGCTCATTCACAACAATTGAGGCTAACAGCATGAATAATTGAGAAGACTATTTTTGTTTGTGGTTTGGTGTATAAATCAGTTTCTAACACCCTCTCTGTAGTGATGGAGACCATGGTTTCAAGGAAATGGATAGATTCAGTATTGTAATGAATAGAGAAGGAAAGACCCGGGACAGCTGTACTGTATTAATGTACTCAAAGAACGAAAGGAGGCTCTCATCACTACCAGTCCAGATGAGAAAGATATAATCTATGAACCGTTTCCAGTGTAAGATGTGTTCCTGGAAAGTGCCGTGACTATATACAAACGAGGTCTCAAAGTGATCCATAAATATATTAGCGTATGGGGGTGCAACATTCGACCCCATAGCAGTGCCTCTCTTCTGCAGGAAGAACTGATCCTCAAAAATAATTTTTTTTTAAATAGGATTAATTTCAACAGGTGCACACAAAACCGATTTTGATCATTAATAAAAGTTGTGTTCTTTATCAAGAAACTTTCTACCGCCTTTATACCAGCTTGATGATTAATGCTCGTATACAAACCGTTCACATCTAGTGTGACCAGCTTACTTCCCAATGAAATTGAATTAATGACTCTGATAGATTCCAAAAAATCTGATGTGTCCCTGATAAGACCTAATAGAAGAAATGTAGGGAGTAAGAATTTTTTTCAACGTGATGGCTAATGGAGACAAAACTGAATCCGTGGATGCGACATTGGGGCATCCAGGGGGTTCATGAAGGTTCTTATGAATTTTAGGGAGAGCACAAAAACTGGTACTATTGGATGCTGATTAATGAGGAACTCGCCCAATTTGGAATCGATTACACCTAGCGTGCTATAATGATCAACCAGTTTTTTAATCTTTTTAGTAAACTCAAATGTGGGATTGGAAGGAATAGGATTATATGTATTGGTATCACCCAATTGTGTTTTAATCTCTGATATGTAATATGAGCGGTCCATAACCACAATTGCTCCCCCTTTATCCGCTGGTTTAATAATAAGGTCCTTCTCGGCTTTAAGGGCCGATAGGGACCGACTCTCCTCCCTAGTGAGTTTACTCTTGATATGAAATTGACCCCTGTTAATGGATTGTATGTGTTCATAACATCTCGTTGGACCAGATTAATGCAAGTCTCAACAGGATGATAGCAATGTGGCGGTTGGAAATTACTATGGACCCTCAGATTCAATTGATGAAGTGAAAAGGAGTCAGAAGATTGAGGAATATCATCATTAATCGTAATACGGTTAGCAAAATGAGCCTTAAGACGAAGAGTCCTGTAAAAGCGATGAAGTTCCAGGTCCAAATGAAAGGTATTAAAAGTTGGTGTTGGACAAAAGGTTAAACCTTTCTGTAGTAGGGTCAGTTCAGCGGGGGAGAGACACTGTGAAGAAATGTTGTAAACGATGTTTTCTGAAGTCCTACCTGAGATCTTGTCGTCATCCTGGACTGGTCTGTTGTGCCTTCGCCTCCCCCTCCGCATCTTCTCTGTATGGTCGAGTCCGACATTGTTCTAAAAAATGAGATGGGCGCTGTGATCCATATTTGCTGTCTGTGCAGGTAGAGGAAGGACTGTATCCTCGGCGTAGCCGACGGGAATTCCTGTAGAAGTCTGAAGAGTGCCATCTATAGAAATGATTGTGCAAATAGTCGTTCGTGTCACGTAGAAATTTCTTCTTTCTTGTTAGAAGGTTATTACGAAACTCTGTAATGCACTGATCTAATTTAGTTTTGAATGACTTAAACTCTTCAGCTGGTGTTGTATTCATCAAAAGTTGCTCAATAGTCACAATCCGGGCATTGAGTTCAGAGATCTCCTTCTGTAAATAATCAATAGTAAGGATTATAATGTCCATGGAACATTTTTTCAAAATTGCTTCAAATTTTGTACAGTACTCAGCATTATACTGAAAAAGGGTTGGTCTTAGGGGAACTCTCAAACCCCTAGGAATGCGTTGCACCTTATGGTACTCTGCTAGGGTCACACAATGCAAGTACAAGGCTCTCATAGTCCCTAGTACATAACTCCTCTGATGGGGTGTGTAAAAAAGACCCTGGGGTGGTGACTCTAGAAATAATGGTAGAAGCCTCTAATTGGTTAAATGAAAAAGTGGAGAACAACATTAGAAAAACAGGAGCAACAACCCAAAAATACATTATAAATGAGTCCAAAGATTAAGGGGTGCTCACTGATTAAAAACAGGTGTTGGTGCTCTGAAGAAACAGCACTGAAAAAATCAAGAACTTTGGCACTCAAAATGAAGATTTATTGTCGTGTACATTAATGAAGGCAAAAAAAACAAATATAAGAAAAAAGAAGACACATACCTTTGGGATACAACTTAGTACTGAAAAACAACAAAAAGAAAAAATACGGCCCTTTTGAATACAGATTATTTCAGCGACATTTCGGCTTGATTAAGCCTTTTTCAAGCATAAATCTGTGTAGAGTCATAAAGCATTAATATATGAAGTACAACATAAATGGAGACACAATATACACATGGGTCGCTAAAATTATACAATCCTAGAACACAAAAGAAAAGACTAGGTTACGTTATGCAGTTAATTAGCTAGTACTGCCAATTATAAATCATAATAGATAAAAGGACATGCTTGAGTCTGTATCTGTAATGGTCACATAAACATAAATGTTGTTACTGTTAACTATATTCTTAAAAAATAAAATAAAAGGAAGTGAATAGATATCACCCTAGATACCTACAATTAAATAATGGAGAAAAGGGTTCATATCGGAACACAATTGTAGTATCAGAATATGTGAGATGGAGTTACCTGAGGGAAACAGGGTCAATACATGCTGGTGTTCAATAGCGTCGATGCCATGGCCATATGGTCCATTAATAATGTGCTCCAAAGGGGAAATGTCTAGGACAATACTTCCTATAACAAATAAATCGCAGAAAAAAGGGGTGAGAGATGTGGGTATAAATGCCTGACGCAGAATCAAGAAAAAGGACCAATTGTAAAAGCAAAGAGGCAAAGTCAGGATCACATTACATAATGAAGTTACCTGAAAAGATGACTGCATGCTGGTGTCCACTAGCGTTGATGCCAGGACCTACTGGTCCGTTATTTATATGCTCCCCAGGAGCGGTATTTTAGAATTTACTTCCTGTATCAGGATGGCCAAGCGTTTCCGGTATTGGGGTGGCTAAATACGCTGGCTAAAGCAAAATGCATACTGTGCACGCACGCTACCAGAAATGGCCAGGGATATCCAAAGTGGCAATAGATGCTGAGCGCTTCCAGTATGGAACTGGCCGAAGAAAAAAACATGCACTGTGCATGCGTACCCCCGGGAATAGCCAGAGACACCCGAAGGCACGTTAGAATAATGTTATCATAAAACAGAGTATGTACGAGCCCAGATGGTACTGGAAGTATCATATATATAAGAAAAATTTTATATGTATCACTACATACAATTCAGCAGTCTGGACCACAGACTAATATTGAACCTAATATTCAGGCTAATTGTTTTTTTCTTATATTTTTTTTTTTGCCTCCAATACTATACACAACAATAAATCTTCATTTTGAGTGCCGAAGTTCTTGATTTTTTTCAGTGACGTAACCCCTTTATGATATGCGCTATAACTGTACTGCCCAAGATGGAATCAGGTATATGGAGCAGGCTCACGGGGTAAGCCTGCCCCAAATCTGGCAGGTGATGGCTGTTTGTTGCAACCCGGACCTTCCGTTAGCAATCGTTAACCTGTTAAATACTGTTGTTAACTTCTAACATTGGCATTTAACACGCGGCGGCATGGGGCATATCATTCCATACACACATCAGCGCGCCCATTACATGATTATGGGACACACGATGGGTTGCGATGACAGCAGGAGGGTCTGTTGAAGCCTGCATACAGCAATATGTAGCACAAGTGATCAGACAATCGCAGCTTTAAGTCCCTTAAGAGGACTATTAAGAACAGTGAAAATTAATAAAATTATTTAACCCCTCTCTGCCATTGGACATACTATTCCGTCCATGTGATCTGGGACTTAATTCCCATGGACGGAATAGTATGTCATACGCGATCAGCCGCGCTCACGGGGGTAGAGCGGCCCATCGCGGCTGGGTGTCAGCTGATTCTCACAGCTGACACCCGACACTAAGTGCCAGGAGTGGTCACGGACCGCTCCCGACACTTTAACCCCGACACACTGCGATCAAAGATGATCGCACTTTTCAGGCAGCTGCAGAGAGGCTGACAGCTTCTCTGCTTTTGGATCGGAGACCCCGCGGCATGCTGTGGGGTCGCGTTGTTCTGAGTGTCTCCATGGAGACTCCCGCCTCCAAGGTGGCCGTGGGGTCCTTCCCGGGGCTGTGGGGTCCTTCCCGGGGGCTGTGGGGTCCTTCCGGGTCCTGCAGTGAGGTGGCTTGTCAGTACCTGCTGAGAACCTCCTTCACTACCTGTCAGATTGCTGATTTTTTTTAAAAATTCCTAAATAAAGAAAAAAAAGTTCCCCAATAAATACATTTCTTTATGTAAAAAAAACCCAAAAAATAAAAGTACACATATTTAGTATCGCCGCGTCCGAAACGATCCGACCTATAAAACTTTCCCACTAGTTAACCCCTTTAGTGAACCCCATAAAAAAGGCAAAAAACCAATGCTTTATCATCATGCCGCCGAACAAAAAGTGGAATAACATGCGATCAAAACGACGGATATAAATAAACATGGTACCACTGAAAATGTCATCTTATCCCACAAAAAACGAGCTGTCATACAGCGTCATCAGCAAAAAAAATAAAAAAAGTTATAGCTCTCAGAATAAAGCAATGCAAAAATAATTATTTTTTATATATAAACATTTTTATTGTATAAAAGCGCCAAAACATAGAAAAATTATATAAATGAGGTATCTCTGTAATCGTACTGACTCGAAGAACAAAACACCTTTATCAATTTTACCACACGCGTAACGGTATAAACGCCCCCCCCAAAAGAAATGCATGAATTGCTGGTTTTGGTTCATTCTGCCCCCCCATAAATCGTAATAAAAAGCGATCAAAAAATATCATGTGCTCACAAATGGTACCAATAAAAACATCAACTCGTCCCGCAAAAAACAAGAGCTCACATGACTCTGTGGGCCAAAATATGGAAAAATTATAGCTCTCAAAATGTGGTGATGCAAAAACTATTTTTTGCAATAAAAAGTGTCTTTTAGCGTGTGACAGCTGCCAACCATAAAAACCAGCTATAAAAACCTGTTATAAATAGTAAATCAAACCCCCCTTTATCACCCTCTTAGTTAGGGAAAAATAATAAAATTAAAAAAATTGATTTATTTCCATTTTCCCATTAGGGTTAGTGTTAGGGTTGGGGTTAGGATTAGGGTTGGGGCTAAAGTTAGGGCTAGGGTTGGGGCTCAAGTTAGGGTTAGGGTTGGGGCTCAAGTTAGGGTTAGATTTGGGGCCAAAGTTATAGTTAGGATAGTTACGGTTGGGATTAGGGTTAAGGGTGTGTTAGGGTTAGGTTTGTGGTTAGGGTTATGGTTGGGATTAGGGTTAGGGGTGTGTTGGGGTTAGGGTTGGAGTTAGAATTGGGGGGTTTCCACTGTTTAGGCACATCAGGGGCTCTCCAAACGCAACATGGTGTCTGATCTCAAATCCAGCCAATTCTGCGTTGAAAAAGTCAAACGGTGCTCCTTCCCTTCCGAGCTCTGCCATGCGCCCAACCAGTGGTTTACCCCCACATATGGGGTATCAACATACTTAGGACAAATTGCACAATAACTTTTGGGGTCCAATTTCTCCTGTTACCCTTGGGAAAGTAATTAATTGGGGGCGAAAAGATCATTTTTGTGAAAAAATTTTTATTTTTTATTTTTAAGGCTCTACGTTATAAACTCCTTTGAAGCACTTGTGGGTTCAAAGTGCTCACCACACATCTAGATAAGTTCCTTAGGGGGTCTACTTTCCAAAATGGTGTCACTTATGGGGGGTTTCCACTGTTTAGGCACATCAGGGGCTCTCCAAACGCGACATGGCATCGGATCTCAATTCCAGCCAATTTTGCATTGAAAAGTCAAACGGCGCTCCTTCCCTTCCGAGCCCAAACAGTGGTTTACCTGCATATATGGGGTATCAGCGTACTCAGGACAAATTGTACAATGAAACAGATTGGATCTGAAGTAAATTTTTTGTGAAAAAAGTTAAATTTAAATTTTTTTAAACATTCCAAAAATTCCTGTGAAGCACCTGAAGGGTTAATAAACTTCTTGAATGTGGTTTTGAGGACCTTTAGGGGTGCAGTTTTTAGAATGGTGTCACTTTTGGGTATTTTCCATCATATAGACTCCTCAAAGTAACTGCAAATGTGATGTGGTCTCTAAAAAAAAATGGTGTTGTAAAAATGAGAAATCACTGGTCAACTTTTAACCCTTATAACTTCCTAACAAAAAAAAAGTTTTAGTTCCAAAATTGTGCTGATGTAAAGTAGACATGTGGGAAATGTTACTTATTAAGTATTTTGTGTAAGATATCCCTTATCCCTGTGGTTTAAGGGCATGAAAACTCAAAGTTGGAAAATTGCAAAATTTTCAAAATTTTCACCAAATTTCAATTTTTTCACAAATAAACGCAAGTCATATCATAGAAATTTTACCACTATCATGAAGTAAAATATGTCATGAGAAAACTATGTCAGAATCACCGGGATCCATGGAAGCGTTCCAGAGTTATTACCTCATAAAGGTACAGTGATCAGAATTGTAAAAATTGGCCCGGTCATTAACGTGCAAACCACCCTTGGGGGTTAAGGGGTTAATAAATATTTTAAAAAATATAAAAGACATAAGTTCAACTCAACTCCATTTCCACCATTAAATATATTAAGAAAATACATATATTTGGTATTGTCGAGTTCAGTAAAGTCCGATCTATCAAAATATAAAAATAATTAACCTGATCCGTAAATACATTAAATGAAGGAAAATTCAAGAATGACAAAATTATATTTTTTGGTTGATACAATTCCACAAAAAATGCTGCAACAAGTGATCAAACGTCATATCTGTCCCAAAATGGTTTAAATACAAAACTCGTCTTGCCCCACAAAAAATAAACCATCACATTGCTCCAACCACCTTAAAAATTAAAATGTCTTGGAAAATGGTGACACAACACCCCATTTTTTAAAAAAAACTTCTGATTTTTTTCTCAACTAAAATAATAAAACAAAATTGAACATGTTTGGTATCGAATTGCCTTTTTTCACAATTTCTCTCCACTTGGAATTTTTTTCCCATTTTCCAGTATACTACAGGAGCTTCTCACAAAATTAGAAGATCATCAAAAAGTTAATTTATTTCAGTTCTTCAATACAAAAAATGAAACTCATATATTATATAGAGTCATTACAAACAGAGTGATCTATTTCACGTGTTTATTTCTGTTAATGTTGATGATTATGGTTTACAGCCAATGAAAACCCAAAAGTCATTATCTCAGTAAATTAGAATAATTAACAAAAACACCTGCAAAGGCTTCCTAAGCATTTAAAAATGTTCCTTAGTCTGTTTCAGTAATCTCCACAATAATGGGGAAGACTGCGGACTTGACAGATGTCCAGAAGGCAGTCATTGACACAGTCCACAAGGAGGGTAAGCCACAAAAGGTCATTGGTAAAGAAGCTGGCTGATCACAGAGTGCTGTATCCAAGCATATTAATGGAAAGTTGAGTGGAAGGAAAAAGTGTGGTAGAAAAAGGTGCACAAGCAACCGGGATAACCGCAGTCTTGAAAGGATTGCTAAGAAAAGGCCAATTAAAAAATTGGGGTAGATTCACAAGGAGTGGACTGCTGCTGTAACCTTGCTTCAAGAGCCACCACACACAGACGTATCCAGGACATGGGCTACAAGTGTCACATTCCTTGTGTCAAGCCACTCATGACCAATAGACAACGCCAGAAGCTTCTTACCTGGGCCAAGGAGAAAAAGGACTGGACTGTTGCTCAGTGGTCCAAGCTGTTGTTTTCAGATGAAAGTAAATTTTGCATTTCGTTTGGAAGCCATAATCATCAACATTAACTGAAATAAACACTTGAAATAGATCACTCTGTTTGTAATGATTTTATATAATATAGGAGTTTCACTTTTTGTATTGAAGAACTGAAATATATTAACTTTTTAGTGATATTCTAATTTTGTGAGAAGCACCTGTACAGTCATGGCCAAAAGTTTTGAGAATGACACAAATATTATATTTCCACATGATCTGCTGTGTGTTTGACAGATGTTTTTATCACAGACAGAAATATAATTCCAAACATATGAGTAACAAAAGCTTATATTGACAGTTAGATAGTAATAGTTATAGAATAGTTAATGCAGCAAGTCAATATTTGCAGTGTTGACCCTTCTTCTTCAGGACCTCTGCAATTCTCCCTGGCATGCTCTCAATCAACTTCTGGACCAAATCCTGACTGATAGCAGTCCATTCTTGCGCAATCAATGCTTTCATTTTGTCAGAATTTTTAGGTTTTTGTTTGTCCACCCGTCTCTTGATGATTGACCACAAGTAGTGTTGAGCGATACGATACCGCAAGTATCGGGTATCGGCCGATATTAGCTCTATCGGACTTTCGATACTTAGTTCCGATATTTTCGTCTTATCGGATACCGGAATCGGATTTGTCACTGTAACTGTCAGTGTCCGTCGGTCGGGTCTGTCAGGAGTCAGCGGCACTTACCTGGCAGAAGATCTCCGGCGGTCACGGACTGGACTGCTTGATGGCCGCCATCATCTTTCCCCGGCGGTCACATGCAGTTTCTCGCGATAACTGCAGTGACTGCTGGGTAATCCCGGCCGTAAAGCAGTCAGTCCGATGACGTCACCGCCGGAGAAGCAGGTAATCAGCTGTGCTGCGTCGCGATGACAGGCTCTGCCTGTCATTGCGATGTAGCAGAGCTGGATCGTCGTGGGACACTTGTTACTATGGACTGCGTCGGACAGGTGGTATACTGTTGTTTTGTTTTTTTTCTTTTTTTACAGGAGATCGATGGCGTCGCAGGAATGAGAGTATAATAAAATTAATGAAAACTGTGTTGTCTCTTTTATTTCATTAAAATACTTTTTTCTTGCTGTGTCTTTTTTTTTATACATTTAAAAACTTTGGGATTAATAATGGATCGGTGTTGTGAATGGGTTTGAGATGAGTTCTGAGCAGAGCCTCCCTCTGGTGGTTACAAGCGGTACTAGTGAGGATTGTGAAGACTGGGAATCAGGTGTTACTGATTGGTCTTATTTAAGGGAATCATTTTCCCATCAGGGTTGCCGGTGATCAATTGTTCTGGTCTGAATCCTTCTTTCCAGTTTCCCTTGTAGCCTGCTGTGTCGTGTCTGCATCTCCTGCTATCAGATATGACAATTTCTTATTTTGTGTTTTTGCTATATTTTTGCATTTGGTCCTGCACTTCTGTGGGGGCCTTCGGGGTCCCCTCCGGGGGCTTTTGCCCTCTCTGTTTGGTTCAGCCACTGTGTTTTGTGCTTTTGCTTTTTCCAGTTTTTTCAGTGGCTGCTGTTTTTGTTACACCAGAGAACTAATTTAGGTGGTAGAGGTCGTGTGATCTCAGGTGATTTTGAAATTAGTAGAGTTGGTGTTTTTTCAGGGTTTTCTGGGATTGCAGTAAGTACCCTTCCTGTCCTTTTCTATTTAGATAGTTTGGGCCCCAGCGTTTGCTCATACTATTTTCTTTCTGTGTCAGTATTTCCTCTTGTCTAACCGCCATTACATGTTTGGGGGCTTTCTATTATCTTTGGGGTTCTGCTCCGGGGCAGATAGCTTTCCTATTTCTATCTTTAGGTGTAGTTAGTTTCTCAGGCTGTGACGAGGCGTCTAGGACCAACGTAGGAACGCTCCACGGCTGCCTCTAGTTGCGGTGGTTAGTCAGGGTACTGCAATCTCATAGATTCCAACTGCTCTGGTGTATTTCCTTTTTTGCCTGCACTCCTCAGCTACCGTAACATAACAGTATCACCGGCCATAAAAATTGTATGGTACTCACAGAAGGGAAAAAATATTTTGAAGGAAGAAAAGTTGTCAGAGATATTTTTCTGTTTGTTGCATTTTTTTTTTTTTTTTTCCCTCTGTATCTCTGGGTGCTGGGGAGGATCTTTTCTCCCAATGGAGTTTGCACAGTTGTCTGGCCGTGTGGATCAGCTTGCCACTGAGGTTCAGAGTATTGCTGCATATCTTGCTAGGTTGCCTGTTGTGGAACCTAGGATCCCCATGCCAGATTTGTTTTTAGGGGATCGAGCTAAGTTTCAGAATTTCAAAAATAATTGTAAATTGTTTTTTGCCTTAAAATCTAACTCCTCAGGAAACGCAGCGCAGCAGGTTCAAATTATCATCTCTCTCCTGCGCGGCGATCCTCAGGATTGGGCTTTTTCCCTGATACCTGGGGATCCTGTTTTGAGTGATGTTGATGCATTTTTTCAGGCTTTGGGGTTATTGTACGATGAGCCTAATGTCACTGATCAAGCTGAAAAAGCCTTGTTGGCATTAAATCAGGGGCTTGATGACGCTAAGTTATACTGTCAGAGATTCCGTAGGTGGGCAGTCCTGACCAAATGGAATGACGACGCTTTGGCGGCCCTTTTCCGGAAGGGTCTGTCGGATAATGTAAAGGATGTTATGGTGGGATTCCCTGTCCCCTCTGGTCTCAATGATTCTATGTCATTGGCGATTCAAATTGACAGACGTTTGCGTGAGCGGAGAAGTATGCGTGGAGTGGTGTTGCCTTGTGAGCCAGCTGCTGAGCCCATGCAGTGTGATGGAGTGGTGTCTGGGGCACAGCGTCATGAGTTTCGAAAGCGCAATGGGTTATGTTTCTACTGTGGTGATGCCTCTCATGCTATTTCAGTCTGCCCTAAGCGGGGAAGACGTTTTGCACGCTCAGTTGTCTTGGGTAGTGTTCAGACTAAGTTTTTATTAACTGTCACTCTGATATGCTCTCTGTCCTCATTTTCTGCTCAGGCTTTCGTTGATTCTGGAGCAGCTATTAACCTGATGGATTATGATTTTGCTAAGCGTTGTGGGTTTTCCTTGATACCCCTACAGAAGTCTATTCCTTTACTGGGGATCGATTCTACCCCTTTGGCTGAGAATAAACCCCAGTTTTCTACTCAGGTGATAATGAGGGTTGAACCTGATCACCAGGAGTGCTGCAAATTTTTGGTTCTATATAATCTGTATGACATTATAGTGCTGGGTTTCCCTTGGTTACAGTCTCATAATCCTGTTTTGGATTGGAAATCTGTGTCTGTAACCAGTTGGGGCTGCCAATGTGTTAGTGCCAACACTCCTGTTTTTTCTGCCTCCCCCAGGCTGAGGATGTTCCTGACTTTTTGTTTGATTTTTCTGATGTGTTTAGCGAAAGTAAATCTGCATCCTTACCTCCCCATAGGAGCTATGACTGCGCTATTGAATTAGTGCCGGGTAGTAAATTCCCTAAGGGTCGCCTTTTTAACTTGTCTGTACCTGAACATGACGCTATGCGGTCTTATATCAAGGAATCATTGGAGAAGGGTCATATCAGACCATCCTCTTCACCCTTAGGTGCCGGTTTTTTCTTTGTGGCCAAAAAAGATTGTTCATTAAGGCCGTGTATTGATTATCGTCTCTTGAACAATATTACTGTGAAATATCAATACCCGTTACCCTTGATTTCTGACCTGTTTTCCAGGGTGAAAAACGCTACTTGGTTTACTAAGCTTGACCTCAGGGGGGCGTATAACCTTATTCGCATTAAGCACGGGGATGAATGGAAGACGGCATTTAACACCCCTGAAGGGCATTTTGAGTACCTTGTGATGCCCTTTGGGCTCACTAATGCTCCTTCCGTCTTCCAGTCCTTCATGAATGACATTTTCAGGGATTTTGTGGACAAGTTTCTGATTGTTTATTTGGATGATATCTTGATTTTTTCTAATGACTGGGACTCTCATGTGAAACATGTTCGAACTGTATTCCAGATTTTGAGAGAGAATGCTCTGTATGTGAAGGGATCAAAGTGTCTTTTTGGCGTACAGAAGATCTCATTTCTGGGATTCATTTTGTCCCCATCTGTTATTGAAATGGACCCGGTCAAGGTTCAGGCCATCTGTGATTGGGTCCAACCTACTTCATTAAAGGCTCTTCAGAGATTTTTGGTTTTGCCAATTTTTATCGTAAATTTATTGGTAATTTCTCTGTTATTGTTAAACCATTAACTGATTTGACCAGAAAGGGTTCTGATGTGGTGAATTGGCCTCCTGAGGCAGTCTCTGCGTTTCAGGAACTTAAGCAGAGATTCACTTCTGCTCCTGTTCTACGGCAGCCTGATGTTTCTCTGCCATTTCAGGTGGAGGTTGATGCCTCTGAAATTGGGGCAGGTGCCGTTTTGTCCCAAAAAGATCCAGAGACCTCTAAAAGTAACCCTTGTGCCTTTTTCTCTCGAAAATTTTCTCCTACTGAACGTAATTATGACGTGGGTAATCGGGAGTTATTGGCCATGAAGTGGGCTTTTGAAGAGTGGAGACATTGGCTGGAGGGAGCCAAACATCAGGTGGTGGTCCTTACGGACCATAAGAATCTGGTCTATCTGGAATCTGCCAAGCGACTCAATCCTAGACAGGCCAGGTGGGCCTTGTTTTTTCACACGTTTTAATTTTGTGGTTTCCTTTCTTCCTGGCTCTAAGAATGTTAAGGCGGATGCCCTCTCGAGGAGTTTCCTTGCGGACTCTCCTGAGCTATCTGATCCCTCTGTTATTTTGAAGGAGGGTGTAGTTCTTTCCGCCATCTCGCCCAATTTGAGACTTGCTCTGGAGGGGTGTCAGGAGGATAGGCCCGAGCGCTGCCCTGTTGGAAAATTGTTTGTCCCGGACCAATGGAAAAAGAGTGTGATGTCTGAGATTCATTGTTCCGCATTGGCTGGGCATCCCGGAATTTTTGGTACCAGAGACTTGGTTAGTCGGTCCTTTTGGTGGCCTACCTTGTCTCGCGATGTCAGGGAATTTGTGCAGTCCTGCGGGACTTGCTCTCGCTCCAAGCCTTGCTCTCGCTCTAGTGGTTTGTTGATGCCATTGCCTGTGCCCAAGAGACCATGGACCCATATCTCTATGGATTTCATTTCCGATCTTCCTGTTTCTCAGAGAATGACCACCATCTGGGTAATTTGTGATAGGTTTTCCAAAATGATACATCTTGTGCCATTACCTAAGTTGCCTTCCTCCTCTGAATTGGTGCCGTTGTTCCTTCAGCACGTGGTTCGTTTACACGGCATTCCTGAGAACATTGTGTCTGACAGAGGAGTCCAGTTTGTTTCCAGATTTTGGAGGACTTTTTGTTCTAAACTGGGTGTTCAATTGTCTTTCTCCTCGGCATTTCATCCTCAGACCAATGGTCAAACTGAGAGAACAAACCAGACATTGGAGACTTATCTAAGATGCTTTGTGTCTGCTGATCAGGATGACTGGGTCTCTTTTTTGCCTTTGGCTGAGTTTGCTCTTAATAATAGGGCTAGCTCTGCCACTTTGATGTCTCCGTTTTTCTGTAATTCTGGGTTTCACCCTCGATTTTCTTCAGGACAGACGGAGGCTTCTGTCTGTCCAGGTGTTGACTCTGTTGTTGAGCGTATGCAGCAGATTTGGGACCAGGTAGTGGAGAGGTTGTCCTTCTCTCAGGAGAAGGCCCAGCGGTTTGCTAACCGGCATAGGACTGATGGTCCTCGGTTTAAAGTGGGGGACTTGGTCTGGTTGTCCTCAAAGAATATTCCTATGAGAGTAGCATCTCCTAAATTTAAGCCTAGGTTCATTGGACCTTATAAGATCATGGAGATTATTAATCCTGTTTCTTTTCGTTTGCTTCTTCCAGGGACATTTAAGATCCATAACGTGTTCCACAAGTCCTTGTTGAAGAGGTTTGTTGAGCCAGTGGTTCCTGCTGCTGTGCCTCCTGACCCTGTTTTGGTTGAGGGCAATCTGGAGTATGTGGTTGAGAAAATATTGGATTCTCGTTTTTCTAGACGAAGACTCCAGTATTTGGTTAAATGGAGAGGTTATGGTCAGGAAGATAATTCTTGGGTGTTTGCTTCGGACATCCATGCTAGGAGACTTATCCGTGCGTATCATAGAACTCATCCTGACCGACCTGGTTGCTCAAATGAGGGTTCGGTGACCCCTCCTCAAGGGGGGGGTACTGTTGTGAATGGGTTTGAGATGAGTTCTGAGCAGAGCCTCCCTCTGGTGGTTACAAGCGGTACTAGTGAGGATTGTGAAGACTGGGAATCAGGTGTTACTGATTGGTCTTATTTAAGGGAATCATTTTCCCATCAGGGTTGCCGGTGATCAATTGTTCTGGTCTGAATCCTTCTTTCCAGTTTCCCTTGTAGCCTGCTGTGTCGTGTCTGCATCTCCTGCTATCAGATATGACAATTTCTTATTTTGTGTTTTTGCTATATTTTTGCATTTGGTCCTGCACTTCTGTGGGGGCCTTCGGGGTCCCTCCGGGGGCTTTTGCCCTCTCTGTTTGGTTCAGCCACTGTGTTTTGTGCTTTTGCTTTTTCCAGTTTTTTCAGTGGCT
>JARQOD010000006.1:396061793-396088912 GCA_033576555.1 Oophaga sylvatica | reverse complement strand
AAACCATGTGTCATTTCATGTCGGGTTCTGTAATTTTACAAAAGCCGGCAATTGAATTAGCGGCTATTATACTATGTAGAAGTGTATGAACTATAAATATATGTATATATATATGTGACAATGACATGTGTATATATATATATATATATATATATATATATATGTATTCTATGTGTATATATCTATTCTTTCTTTTGTGATTTAAAAACTATTCATTTGGATCCATTATATGTCGGTTTTGCTAGCCACCGACAAAATCTCGCCAGACGGATGTCAAACGTACGCTCAGATGCGAGAAAATCGCATCCTTGCATTCAAATCGGACGACAGACGGATCAGTGTTCAGGAAACATTTGTGCGATTATCGGCCGTCTAAAACGGTCCGATTTTTTAGACGGCGTGTGTGACTTCAGCCTTAAAGGGAAAAGCTGTGTAGCTTGTGAGCGCTGCCAGGAAAAGGACAGTTCTAGTGAAGCTGAAGTATAAAAAGTTTTATTCAAACTAAAGTATAAATTTTTTTTATTCAAACTGTGTGTTTCTGAGTCCACTAGACTCCTTCATCAGGTATATCTTTCTTTTTTTTTTTTTCTTTTTTCTAGATCTTCAAATAGATTCCCCCTTTACTGGTTGGAGTAGAGACCTGTTGGGGACAATCCCATTAGGCTCTAAGTAGACCAGTTCCTCCTTTATTTGGAAAATACGCACAGTTAGCACTTTAAGTATCAGATCTCACCCCCCACAAAAAAAACCTGGTGGGTCTAACCGGGGTGTTTTTTTTTTTATCCATCATAAAATCTCTGGCCCACAGTAGCAATCGTTGTGATTCCTACATATGTATGACTCTCATGTTTTAACAGCTGCTCCATGTTTAAAACCCTATATTAGAGCAAGTATTAACTCATTACCATTTCCACATGGGTTTTCTGCTGCCATTGCACAGATTCGCTGTAGCTTTTCATTAACTAGAGAGATTGTTCCATGATTTTCAAACAAAGGACTTATTTACTGCTCTGCCAAACATGCTGTTTACTTAAAACCACACACATTTTCCTCGTGCAGAAAACTAGCGAGAACCACATGGTAATTTATCCACCTCAGTATATTTATTAAATTCTGTGTCTTTGCCAAATATTTCAGAGCAAATGAATAAATCCAAAATCTTACAAATCACTGATGTTAACAAGATAGCATTATGTTGGTATAATGGCAATGTAAAGGATCCAGGAAGCACAGCATTTGTTTTAGGCAAAGCGTAACATACTAGAAAAAAAACAAGTTAAGACCAGACCACCAAAGTGCCGGTTATTAAATATGTTAGACTGAATATTAGCCAACGGCATTGGCTGCGTACAGGTGTGAAGCAAGAGGGGTATAACGGCCTGAAAATCCGGACACAACAGAAAGAACCTATGAAAGTATTAACCCTTGGGGACCCAGACATTTTCTGCTTTTTTTTTTGTTTTGCTTTTTTCTTCCCCTTCTTCTAAGAGCCATAACATTTTGGGTTGTTTTTTTTTTTTCATCGACATAGCCATATGAAAGCTTGTTTTATTTTTTTTGCTAGACAAGCTGTAGTTTTTAATTAAACCATTCATTTTACCATATAGTTTAATGCAAAAAAATTCAAGAGGGGTGAAATGGTGAGACAAATGCAATTGTAAGGTCTCGATCACAGCTGCATAAAAAAATATCATTCTGATGTTGATCCAGAAAATTAGGACGAGTATCATATGAGTGCAATGAGAGTGTGTGATTTTTTTTCCACCTAGCATCCATATGACATGCGTATACACTCGAATGCAATCATCTTTTACATACTGTGTACATTACATACAACAGAGATTAGACATACTGAATAGATAAGATAGAATAGATATATATTCTGTAGATATATAATTTCACAAGCCCCCTACCTATTATTATTAAACTTGCAATCTTTAGTGCCTTTCATGGGGCACTAAAGGGTGTTTAACCTTTTTTACCCTAATAAATAAATAATTTAAAAAAATGGCGTGATTTCCCCCCAATTTTTGATAACCAGCCAAGGTAAAGCCAACAGCTGTTGGCCCAATAACCATGGTTCTTCCCAGCCTAAAAATACCAGCCCTCAACCACCCCAGAAGTGGCGCATCACATGAGATGTTATAATTCTGGCTCTTCCCGATTGCCCTGGTGTGGTGGCAACCGGGGTAAAGGTAGTTGGCATTGATGCCAGCTGTAATTTGTTAAAGATCAAAGCTAGCATCAAGCCCCGGCTAGTAATGGAGAGGTGTCTATCATACACTTCCATTAATAATCCAGTAATGAAAAAATAAAAACGCACCAAAAAAATGCTTTATTTGAAAACTCATTCCCCCACACTTTGCCTGGTTAGCCTATTTATTAAACATAAAAAAGGCCATGCAGGTCCACTGTAGTCCAGAGAATCCACATTTGTCCACAAATGGAAACTTGAAAACATAAAAAGAGCAAAATAAAGACAATACACTGTCATTCGTTCACCAATTTATTAGAAAACAAAAAAAATTCCACACAGGTCCCACGTAGTCCATGGCGTTGTAAGGGTCGGCCAGGACCGTAGTCATGGCCGAGGACACCTGGGCTTCTGTGTCCTGGCCTCACCTTACAGAAACATGTTCACCATTAGTCAGTATACCTGTGCCTTCAGGTCCAGCTCCTTCTGGTTCTCCCCTATGCTGTGGGAGATCCTCTCCAGGTAGATCAGCATAAACTGAGACAGTCCGTTTCAACTTCAACAAGAACATTTTTACTGGGTTCATTACACAGCACATCCAAAGTCTTCACATCTTTTACAACAGTCTTCACAAATCAATGTTCCTTTTTTTTCCCTGCGGTACTCTTACGGTTGCACAGCACGTACCCGGATCTGACCGTCCCTGACGGTTCCTCAGCATCCTCTCTACACAGCTCCGCTACGGATATGTATCCCCTGGTCTGTTTCGCCAAAGACACACAGACACAAGATCATTATTTCCCAGAGTCAGAAGCCACTGAGAGAGCGACCTGCCCTTCCGTGCTGTTTCCTGCACCTGTACCGCTTGTTTTCTGTCCAAACTCACTTCATCTGCAGGGTCCTCTGTCTGTTTCGCCACGGTCCTAAGGGTGTCTGCCCATGCGATGAGTTGCCACATACTGGAACCACTATTGGCCCCCAACTGTGCTGTCCTGGTTCTGTGGATGACTAGGCTTGCTTCTTTAATGTTTCGTGGCTGCTGTGGAGTCCGGGTCCTATAGCCCTTGTGGACGATATGGGCACCCAGCCCTAACTAACTCTACTTAGGAAATGTTTCTGTCTTACAACACAGCAGCCCCTCCTATTATTAACCATATACTAACTCTAAACCCTATCCAAGAACTGAGGACACTAAAATGCCCCCATCCAGTGGCCATTAATAGTCACTACACTTACTCTATTATATGAATACAGCAATAAATGAATTATACATTATATACAGTTTACAACATGGTAATACATCTTTAAGTGTAGCAATACCAAAGAAGCATAATGGTAATACACATTTAAGTGTAGCAGTACCATTATGTATTAACAATTATACACACACTGATAATATACGGTACTGGGACGAAAGAGGAAGATAAAGATATAACCGTATATATCATACACCCTACAACGTTTCCACAACGATCCCCCAAGCTGAAGTCCAGAGGCTATGGAGACTCATTCAGAGAGCGAAGCTCCAAGGCTGTACCAGCAGTTATTCTGGGTCCCGTTGTGCTCCGTGAGACCCGGCAGCTGTGATGAGCGCTGACGTCAGTAACTACACCCCTCATCAGAGTCGGTGAGTCTCTCTGCTCTATGTGTCTTTACTTTAGGTTTTTACCTACTTGATGACACAAGAGTCTGAAGACCCCCGTACACATTAAAGGAAAGTTTTCCGAAACTCGCCGAACTCCGTATCAGCTGACAATCTAGAGTGTATGGAGGCCTAATGACTCTTTGCTGAGAAATGTGGGAATAAGGATTGAGACCAATCCCCTAATTCTCCTGGAAAATAAGCCACTATCAGAAATGTTTTTCAGAAGCTGACATCCTTCTCTCCAATAAAAATACACATACTCAACTGGACCGAGCATGTATAGGTAAGGGAGAAATGAGGAGAGCATTTGGCCACCAATTATATAAGGTGGGTGGGCACATTGGCAAACAATCTAATATCAGAGGTGAATCCAGCGTTCAGTCCTATAGTGCCTACTGCCCTTCTACCACCTCCTACTTCCATTCCACATCAAACATTGCAATGTTGGTTACCAGATGAGAAAAGTTGTATAAATCCAGGCTTTCCTGCCAATCTCTTAGGCAAAACTAATTCTATGAAAATATTGATTCAATCCTTAGGCTATGTGCACATAGGCCCCAATTCATCAAAGCTTTTTCAACAGAATTCTGATGTGAAAAGTTTTGAAAACTCACAAATTTTCAAAAAATATTGCAACCTTTGGCACTTCCATGCAATTTTTTGCCCAGTTCTGAAGTGGACAGAGCTGGGATAGGACGGGGTGTGGCAACCCCCACTGATCTAATTCATGATGAATGGCAGTGTACACCTGAGCCATAAATCTTACTCTAGTCATTGACTGGAGTAAGATTGTGGTGAGACACAAATAGAGGCGCTCGCCACTTCGTGCCTTGTCTGATTCATTAAGAGGCAAGCTCCTCTTTTTGGGCCGTTTTGTTATAATTTCCGGTTTCCATGTCAATTTTGTTAATCTTTCCTTGAACAGAATGGAGAAACAGAACTCAAAACGGATCTAGAAATAAAACCTAATAGGTTCATTTAGATCATGCCCGACAATGATGAGAAGGATCAGGGTGTGCGTGATGAAAAACTGTACAGATTATTGGCTAATGCTGACACTAATTAAATAATATATAATATCACAAGTGGCATCTTAAACTAACCGACTTCCTACCAAGTGACTTGTGGACTTCCTGTGCCATTGCCATGTTTACCAGATTGTGGTAAAGGTTAGCCTCTCAGAAACCCATAGCGGCATGCTTGGAAAGGCTTTGGATCCTGAAAGTTGTGACACTTGTTATTAAAGAAATCTGTTAAATTGCAAAATTTGTGTTCTACTGGGGCAATGCATAAATTCAGACCATAGTTTATTATTCGTGATGCATGAACGTGCTGAGGTAAGGTGTTATTCGAGAATCCTCGGGTGCTAACTGATTGTCTTAGGCGTGCTCGAATAATATGTTAGCATCCCCGAGCCTGCATGTATTGTGACTGTTCAGCAACCTCAACACATGCATGGTTTGCCATATTGTTAGGCAATCCCTGCATGTGTTGCGGCTGTCAAAGACACTCAGTTAGCACCCAAGCATGCTCGGATAACACCTTATCCGAGCACGTTCGCTCATCACTATTATACCCATAAATCATATGTAACAATAATATTATGTTATGCTGGTACCAGCAAAAACTATTTCAGTCCACAAAGCAACATATAACTAGAAAACTCAGGGTAATACATTATTCATAAGGTGCTGGCTTTTGACATTTATTCTAAATCATGGACCACTACGTCTCAACATAGATTTTCTTAAATATGAATTATAAGAAAACTATAGTACAGTTAGCTCAGCTTCACACACATCTAAAGGATCGTTCACAAATATAGTGCAGTGCCCAATGGATCTTCAAATGGAGAATTGTGAAGACTCGTGTATGTGTTGCTCTAGCACAGGGGTGGGCGATTAATTTTCCCGAGGGGCCACATGAGAGACCATGACTGTTGTGGAGGGCCGTACTGATAGCTTGAAATTATTTCTACTCAATGTTAATTTATTAATATTAATTGTATTACTTAATATTGAGCATAATTAAGTATGCTGACACCCCCCTATATATCTTTGAACCCCCAACAGCCCCTTATATACAGCATGAGCCTCACACAGCCTACTACATATGCAGCATGAGCCCCACACAGCCTCCCTATATATACGGCATGAGCCCCACACAGCCTCCCAATATACGGCATGAGCCCCACACAGCCTCCCTATACATGGCATGAGTCGCATACAGCCTCCCTATATACGGCATGAGCCCCACACAGCTTCCCTATATATGGCATGAGCCCCACACAGCTTCCCTATATATGACATGAGCCCCACACAGCTTCCCTATAGACGGCATGAGCCTCACACAGCCTCCCCATGTACGGCATGAGCCCTACACAGCCTCCCCATGTACAGCATGAGCCCCACACAGTCTCCCCATGTACAGTATGAGCCCCACACAGCCTCCCCATGTACGGCATGAGCCCCACAAAGCCTCCCCATGTACAGTATGAGCCCCACACAGCCTCCCCATGTACAGTATGAGCCCCACACAGCCTCCCCATGTATGGCATGAGCCCCACATAGCCTCCCCATGTACAGCATGAGCCCCACACAGCCTCCCCATGTACGGCATGAGCCCTACACAGCCTCCCCATGTACAGAATGAGCCCCACACAGCCTCCCCATGTACAGTATGAGCCCCACACAGCTTCCCCATGTATGGCATGAGCCCCACACAGCCTCCCCATGTACGGCATGAGCCCCACATAGCCTCCCCATGTACAGCATGAGCCAGGGGCGGACACAGACTGTAGTGGGCCCCTGTGCAAGAAATTTTTCGGGCCCCCCCCCCCGCACTTTATAGGGCAACAAAGTCCTGCTCAGCTCTGGTAATCTTACCTGGAGCAGGCAGGGCAGGCCAGACCAAGAGGATCCATCCACACTGTCCCGTGTCCGCACTCCACAGCATTTAGGGCACGGGCCAGCACACAGCGACCGTCACTAAACAGTCACACACTGATGCTGGCGATGCGGCTGCAGCCACTGACTGTGCGGCCGGCGCCACACGCACACAGCGACAGTCTGTCTTCTCTCCTCCTCTGCTCCCCCACAGCGGCAGCACAGCACAGCACTGACGCTGCTGCTGATCTCATCTCATCTCACCTCAGGGCTGGCCCCCCTGCACCGGCGCGCCGCACTCGCACTCTCAGGACCCGCTCCCGAGGCCTCCCGCAGCGCTGCTCTTCTCCTTGTGCCTCGGCTGCGTAGGCAGGGCCGGCTCCAGGTATTTATGGGCCCCGGGCGAAAGAGCCTCAGTGGGCCCCTTTAACACAGACCACGATTCATGATGCACAGATACAGCAGAGAAATATAGGTGCAGTACAATGCCAAATACTTCACTTCTTCCATTACATGAGTGATATCTATTGTAAATTGTACAATAGCTCAAAAACCGCCAAATCCTCACAGCGCACAGAACAGACTGGACAGTACAGTCCTCCATACAATATTATGGGCACCACAGTCTCCCACTCATCACCCATATAATACCCCATGCAGGATGTCACCCCCCATATAATGCTCCATACAGAATACTGGACCCAAAATAATGCTCCATACAGAATACTGGACCCAATATAATGCTCCATACAGGATACTGGTCCCCATATAATGCTCCATACAAATATGGAGCTCTCCTCTGCGCTGTACTGCGTTCTGCACTGTTACAGCTCAGGAAAGGGCGCTGTGGAAAGACTCCCCATTATCATCATGATTGTCTCCCCATCATCATCATTGCCTCCTTATCATCATCATGGCCTCCCCATCATCATCATGGCCTCCCCATTATCATCAATGCCTGCCCATCATCATCATCTCCTCCCCATCATCATCTTCTCCCCATCATCAATGCCTGCCCATTATCATCAATGCCTGCCCATTATCATCATCTTCTCCCCATCATCATCAATGCCTCCCCATTATCAGCAATGCCTGCCCATCATCATCTCCTCCCAATCATCATCAATGCCTGCCCATCATCATCTTCTCCCCATCATCAATGCCTGCCCATTATCATCAATGCCTGCCCATTATCATCATCTTCTCCCCATCATCATCAATGCCTCCCCATTATCAGCAATGCCTGCCCATCATCATCTTCTCCCCATCATCAATGCCTGCCCATTATCATCAATGCCTGCCCATTATCATCATCTTCTCCCCATCATCATCAATGCCTCCCCATTATCAGCAATGCCTGCCCATCATCATCTTCTCCCCATCATCAATGCCTGCCCATTATCATCAATGCCTGCCCATTATCATCATCTTCTCCCCATCATCATCATCATCAATGCCTCCCCATTAACAGAAATGCCTGCCCATCATCACACACAGACAGCACACAAGCACTCTCTCACATACATACACACACATACACACACACACATACATACACACACAAAGCACCGCACTACATACACACAGACACACACAGAGACACACACACGTCTTACCTGTCCGGCGTCCACGCACTCTCTGCCACAGCCGGCCACTGAATGATGACGTCATTCAGCGGCGCTGCTGTGAGAGGAAGCGCCGGCGCCCCCTGGAGCCCGGAGCTGCGGCAGCGGAGGCACAGGAGAGGTAAGTATTGTGCCAGCTGATGCCGGGGCCCTGAGCAAGCGGGGGGGGCCCAGTGGCGGCGCTGACACCGCTCTCCTCCACTAACGGGCGCGGGGGTGCCAGACTGCGAGTGGGCCCCCCCGCCTGCTCAGGGCCCCGGCACTTGCCCGGGTGTGCCGGGTGCTGACGCCGGCCCTGTGCGTAGTGCACCACATGGCTAATTTGAATAGGTAAAAAATTAGCCATGCGGTGCTGGAGGCTGGAGGGGCCCCCTCTCCCCTGGGGCCCCCGTTCAATGAACGGGCTGCACGGGCGGTAGGTCCGCCCCTGGCATGAGCCCCACACAGCCTCCCGATGTACGGCATGAGCCCTACACAGCCTCCCCATGTACAACATGAGCCCCACACAGCCTCCCCATGTACAGTATGAGCCCCACACAGCCTCCCCATGTACAGCATGAGCCCCACACAGCCTCCCATGTACAGCATGAGCCCCACAAAGCCTCTCCATGTACAGTATGAGCCCCACACAGCCTCCCCATGTACAGTATGAGCCCCACACAGCCTCCCCATGTATGGCATGAGCCCCACAAAGCCTCCCCATGTACAGCATGAGCCCCACACAGCCTCCCCATGTACAGTATGAGCCCACACAGCCTCCCCATGTACAGTATGAGCCCCACACAGCCTCCCCATGTACAGCATGAGCCCCACAAAGCCTCTCCATGTACAGTATGAGCCCCACACAGCCTCCCCATGTACAGTATGAGCCCCACACAGCCTCCCATGTATGGCATGAGCCCCACAAAGCCTCCCCATGTACAGCATGAGCCCCACACAGCCTCCCCATTTACTGCATGAGCCCGTTTCCCCATATACTACATGAGGCCCCACACAGCATACCCATAAACTGCATGAGCCCCACACAGCCTTCTTATATACAGCATGAGCCCCACAGTCTCTCCACATACTGAATGAGACCCCACACAGCCTCCCATATACTGCATGAGGCCCCCACTGCCTCTCCATGTACTGATTGAGCCCCACACTGCCTCCCATATATTGCATGACAGTATACAGCCTTCCCATAGCCTCACCATGTGCAGCATGTCTCCCCCATAGCCTTCCCATGTGCTGCATGTCACTCCATAGAATCTCCATGTTCACCCCATAAAATTCCCATGTTCACCCCCATAGAATCCCCATGTCCACCCTCATAGAATCCCCATGTCTACCTCCACAGAATCCCCATGTTCACCTCCATAGAATCCCCGTGTTCACCCCCATAGAATCCCCATGTTCACCCTCATAGAATCCACATGTTCACCCTCATAGAATCCCCATGTTCACCCCATAGAATCCCCATGTTCACCCCCATAGAATCCCCATGTTCCCCCATAGAATCCCCATGTTCACCCCATAGAATCCCTATGTTCACCCCCATAGAATCCCATGTTCACCCTCATAGAATCCCCATGTTCACCCCCATAGAATCCCATGTTCACCCCATAGAATCCCCATGTTCACCCCCATAGAATCCCAATGTTCACTCCCATAGAATCCCCATGTTCACCCAATAGAATCCCCATGTTCACCCTCATAGAATCCCCATGTTCACCCCCATAGAATCCCCATGTTCCCCCCCATAGAATCCCCATGTTCACCCCCATATTCATACATATGAAAAAAAAAACACCACATACTCACCTCGGTCCCATTCGGTCCCATACTTACCTCGGGCCCTGCTTCTGCTTCAGCTGCTGTCGCTGATGACATGACATCATCGCGTCAGCTGTTTCTCATGCTGATTGGTGGAGGAAGTGCCCGGAGGCCCCTCCTCTATCAATGCTGACTGCGGGAGACAGTGAGCGAGCGGGTGGGCACGGTGCAGCCCACGGACCTCAGGTTTTCAGCTCCGCGGCTGTCTCGGTCTGCGGGCCAGACTGAGACAACCAAAGGGCCGGATGTGGCCTCGGGCCCACTTTGCCCAGGTCTGCTCTAGCATCACCAACTTTTTACCATAACTAAACTTGTCTGTGCACCATAATGTGATTAAACAGTCACTATTGTTTTAAAACTTTGTATAAATGAATAGTACAAGGGAATATAAGAAATATTGTAATGTGGCTTATAAAAGACATGTGTTTCCTCTTTCATAGCCACTTCTTCCTCTCCAACACCTCTTGAACTTATCATCACCACTCTGAAATTAAAAGCTCAAGTCTATCTTGGTCAAAGCAAGATATAGTGACAGCTCACTGAGGCATCAGGTTACACTTCTTATCATACTCTATGGTGAGGGGTAGTGATGACTGATGAGCAGTGTGAAAGAAATCAAGCAGTGAGTTAGCTATATCCTGGTGTTGGCTTCACAGCTACACAGATCAGTACTGCTGTATAATATCCTCTATGATTCTGTGTTTACTTTTCAACATGTACTAAACAAACAAAGAAGAGCAGCAATCCCTGTTTCTGTGTATAATGCTTGGGAAATATAGTTTCTAGTCTTCACCTACTAGCTCA
Organism: Oophaga sylvatica; assembly: GCA_033576555.1. NCBI lineage: Eukaryota > Metazoa > Chordata > Amphibia > Anura > Dendrobatidae > Oophaga > Oophaga sylvatica. Next base: position 396,077,941 of record JARQOD010000006.1, on the reverse strand, counting down.
GAGAGAACTGAGAATTAAAAGGAGCCTGCAGAGAGGAAAACTGTCAATAAATGCTGGATAATGGTAAGAAATGGTGTTATTCCTCATGTAAACACATGACAGTTTGTACTGAAATGTTATGTGAAATAAAGTACACAGTAATATTGGAGGATGATACAGGGCAAAAAATTTGGTGGGCACCTAAATTTCATCTCTGGGATCCAAATCTTACCTGACTGCCTATCGTATCTTTACAGAAGTAACATTTCTAAACCTAATGCACAAATTGTTTACTATACCATATCACAGAAAGATATCATGATACAGAAAGCTACAGCTGGACACTAACCTAGTATAAACCACTGAACAAGTCAAATTTGGATATATACTGTATGTACACTGGGAAATCTTCCTGCATAATATATCTACATCATTGTAGGAAACGCTGCATCATTATAAGGATACGTAGTCTGTAGGGGTTTCACTCTCTGGTAGGCATTAGGCCGCGTTCACACAGGTAATGCAGTTTTGGTCCAAACACGTGCAAGTTTTATTAATTTCTACAGGTTGCACCAAACAAAATCATAAACACAAATCCCTAGCCTTGTCCAAATGCTAACTAAATAGAACAGACCCTGGCTACTCATGCACAGCTGAGCTAGCCCCAGCTTGGTCAAGCAAAATAGCTAGTGTCTATAGCAACCAGTGATACTTGCGGTTCTCTGCACACGGCGTGTGCATTTAATCATGATCGCATGTGTCAGTGCAGGCTGACCCAAACAGATTACAGTCATTTCTCCTGGTGCACACTTCATTCACAAAAGAGGCACGGTGCCACAAGTTACAGTATCCCATTCAGCCCATTCTCCATTGGTTTTCAGTACCAAGCAGAAGTGTTCAACTCTGGGCACAGTTCACACTGAACAGGCTGCAGCTTTCACATAGTATGTTGCAGCTCTCACAAACAGACTGATTAGTGCAGTCTCCATTCAGAGAGGCACTTCTCTCTCTCAGCTACAGTTCACATTTTGGTTGATCACTCACCAGCAGCACACTCGACTTTGTTTCATCCAGCAGATGACACTCCCTCAGGAGACTCCCATTCCATGAAGCTACTTCTTTGTTCTTAGCAAAACCTTACATGTGTATCTAATCAAGACTCTGCAGAGCTGGGATTTAACCCTGTCCTTCCCAGTATTGCTACTAGTCATATATGAACAAGACCCTCTCCATCAAAGTTACAAGGATAATTGTAAGCCTCCTTACCTTGACACGCCAGAGCTGGTATGTCACTCTCCACAAGGAGAAACCTTACCCCTAGACCTTAGTCCAGAGCCTCTCATCAGCCAAATCAGATATCTCCTTCTTTGCACTGAGAGGGCCATAGCCGAAACACGTGTCTGCAAATGGAGATTCTGATTTGGCTTTTATCCTAAGTCATATTACAAGACTCGTTAAAGGGTTGATTGTGACTTGTAGGATCGCTACTTCCAATAGGTGGCGCTATAGAGTACAAGTCCTCTTTGTTTGAAGAGGCAATTTGCATAAGGATAATTGAGTCATTCAGAAAAAAGAACTGCATGTATTCATGACCACCTCTCCACCTGCTCTTATCTGTATGTGATCATCAAATTGCCATTAAGTGCCCTACATAAATAGTGATTTGTAGATTTCTCCCAGCCATGATTTTGTGGTGTGTACGGTCAATATACAACACAAGCACTCACAATCAGGATATTTCCTATGTTCAGTTTTAACTAGAAAACCAAGTAAGAATGAACATGGTGAACATAGTGTCTGTGCTCCTACCCTAATGGGGAGATTTCCCGACGTGCACTGCAATGTCTCCATAAGCAACCGTTCACCAAGCTGGAATTGTTCATTTTTCCTCCAACTGGTGTCGGCATACCTATTGTTTAACTGTATAGGACAGGTTAGCAGACTGTACCTTCCTGTACAGGGGGCCACTGCAAAGAAACATATACCATGCAGCTTGTTTCTTTACATTGGATCCTTATGGTAGACAGATGCCTCGGCTCCCATCCTCACTCAGCACACTGTTGGCCGCATACCTCCTCAGTGTGTGCACAGTTGTCACTGACTCCGCAGGTCACTACCCTGGTGCTGAACAAGTGAAACCCGTGTCTAATTGTTGGTAAATACTCTAAAATCTACTGACACAAATACGAGAAGTATCTGGCCCAAATTACAAAATCAGTATTTGGCCCACCAATCCCATCTACTACAGTATATGTCATTTACTGTATAATACTCGTCTAGTTTTATGGCAGAGGGGGCGTTGTGCTCCATGACCCGTTTGGGACTACTATCTTTACACCTCCTACACTGATCTAATGTGTATGGAAAACTTCTGGCACAGGGCTATCCTTGAACTCAATTAACATAAATGGAGGTGTCATGGTATAGAAATGTGTAATGATAGCTGAAGAGGTTCAGAGTATAATTACTGAGAATGATGGTGTTTTTTGATGGTGAAAAAGTTTAATAAGACAGTTTAAGGGTTATCCCCAAAAATGTAGTAGGAACAGGAATAACTGACTGATCACTTTCAGTCTGACACTTAGGACCCTTTATGATCCTGAAATCGGGGCTCTGGAACACAGAGATGGGGTTCTGCAAAGCCCTGTCTTGGCTGCATCAAATGTGTGAATGCTGGGGATCCATTGTCTACGGGACTGCCAGAGAAAATTGAGTACAGTGCTTTGCTATTTCCAGTCCCATAAGCTATAAATGGAGCAGGTGAACTTCTGCTCCACTCAAGATGGAGTTCTGACAAGCCTAGTTCCTGGCTTCTGAATGTCCGTTCTTAGGATGGCGTGTGTATGTGGTGGGGGGTGTTGTTCCACGAGTGGGAACGCCAGTCATCAGTAAATTATCCCTCTCTGGTGGATACAGATAGCTTAATATTTGGGAATAACCTCTTAATGGGATGAGACTGCATTTAAAAAGCACAGTTCCTATTCTGGGACACATTTAGATTTATCCATTAGTGATGCCAGAACAGAACGACATCTGACACTATGATGCATTATCAATAATTGTTAAATGAAAGCTCTTTCTGTTTGACTGAAAAAAACAAACATTTAAAGATAATGGGCTGGCTCCTTATTGCGAGTTTTTTCATGTCATGAAAGGAAAAATGCGTGGAGCAGTTTCAAGCAGTGTTTAAATATTTGCTCATTATTGCTGTCACAGAAAATTAATTCGCAACATGTAGATCTATTCCCAAATGTGTAATAAAAGTACAAATTAAACTGCCTGTTCTATTAGTGTAGAAACCAACCTGTATGGCATGATAAGCACTTGCCAAGTGTAGCTAACATCTGACCGAGGGAGATGAGTTCATCAAAGGCCTGCTCTATGGATACTTTATTAAGGCACAGCTCATGTTTTCTTATTGGGGCACTGTACATTTTAATAAGGGGGCATAAAGGAGTATAGCTAAAGAGGGGATGCAAGGGTAGCATTTCACACGGGTCCAGGGATCTGGGTACCCCTCTGCTAAAAGATACTGGTATTATCAATGATACCGTTATGTCTCTTCTGGAGAGATGGATCCATGAAGCCATTGGTCCAGCTGAGCAGTTCTTATGCAGCACGGACCAGTAGCGCTGATGCAGAAGGTCAATGTATTTGAAACCATAGTAAAAGAAATGGGCGATCCAGAAAGAACACAAATGGAGTAGCAGAATAGTTGCCAGGCATCTAGTTAATCAAAGCTGAATCAGAAATGTGGCGCCAATGTGTCAGAGCTGAGTGCCAGGGACAGGTCAAGGTAGCAGGGCTGAAACGGTGATGTAGCTGAGTTGACTCATAGATGAGGAACCGATGTGGCAGACGTGTCAGTAATCTGTCAGTAGTCAGCTGAGCAACTGAGTTCAATATAGCAGAGCTGGCACCGAAATGTTGAATGTTGATTCTGAGATGAGAAACTGCTGTAGCAGAGCTGAGTCTGCAACAGAGTTCATTGTGAGTTGAGTTTGTAACAGAGATTAATGTGGCAAAATAGATGAAGAGTAGCAATGTGGATGCCTACTACCTTCCAACACTCCCACTCAACAACTACTTATCCTGTTAGTCCCATAGTGGTTCTGAATTCTTCAAACTTGGCTCTGGGAAGTGGCTATGTCATAACATCAGCTATCATCTGGTCAGTCTCACAATAAACAAACTCAATTATGCCAAGTTCTATCAAATCACGCAGGTGATGCTGTTTAACATCAATGTGTTTGGTTGTTGCATTGATCTTCTCACTGCACTGCATCCTTGGTTGTCTTCATAAATCACTGTCTCAGCTGAGTTAATGGCTTACCAAGATTTCCCAATAATTGGTTTAACCAAATGACCTCTTGACTTGTGTAGGTTGCAGACACATACTCTTCTTCTGTTGATGACAAGGCTACAGACACCTGTTTTCTGTTAGACCAAGAAATTGAACTTTCTCGAATCTTGAACAAATAACCGCTTGTCAATTTGCAATCACTTAAGTCACCAGCCCAGTCTGCATCCACATAGCCTGTGAGTTTAGATCTCCTGTTACAGATATCCTTAAATTTATGTCTTGAGTCTCTTTCAAATATCAAAGAACACTCTTAACGGCATTCTTATTTTTTTGGCACTTTTTTCCACATATCTGCAGAGAATTCCAATTGTTGTGGTGATATCCAGTCGAGTCATAGTTTCTATGTATAGAAGTGCCCCCACAGCTTGTCTGTATTTCTCATTGTTAGTTAACAGATCATCTTCTCCTTCCCACTTTAAGTAGAATGGTTCCATTGGGGATGATATAACTTTGGCTTCCGACATTCTAAACGGATTCAGAATTGAATTGATTTTTGGACTTTGGTTTAAAAGAAATCTTCCATCTCCTTCTCTTTGGACCTAGACACATTTCCAAAGTCTTTATTTTCAAAATACTGATTCAGAATTTGTCATCTTTGCAATTTCTGTTTTCTCTTAATGAACCATAATCACATCGTCCACACATAGGACAATATACATCCACTTTTCATCTGTACATTTCGTGCATAAACACGGATCTCCTTGACCTCTTTTAAATCTTTCTTCCAACAAGACTGTTCATTTTGGTGTTCCATGCATTTTCCAATTGCTTAAGACCATAGAGAGATTTTTGTAGCTTGCAAACAACATTCTCTTCACCCCCTTTGATATAATCCTCAGGTTGAGTTATGTACAAGTCCTCTTCAATGTCACCATTTATAAAGGCAGTTTTGATTTCCAAATGTCTGACAAACATCTTTTGTACAGCAGCTATAGCCATTAGAGTCCTGAATGTGTTCTGCATAGGAACTGGAGAAAATGTAACATCATAATCTTCATCATATTTTTGAGAATATCCTTTTGTGATTAATCTTGTTTTAAATCTGTGAACCTTGCTTACAGAGTCATAGTTGGTCTTATTAACCCATTTACATTTGATTGCTTTCTTGCCTTCTGGTGGTTTGCTGAGTTTCCAAGTTTGAGCTAGATGAAGGAACTTCATTTCCTCATTTACTGCATTAATCCACTTCAGTTTTTCATGGACAGGTAGTTTTTGCATCTCATCCGATGATTGCGGCTCTGACTGAGGTAGTGTTTTGACAAAATAGGCTAGAAGCTTAACTGGTATACCCTTGTTTGATCTCGACGATCTCCTGACTTTGAGTTCACCTGATTTTTCTGTTGCTTTTTCAGTGGTTGAAGAACCTAACCAAACGTCTACATCCTTTTCATTGTTATTTTGAAATTGTGACAGAGATTGTTGTTGCTTCAGCTGGACTACTAGTATGATGTCATGAAACTTGAGCAACACAAAGTTCTTATCAGTCATTACATCTCTGCTTATTGTGACCTTCTTCATTTCTGGGTGCAGGATTCTACGTATATCCTTTTTGGGTTTCACTGTAGGATACCTTCTTTTGCATGAGATTCCCACTTAGTAAGTTTTTCTTTGGGAATGTGTACAAATACTTTTCTTCCGAATATTCTTATGTGTTGTAATTCAGCCTTCTTCATGTTCCACTGTTCAAATGGAGTTTTCTCAGTAGCTATACCTGGTCTGTTTTGAAGATAGCAAGCTGTCATGATTAGAGATCAGTGAATATGTTCAAAAACGATGGTCAAACATAAATTCATCATGAAAATGGCACATTCGCATTCGTGATCGTAAACACAAGCAAATTTTTATAAAATCGGTAAATATCGGTAACATTCAGTAAAAGTGCTGGAAAATATTTACTTTGCCACTAAAGTATTTTGAGCACTTTGGCTAGGATAGTGGTGGTGTACGATGAGCGTGGGGCGCATGTTTGATAAGGGTAGGTGGTGGGGAGAGCTCAAAGGAGCGTAGTGTTTGTAAAAAAAAAATTTTTCTAACTTTATGTGTGCACATTGCAGCTGGCCAGTCAGGGCTCAGGAAACATCCACAATATCCTGACACAACAACTTGTGTCATTGGCTGCTGAAATCATATGTCCCTCTCTTTACAAAGAGCTGACATCTTGATTTAGCGCCATTTTGTCACTATCACAGAACAGAAAAGCTGCTCCTAACGCTGGGCCTGGGTGCTGATAGATTTTAGCTAGTTAGCTACGCAGTTGTTTTTAAAGTGTATGCCACACTAAGCGAGATCGCAAGCGAGATCGCTAACGAGATCGCTACTGCGTCACCATTTATGACGCAGTAGCGATCTCATTAGCGACTTAGCTGTGTGTGACATGTAGTAGCGATGTGGCCCCTGCTGAGATGTCGTTGATCGCTTATGAACGTTCTGAGCGTTTTTTGGTCGTTGGTGTCCCGCTGGTGAGCCTGAATCGCTGAGTGTGACACCCTTTATGAACGACTTCACCAGCGTCACAGGTGGGACTAGGTTTTCCCAACGACCGCAGAGGTCGTTATACAGATCGCTGATGAGTTGTGTTTGGAATCACAGATCGCTGATGAGTTGTGTTTGGAATCTAACTAGCGATCACATAGCGATCGCACTAGCAATCTCGCCAGGTTAAGTCGTTGTCGTGATCGCTAGTGCGATCGCTAAGTGTGGCAGTGCCTAGTCAGATAGTTTAGACAGCTAAGTGCCTGTGTGGCTGTGAAATCGACCTTTCAGCAGATTCTTCTGTGATTTGAGCTACTGCACAGTAAAAACATATATTTTTTGATTTTTTGTAGTTTCAGCACGCCATATCTCACTTTTTGTTCAAAACGTGTTAGTAATTTTCGTAGGAAGTTTTATACATGTTTATTTCGTTTTTGTTTTTTTAACTTGAAATAAATGTTGGTTTTATTATGTATCTACACATGGATGTGCTGCTGGATTTCCTTTCTCTCTACATGGACTTTCCTTGCTTCTCTCTGACATAAAGCCTTGATTCGTCCAGCACCGGTAATTGGAAGTTTACTTTTTTAACTTGCTGCTATTCAAGTGAGCTGAAGTAACCCCTTTTTTCTTTTTTTTTTCTGACTGTAATGGTCAGGAACTTTGTATCCATAGGTTTTATATATATTCCGCAACTTGCAACAACTACCATGTATTGAGGAAACTTTTTTATTTGCGTTTATAAAATATTATATCTCACAAGAAAATTGCGGCAATGCCAAATATAAATTTCCTGTTGTACCCACTCATCAAGTACGTGTCACAAAAATAACATTGATTTGCCAATTAATCATTTAGCTATGCTGCCATCAGTTACAATGTTGTGAACCGCTCTGACACACTGTAAGTCACTGCGTGGCAATTATACGTGAATGTCATTAGTTTCTGATGTGGGGCGTTAATTACCCATCTCATGATGTTTATGGTGTCTATGAATAGTATGTAGTATTAGCAATCTATTTAGTGGAATGTTTCAATATAATATTATTGTTTTCAATGTATGCTGCACAAAAACCATTGAAATACACTCTGCCAATATTTTTATCTTTTTTTTTCTGATCTATGGAGGCCTCTTAGACTTGACATGAATCCTTGTGAGCAGACATAAGCCCATGAATGCACGTTTAGGTAGACTCTACTACAGTATTAAGACTAAGGCCGGGGTCAGACATGCGAGAAACTCGCATGAGTTTCGCATGTCAATACCCGGCACTGCCGCCGGCACTCGCGACCGGAGCATGCGGCTGCATAGAAATACATACAGCCGCACGCTACTGTCCGAGTACCGGCGGCAGTGCCGGGTATTGACATGTGAGACTCATGCTAGTTTCTCGCATGTCTGACCCTGGCCTAAAAGTAACGCACATGCAAAAAGAGGTCAAAATAAGTCTGGTCGGAGATCGGAGTGATTTTGTTTTATTACTATTTCTGGATGTTTAAAAATAATACAAATGCATGTATGAAATGTTTTAATAAAATAGTAAATATCTTTGAAATCAAAAGAGGGATAATTTTTTTGCAGCAAAGAAATTTTTGTTTCTTGACCATCTTTGACTTATTGTAGATGAATATAGTCTATTTTAATATTTAACATGGACTTGTGGATTTACACTTGCTTGGGCCGTTGTGAATTAACTATATAGGGGGCTACTGGTCTGTATACTGTTGAGTACAGGTTATATTTTTTATAATTGCAGTTCATGCCATCCCATTTTTCTTTCTCAATCCCCAGACAAAACAGACAAAATAGTCTAGAGAATTATCACAAACTAGTCTTCTGTACAACCAATCCTCAGACTATGACATATTACCTGTAAGTAGGTTTCTATGCAGTAGGACAGGACTAGGACAGGAGATTATGTAGCATGGCAGACAAACAAGCAGAGAAGGTAGCACCAAATAAAGCTGAGCCAGGTGTGCAGACTGTATGTGAAACTGGTAGCTTTCAGAAAGGCTGTAGCTAATCACTGGAATAACAGATGATTAAATGCAGCCTGGTATGTTCCAGCAGTACAATGGTTATTAGCAATCATGCATGAAAACTGTTACTTGTAGCAAGGAAACAATTAAATGCAGGAATTCAATGAAGTATAGGCAAACTAAACTTGCTGTAAGAGATGTGTTACCTTGAGTGCGGAGACTATGTGTCAACAGCACCAACATCAGTTGCAAGAAATTGGTAACTTGCTTGCTGAGTGGTGGGCAAGGACAACACCTGGATAAGCTGGACTGAGCTTGGAAATAATGATGGCTGTAGCACAGAAGTCAGGAGTGGCAGAGGAGATGATAGACATCTGGCTGAAGCTGAGCCAAGTGAAGTACAAGTAAATTTCTTAAAAACTTGAGGCAACTATGGACAACTATGGACAATGCTACTGTAACAAGTTGGCACGGGGTGGAAGTCATGATCTAGCCATTTAAAGCAAAAGTCCATAAACACCCCAGCCCCTTGCACATGAATAGACAGGAACAGTCCAGACCTACAGCACAGTAAGTTACCTTCTCTTCTTGCTTCACTGCCATCACTGGTGATGAGGATCCAGGGAAAACATGCAGGCACAGTTCTAATCCAACAGGGAAAACTTTTTAATGAAGAAGTAAAGAAGATAATTCCTGAGCTGTCCCTATTCCAAGATGCTGCTCCTGGGAGCTAACAGTCTCTTGGGAGGGCAACTCAGTCCTAGTGTCAGTTCCTACTGCCTGGCACTCCTGGCAGCCTGTATCCCCCAGCCGGGGGGGTCCTTTCTGTCCCAGATGGGGACACACATATTCCCTTCTGTCCCAGATGGGGACGCACATCCTGCCATAGGCAGTCCTGCCCGGCTCTGACTGGGAGAGAGGAACTTCCTGTTCCTTTGAGGTTGCTGATCCAGCCCCCTTAGTTAACCTTTTGCTATCCCTAATGTTAACATGTTCATTACAACACAGTATATACATAGAATGGTAAAACAGTAAACAGTAGTACAATGGCAGATATATAGGCACATGAATAGAACATTGACACATTAATACACAGCCAACTATTAGAGCATTGCAGGGGAAACATGTCCGACATATCAGGAAGGAGGGGGGAGACTGAGGGTCCCCGCCATCTCCTTACACTACTTAATACCTAAGTACCCAACCTCTGTCTGAGCTGGCCTTAAGCTGGCTTAGGGTGATGATGTCAGAGAAGTTCACTGGGCTTCCTGAGAAAGCCTGCTAGGACTACTGTAAAGGAAGACAATGGCACAAAAAGGGGGCAAGGACCAGTGCTGGAGCAGGACAGGGACAGGTGAGTAAGATCTCTTTTGCTTATTTCTTTGTCTCTCTCTTGCACTCTGACTTCCAAGCTACCTTTCGTTTATCTTTGTCATGCATGGCTTCTCGCTTTGTCTTTCTTTCCCTTTGTCTGTCTTGGGCTCTTACTTTCTCCTTTCTCTCACTTTATCAGTCTTCCACTCTCACTCTTTCTCTCTTGCTATCTGGCGTTCTCTTGTTGTATCTTTATCTCTTCCTAGATGACTCTCTTTTTATGTCACTTTCTCAAACTCTTCCTCTATCAGTTTCTCTCTTTTTGGCTTTGGCGTTGTCTCACTCTTCCTACTTCTCACTCTTCCTACAGTGGGAAAATATTGCCGATTTTGCACGTTTTCCCACCTGAAAAGAATGGAGAGGTCTGTAATTTTAATCATAGGTACACTTCAACTGTGAGAGACAGAATCTAAAAATAAAAAAACAGAAAATCACATTGTATGATTTTTAAATAATTAAATTGCATTTTATTGCATGAAATAAATATTTGATCACCTACCAACCAGCAAGAATTCTGGCTTTCACAAACCTTAGTTTTTCTTTATGAAGCCCTCCCACTCTGCATTCATTACCTGTATTAATTGCAGCTGTTTGAACTCATTACCTGTATAAAAGACACCTGTCCACACACTCAATAACACACCAACCTCTCCACCATGGCCAAGACCAAAGAGCTGTCTAAGGACATCAGGGACAAAATTGTAGCCCTGCACAAAGCTGGGATGGACTACAGGACAATAGGCAAGCAGTTTGGTGAGAGGTCAACAACTGTTGGTGCAATTATTTGAAAATGGAAGAAAAACAAGATGACTGTCAAGTTTTTTTGGTATGGGACTCAATGCAAGATCTCACCTCGTGGGGTAAGGATGATTCTGAGAAAGGTCAGGAAGCAGCCCAGAAATACATAGGAGGACCTGCTCAATGACCTGAAGAGAGCTGGGACTACAGTCTCAAACATTACCATTAGTAACACACTATGCTGTCATGGATTAAAATCCTGCAGAGCACACAAAGTCCCCTGCTCACACCACCACATGTCCAGGCCCGTTTGAAGTTCGCCAATGACCATCTGGATGATCCAGAGGAGGCATGTGAAAAGGTCATGTGGTCAGATGAGACCAAAATAGAACTTTTTGATATTAACTCCACTCACCGTGTTTGCAGTAAGAAGAGGGATGAGTACAACCCCAAGAACAATGTCCCAACCGTGAAGAAAGGTGGGGAAAACATCATACTTTGGGGTGCTTTTCTGCAAAGGGGACAAGACGACTGCAGCGTACTGTAGGGAGGATGGATGGTGTCATGTATCGTGAGATTTGATGGACAGCCTCCTTCCCTCAGTAAGAGCATTGAAGATGGGTCGTGGCAGGGTCTTCAGCATGACAATGACCTGAAACTCACAGCCAAGGCAACTAAAGAGTGGCTCCGTAAGAAGCATTTCAATGTCCTAGAGTGGCCTAGCCAGTATCTAGACCTGAACCCAATAGAAAATCTTTGAAGGGAGCTGAAACTCAATGTTGCCCAGTGACAGCACTGAAATCTGAAAGATCTGGAGAAGATCAGTATGAAGGAATTGGCCAAAATCCCTGCTGCAGTGTTTGCAAACTTGGTCAAGAACTACAGGAAACGTCTGACATCTGTAATTAGAAACAAAAGTTTCTGTACAAAATAGTAAGTTCTGTTATTCTATTGTATCAAATACTTATTTGATGCAATAAAATGCAAAGTAATTATGAAAAAATCATACAATGTGATTTTCTGCTTTTTATTTTTAGATTCTGTATCTCACAGTTGAAGCGTACCTGCGAAAAAAATTACAGAGCTCTCCATTTTTTGTAGGTGGGAAAACTTGTAAAATCATCAGTGTATTAAATACTTATTTTCCTCACTATGTCTCTCTTTGGCTCTGCCTCTCTCTTTTGACACTATCTTTATCTTTAATTTGTCTTTTTCTGTCTCGCTCTATTACTATTTTGCTGTCTTACTTTTCCTGAATTCTTTTCTAACTCTGTTTCTCTTTTGCTCCCTGTCTCTCTTTTGCACCGGCTCTCTTTCCACATGAATCTCTCTTTTCCTCTGTCTTTCTCTTCAGTAAGTGCTGATTTTTTTTTAGAGGTGAGTAAAGCAAGTTGACATGAATCGAATTTTTGTTGAATCGAATTAAATATGCAGGTCCCGAAACATTTGAACAATTTGTGATTCAATTTGTGTCAATTGGCAAAAGAAATGTCACCGATATTTTACATATTACAGAAGATTGCGTCATTGATAGAATCTAATTAAAGTCCTTAAAGCAACCTATAGACAATGTAAAGTGATGCACCTTGGAAATATGAAACAGTAAAATATCTTCAATCAGAAGGTCATGGAGATACATAAATAGTGCAATGCACACAGCACTTAACCGTAAAAACAATTTTTATTCAGGAATAATAAAAAACATAAAATAAACAAATAAGATAAACAGCAAGGCTGCCAACATGGGGAAAACACTGGGTAAGTATATCAAGTTATGATGAAACCAATCATAATATCAAACACAGTGTAAATATACAGATGATATCAAGGTGATTGTAACCTCAGTTAATATATGTAGTTGGTAGTCATGTTAATACAATTGTTAAAAACAGAAAAATTATGGACAGATGTAGCAGGGAGGTAAGAAAGTGCTGCACATATGTAGATATAAATATAGTACAAATACTAAAGTTGTGCTTTCACTAATGGGAAAGGCTGCGCTGCATGAGTAACAGGACTGCTGTGCTGTGAGTGGTGTACTCAAGAAATTGCATAGTGTAGTGAATAGGGCCTACTAAACAAATTTGGTATTTGTACTGCTATTAATTAGTAACAAAGTAAGTAGAAAAAGGCAGAGATGCATAATAAACAGGACTACTAAGCTACAAGTAGTATAGTAGAGTAATGGCATAGTGCAATAAATGGAACTAAGTAAATAAATAAAGTATTTAAGCTGCTTGTAGTTAGTAACACATAGAATGATAAGTCCAATAACACAGTCCATGTGACATATCTGCAATGGAGCAGAATTTGGACTTCACTGGGTAAGCCTCCATGCAGATATGCCATATGGACTATCCATTGCACTATTTATGTATTTCCATGACCTTCTGATTGGAGATATTTTGCTGTTTCATCACTGACCTGAGGTGAAGCCAAGCAGGTTTCCTCATAATGCATTTCAGCTATCTTATCAAAAGGTATAGTGCAGAAAATCATGAGGGACTATCAGGGGCAGTATAAAAGCTTAGGCATGGAAAGTAGCAGCTTTTAGGGTGATTCAGGATAGAGCATCCGAATTTACAATTCAATAGAAATAAGGGGAGAATGCCCTGAAATATTGAGCAAATACTCCAGACATTGTGGCAGCACAGTGGAACAGTGATTATCACTGCAGCTTTGCAGAGCTGGGGTCCTGGGCTCAAATCCCACCAAGGTAACATCTGCAAGGAGTTTGTGTCTTCTACTCCTGTTTGCGTGGGTTTCCTCTGGGTCCTCCGCTTTCCTCCCACATTCCAAAGACATACTGACAGGGAATTTAGATTGTGAGCCCCTGTAGCACTGAAAAAAATGAGTGTACTAATCTGCAAAGAATACAGAGATTAAATTGATAAAAGGAAAGAGAGATAAAAGAGGTGTCAGACTCAGTGTAACTTATCAGTGATATGGTACATGTCCTACTGCATTTGAATTACGCATTTTTTCTTCATTCATAATGCATTGGAAAGCCACAGCAGGCCAGCATAATATTTTTTTTGCAGAAAAAATAATCTGAAATCAGAGTCAGTGAGAGAAGGTGTGCTTGCTGGTCACAGACAGTACTGTACTGAGTTTTTGAATTTGTTGAACAATCCTTTTGTGAAGTGAGGAATATTAGTGTATCTCTATCTCTGACCTACCCTTCTCGAGATATTTCCCCCCAAAAAATGAAATATAAAAGCAAATATTATTTTTTAAATTAATTATTAATGAAGAAAAAACAACTTACACAAAAATTATCAGATTATATATCAACTAAATACCTAGGGGTTTGTAGTGAGCAAAATTAACATTTAACAGACTGGAGCGTCCAATGTGATGGAGAAAGAATTGGTTGAACCAACATGTAAAGATGAGAAGTGAGATGCGATATAGGTTTACATGTGTGGACCATATGATGAGAAGGAGGATTACAAAGGTATGGGAGGGAAGGGGGTTAGAAGATGGCGAGAGGAAGCGGTACTTTAAGGAAGGTGTGGATTGTGGGATTGTGGGTTTTGTTGTGGTGAATTTTTAGCTCTAAGTATCCAGGAACATGTAAATAAAAATACTATCGCTGAAAATGTCATTATTTGCCCACAAAAAACAAGCCATCATACAGCTCCATCAGTGGAAAAATAAAAAGTTATAGCTCACAGAATAAAGCTATTTAAAATAATTTTTTTTTCTATAAAATAGTTTTTATTGTGTAAAAGTGCCAAAACTTAAAAAAATATATAAATGTGTAATCGTACTGACACGAAAAATAAAGCTGTCTTATCAATTTTACTGCATAAAAAAACAAAAAAAATTCCTGAATTGTTGCGATCAAAACATGTCATGTGACAGAAAATGGTACAGATAAAAACGTCAAGTCGTGCCGCAAAAAACAAGCATTTACATGACTCTGTGGGCCGATATATGGAAAAATTATAGCTATCAAAATATGGAGATGCGCAATAAAAAACGTGTGACAGCAGCCAAACATAAAAACCCGATATAAATCTGGTATCGCTGTAAACGCACCAACTCGAATAATAAAGTCATCTAATTTTGGACCTTGACGTTTACAATGTTCAAATGATGCTACTGTTAACTGATGCTTCCACTTAGGTCAAACTCTCAGGTAGCCCTTTAAAGTCTTTCATTAAAGAAACACATTCCGTAATTAATGAGGGTTTTTCTCTTGGGGTTTTAACTAAACAGGAGAAGGAATGTATGATCATTGAACAACCCATATTGCCTTACATTTACGGTCTTCCCAAAACACACAAAGCGTTGTCTCCACAGCCAATGAGACCTGTCATTTCAGGCATTGGTTCTGTTACCAAAAGAGCAGGCGAGTGTTTGGACTCGATGTTACAGTCCTTGGTCCAGCGGACATGCGGTTTTCTCAAGGATTCCCGCGATGTACTTGAACAACTCTCACGAGTTCATTGGGATTCCACTTGTTCCTGGATCAGCTGTGACGTTGTGTCACTTTATACTTGTATACCCCATTCAGTTGCCCTAGAGGCACTTAAATTTCACTTATTCCAATATAGCAATTATTCGCAGGATCTTTGTAATTATATTTTGAAATTAACTTTTTTTCTTATGATGAATCATTTTTTTCATTTTAACAAACAGTTTTATTTGCAGTGCAAGGGTGTTTCAATGGGGCAAAATTTTCTCCTTCTCTTGCTAATCTGGTAATGTCCCATTGAAAGTTAAATTTTCTTTATGTTAATACAAATCCATTTATTTCCAATTTATTTTGGTATGGGAGATTCATTGACAATCTTTTGTTTGTTTGGAAGGGTGATACTACTGTTATACATGAGTTTGTGCAATACATGAACAATAACGCTTTTGGGTTATTGTTAAAAATGCTTATTTTAAGTATATTTTTCAAGGACTTGTTACCAGATGCGATACTTTAAAGAAAACGTCACGTTTCTTATAAAAAAAATGTAGTGGTTTATTGGACTGTTTACCAAAAAAACAGCATTACAGGAAACATAAAATGAGTGAAATAGTTACGTAGATATTGTCCATTTGTTCATAGCAAAGCTTGTACACATCTTTCCTTGGTGTCCTGAATGGTAAAATGACATTCTGTCTCTGTCAGGAGCGTCTAAGAGAAGCAACACGTGGTTCCATGGCAGCTGGCTGTTCATTCATCATAGTCCTTGTCCCATGTGTCTGTATAGAGAGTGCCCGAGCCCCCCTTCCTGTAGCCATT
>JARQOD010000006.1:396036889-396061693 GCA_033576555.1 Oophaga sylvatica | reverse complement strand
AAAGAGAAGGGCATTTGTATTTGGGAGCTCAGAATTTGCTGAATTTTCTGGGGGGAAGAGGAGCCATAGTGCTTTCCAGAACTTTTGTGCCCCTATATTTCCTTTAACAGATGATTCTTGGAGAACAGGAGAAGTCCCAGAAGACTGGAGAAGAGCAAATGTTGTTCCTATCTTCAAAAAGGGGAAGAAGGTGGACCCAGAGAACTATAGGCCGGTGAGTCTGACTTCTATACCAGGAAAGATCTTTGAGCAAATTATTAAACAACATGTATGTAAGAACCTGGATAAGAATGAAGTGATTAAACAGAGTCAACATGGGTTTGTAACTAATAAGTCATGTCAGACTAACTTAATTTCCTTCTATAACAGAATCACTGACTGGGTTGATCAGGGAAATGTTGTAGATATAGTATATCTTGACTTCAGCAAAACATTTGACAAAGTATCTCACACAATCCTTATTGAAAAAATGACTAAGTATGGAATGGACAAGGCAACTCTTAGGTGGATTCATGACTGGCTTAGTGATCGGTCCCAAAGAGTGGTCGTAAATGGCTGCACATCCAGTTGGAAGAATGTCTCAAGTGGGATACCACAGGGCTCTGTCCTGGGCCCTGTATTGTTCAAAATCTTTATCAATGATTTAGATGAAGGAATTGAGGGTAAGCTGATTAAATTTGCTGAATGACACAAAGCTAGGAGGGATAGTTAATACTAGAGAAGAGAGAGAGAGGATTCAAAAAGATATAAATAAACTGGAGCAGTGGTCAGCAACTAACAGAATGGTTTTTAACAGGGAAAAATGCAAAGTACTACATCTGGGCAATAAAAATGAAAAAAGCATATACAGAATGGGAGGACTAGGGCTAAGCAACAGTACATGTGAAAAAGACTTGGGTATACTAATAGATCACAGACTGAACATGAGTCAACAGTGTGATGCAGCAGCAAAAAAGGCAAATACAATTCTAGGATGTATTAACAGTCTAGATCACGTGAAATCATTGCCCTCTACTCCTCTTTGGTCAGACCTCATCTGGAATACTGTGTCCAGTTTTGGGCACCACATTTTAAAAAAGACATCAACAAACTGAAGCAAGTTCAGAGAAGAGCAACCAGAATGGTGACAGGTCTGCAAACCATGTCCTATGAGGAACGATTACAGGATTTGGGAATGTTTAGCTTGCAAAAGAAAAGACTGCGAGGAGACTTAATAGCTGTCTACAAATATCTGAAGGGCTGTCACAGTGTAGAAGGATCATATTTATTCTCATTTGCACAAGGAAAGACTAGAAGCAATGGGATGAAACTGAATCGGAGGAGACACAGATTAGATATTAGAAAAAACTTTTTGACAGCTAGGGTGATCTGTGAGTGGAACAGGCTGCCACGAGAGGTGGTGGTGAATTCTCCTTCAAAGGAAGTCTTCAAGCAGAGGCTGGACAGACATCTGTTTGGGATGATTTAGTGAATCCTGCTTTGAGCAGAGGGTTGGACCAGATGACCCAGGAGGTCCCCTCCAACTCTACCATTCTATGATTCTATGATGAAACTGAGTAGGGACTTTTTTGTGGATTTAGTAGAAGCTTTAATTGAGAACACTTTACAAACATTTGGCATCACATTTATCCTGGGCTCTATGCTGAGCACTTATTTTGGGGTTTCCATTAGTGATGAGCGAATGTGCTCAGATAAGCTGTTATCACAGCGTCATTGTGTGCTAACAAACAGGCAATCCATGCATGTGTTGCGGCTGTTGAGCAGCTGTGAGACTTGTAGCCGCAGGGACACAAACATATTTTTCAAGCACGCTGAAGGCACTCAGTTAACACACGAGCATTCTCGGATAACACCTTAACTGTGCACGTTCGCTCATCACTGATTTCCATCTAAATCTGAGTGACTTGATTCAGATGAAACTCATGAGCGATCCATTCACTATAATAAGGCAACAGAGTTACTCTGGACTCAGTCTGACCTATGTTCAGCATTGTCCTTTTCAGAAGTTAACAAAGGCCCAACGGTGTCCACAGTGCCTCCATCTGCCTCATTATAGGCAATCTTCCCCTGGGGTTCCTTCTGAATCACGTATTTCAGAGATTTACCAGGAACGAGCCCACAGCCTCTTTGGGAGACGGAATAAAAAAAATCAGTAGAAGGTCAAGAATTGGTTCTACATATTTTTTACGCTGTTCCTCATGCAGTATAAGTGATTAGATGACTTTAGAAAAAAGAAGTGTAGTCCTGCTGATATAAAAGACTGTCTATTCAAAATCTATAAAATGACATGTTACAAAGACAGTTGCGGTAACGCAGCAACACGTTTCGAACACCCAGCGTGTTCTTTATCAGAGCTGCATTTGAAACACCGGTAAGACAATTTATCCTACCTTGTGGAAAAGAAACCACCCCCCCAACAAATCACATGATAAAAATGCAAATTTTTACAAATCTAATGGTAAATAAAATACACAAGAATACAGAGCATTAATATGTCTGATAACAAAAAAATATATACACATACAGTAGGCAAAGGACTCAATAATGAAATAACAATTCCCTATGGAGGTTCAAGCCAGAGGGATTGTGTTTAGATGGAACATCCAGAACGCCTCACGATCACGGAGACGCTTACGAATATCCCTCCTTTCGGAGATGAAAAAATCCGTTTGATCGCATAAACCTGGACTGAGGCAGTATTGCGTTCGTGGTGTTGAACAAAATGTCTGGAAGCCTGTGACATAGTACAAAAGGATAATTATAATGAACACCCCGAGCACACTGAAAAAATTAGTCCAGAATGTTTCTATCCATTTGTAATATTTATTTCGGCATTCTAGTGAAACTCCAGCAGGCAGAAAATATATGTACAGAAGAAACAACAAAAGCCCCAACGTTTCGGCCTATCTGGCCTTCATCCAGGGGGATTTTCTATTTCAGGATAAAATACAACAAAAACAAAAAGGATATGTCACAATGGAGGAAAAACGTGTCACAATAAAGGAAACATAACATTTTTTTTGTATATATTCATCTATTAAATCATTCACCCCATTCCATATATGCTATAGGGATATATATTTAACACATCACTATGTAATATACAAAACTGTTTTCTTGTACAAATTTAATAATCATAATCAATAATTATATAAGAGGAAATATATCCACAATTGTCCATGCGTGTATATCTATAATGGTGATAATCCCTTAATATTATCCGGAGGGGTAATCATTTATCACAACCTGTGATATATGGCTCTGTGCCGGAATGTTACCTTAGTATGTGGAATATAAATCATAAAGAGTGGATGCAGTAAATCCTATATGGTTCTCTTGTTCCACAGCAATGCCTGTATATAATGTCAAATGTTATATTTAGGACAAACGTTTCAAGGAAAGATACAGCCGTATGAAAACAAAAAAACAAAAAACAAAAAAACTTCACTAGTATATGTACATCATGGCAAATACGGTTCCAGGCGATCGGGTACTGAGTTTCAGACCCCGTGTATGCGGGTTATTACAATAGTAATACCCTGGATATTCAAACATAGCTGTAGGCAATCGACGTATGTTACCTGCGGTAGCGTGAGTGACGGACGTGGTGCGGTCTGGTGGAGCTCAGCGCCGACTGTGCCCTGTCGGCTTTTTATGCTCGTGGTGCGAGGTGATAGCCGTAAGTGAGGTGCAATCTCAAGTGGAGGTCGTAAACCGGTGCCGACGTCACGCGCATGCGCATAGGCATCCAATGTGTACTTTATGCAACGAAGGTAATTCATTGTGCCTGCAACATGAAACGAGATCATACTCGTACAAGATAGTGATGATTAGTGCCTGTTCTCTAAGACATCTGAAAAGAGAAAGGAAAATACAGTAAATCAATATTTCATTATAACGATCATATTGGCCAACAGAGAATCTAAGAGAAAACCTCGTACTCTCTATTTAATCCCATTGGTTCTAATGTTTGTAATGTAAAGATCCAGAAGGCTTCCCTGGTTTTTAGCTGTTTGACCCTGTCTCCCCCTCTGCGTGAGACAGGTATATGGTCTATCACCTGGTATTTCAGCTGCGAAACATTATGTCCCATGGCAATAAAATGTGATGGTATTGGTAACATTAGCTTATTACACCTGATGGTGGATTTGTGCTGTGAAATGCGGTCTCGGATATGTTGGGTAGTCTCACCCACATATCCGAGACCGCATGGGCACTTGATTAGATAAATCACATACGTGGAGTCACATGTGAAAACACTAGGGATCTGGTAAATTTTTCCGGATCTGGGGTGAGTGAAGGTACTACCTTTTGTAATGTTAGAGCATTGCATGCATCGTAAGCATGGAAAGGTGCCTTTTCTTAAGGGAGCAAAAACCCTCTGCCTACTTAATATCTTATCAGACCCAATATCAGCCTTTACCAAGAGACTTCTAAGGTTTGGTGGTCGCTTGTAACACATAAAAGGTCGGTGATTAAATTCTGCAATGTCAGGATAAGATTTGTTAAGTAACGACCAATGTCTATTAATGCAGTCTCTGAAGGCAGGTATAAATGGGTGATAGGTAGCCACGAACGGTATTCTATCTTGACCGTGTGTGCTCCGTGCTGAAGTGTCTAACGTAGTGGTTAAAGGTAATGCTAGGTTCGAAGGGTAGCCCCGTTGTATGAATTTGTCTGTCATCTCGCTATGTCTTAGTTTCCTTCTAGCCGGATCCGATACTATTCGTGCTACCCGATGATGTTGAGATCGGGGCAACGACCTTTTAATATGAGGAGGATGGCAGCTGCTGAAATGCAGAAGGCTATTTTTATCAGTGGGTTTGGTATACAAATCTATATCCACAGTTCCAGTGGGATTAAGTTTAACTGAGGTGTCTAGAAAGCTAATGTCCGTTTTACTATACTGCATCGTAAAAGTCAGATTTGGTATAATGGAATTGATGTCATTAACAAATTTCCTAAGGGTCGATTCATCTCCTTGCCATATCATGAAGACGTCGTCGATAAAACGTTTCCAGAATTTAGAATGCTTACGGAACAACTCATGACGGTAAACATGTGTTACTTCGAATACCGCCATATAAATGTTAGCGTACGGGCACGCCATGTTTGATCCCATGGCTGTGCCCGTGCGCTGCTTGTAAAATTGGTCAACATAAAGAAAAAAAATTTGATATAGAACTATCGTCATAAGGTCTACACAAACCTGTATTTGCTGTGGTGTCATAGTCGAATACTGTTCCAGGAATTCTTTAGAGGCCTCGATGCCCTTTTCATGATCAATGCTAGTGTATAAACTGTTGACATCTAGCGTCACTAATATGCTGTCAGGTGGTATCGGACATGCTTCTTTCAGTTTAACGAGAAAGTCAGTGGTATCCTTCAAATATGACTCAATATGGATCATCAAAGGGGTTAGTACACGATCTAGTGTGATTGATAAAGGGAAAGTATCGAATCTATTGACGCCACTATTGGGCGACCGGGTGGGTTTCGGAGATCTTTATGTACTTTTGGTAAAATATAAAAGACCGGGATTCTGGGGTGTTTATTTATCAAGTAATCGCACAATTTGGTATCTATCGTGCCCAAAGCTGTATATTTGTCAATCAAGGTTTTAATCTCATTCTTGATGGTACAAGTCGGATCCCTATCTATAGGGGTGTATGTGGTAATGTCTTTTAATTGGTTTATAATGATGTCATTATAATGGATCTTGTCCATCACCACGATGGCTCCACCCTTGTCCGCGGGTTTAATTACTATACTGGTGTTCTCTTGAAGAGATTTGATCGCCATTGTTTCAAGGTGAGATAAATTTCTCTGGACCCTTAATGTGCCTTTATGAATATTTTTCGAAAGTGCAGTGATATCATTACGGACAAGGGTAATATACGTCTCGATGGGATGGTAAAACCGCGGTGGTTGAAAGTTACTGGGTATATTCAAACCTAAGTCTCTAAGTCTGAATTGATCTTTATGTTCAGGCATAGCCTGTGTCACAGGCTCATTCTACCTCATATTATTGAAGTGTACCTTAAGACGTAACGATCTAAAGAATCGGTTCAACTCCTGGTCAAACACAAAACCATTAAAAGAGGGAGTGGGACAGAGTGACAACCCTTTCTGCAACACAGTATACTCTGATGGTGACAAGTTATAAGAAGAGATATTGTACACAATCAGGGAGTCTCTACCTGAGACCGAGTCCTTATTTGATAATTGTCCGCGTTTTGGACGTCTCTGTCCCCTCCGCGTTGTCCTCTTGTTGGTCGGTTTCTCCGTTGCCCTAAAAAAGAAGAAGTAAAAGATCGTGCAGAAGAATCATTTTCCGAGCCTGAAGAAGTCGAGGAGTAACCTCGGCGATAACCTCGCCTTTCTCTTTGAAAACCAGTGTCCCGCCATTTGTATACTCGGTCTCGGTGGTAATCCTCCGTATCGCGAAAAAATTTGTTCTTCTTCTTTTCTTGTAGCTGGGTCCTGAAGTCCTGAATAAGTTTGTCCGTTTTGGATAGGAATGCTTCGTATTTGTCTACAGTCAATGAGTTGTTAAGCTGTTGTTTAAGCGTCGCAATCTGATCATCTATAGTTGACAATTCCTTTTGCAAAAATTCTATGGTGAGAACAATGATGTCCATGGAACATTTGTTAAGGATGCCTTCGAACTTGGAACAAAATTCCGGCTTATCCTGAAATAGAGTTGGTCGGAGTGAGACCCGAAGTCCCCTTGGGATTCTCTTGACCTTGTGATACTCAGCTAATGTAACATAATGCAGTTCCAAAGCCGTTTTCCGTCTGAGTTCTCGTTCCAGGTCCCTGGACCGGATATCTTCAGCCGGCGTGTGGAGAAAATCCCCAGGAATATTAACTCGGGAGATGATACTTTCAATCTCCGATGGTTCATATGATACGGTGTTAAAGGCCATGAAAAATGATTTATATGAAAAAAATGAAAAAAAATCAAAATTATTATGTATACGGCAATTCTAAGTGCAAGGAAACCAAGCATATGTAATCAAACTAGTAAGGTCTCATGCACACTAATCATTAATTGGTAGGTGCTACTGGGGAAAGCGGAATCAGATAATTATAATGAACACCCCGAGCACACTGAAAAAATTAGTCCAGAATGTTTCTATCCATTTGTAATATTTATTTCGGCATTCTAGTGAAACTCCAGCAGGCAGAAAATATATGTACAGAAGAAACAACAAAAGCCCCAACGTTTCGGCCTATCTGGCCTTCATCCAGGGGGATTTTCTATTTCAGGATAAAATACAACAAAAACAAAAAGGATATGTCACAATGGAGGAAAAACGTGTCACAATAATGGAAACATAAATTTTTTTTTGTATATATTCATCTATTAAATCATTCACCCCATTCCATATATGCTATAGGGATATATATTTAACACATCACTATGTAATATACAAAACTGTTTTCTTGTACAAATTTAATAATCATAATCAATAATTATATAAGAGGAAATATATCCACAATTGTCCATGCGTGTATATCTATAATGGTGATAATCCCTTAATATATCCGGAGGGGTAATCATTTATCACAACCTGTGATATATGGCTCTGTGCCGGAATGTTACCTTAGTATGTGGAATATAAATCATAAAGAGTGGATGCAGTAAATCCTATATGGTTCTCTTGTTCCACAGCAATGCCTGTATATAATGTCAAATGTTATATTTAGGACAAACGTTTCAAGGAAAGATACAGCCGTATGAAAACAAAAAAACAAAAAACAAAAAACAAAAAAACTTCACTAGTATATGTACATCATGGCAAATACGGTTCCAGGCGATCGGGTACTGAGTTTCAGACCCCGTGTATGCGGGTTATTACAATAGTAATACCCTGGATATTCAAACATAGCTGTAGGCAATCGACGTATGTTACCTGCGGTAGCGTGAGTGACGGACGTGGTGCGGTCTGGTGGAGCTCAGCGCCGACTGTGCCCTGTCGGCTTTTTATGCTCGTGGTGCGAGGTGATAGCCGTAAGTGAGGTGCAATCTCAAGTGGAGGTCGTAAACCGGTGCCGACGTCACGCGCATGCGCATAGGCATCCAATGTGTACTTTATGCAACGAAGGTAATTCATTGTGCCTGCAACATGAAACGAGATCATACTCGTACAAGATAGTGATGATTAGTGCCCGTTCTCTAAGACATCTGAAAAGAGAAAGGAAAATACAGTAAATCAATATTTCAATATTTGCCATGATGTACATATACTAGTGGTTTTTTTGTTTTTTGTTTTTTGTTTTTTTGTTTTCATACGGCTGTATCTTTCCTTGAAACGTTTGTCCTAAATATAACATTTGACATTATATACAGGCATTGCTGTGGAACAAGAGAACCATATAGGATTTACTGCATCCACTCTTTATGATTTATATTCCACATACTAAGGTAACATTCCGGCACAGAGCCATATATCACAGGTTGTGATAAATGATTACCCCTCCGGATAATATTAAGGGATTATCACCATTATAGATATACACGCATGGACAATTGTGGATATATTTCCTCTTATATAATTATTGATTATGATTATTAAATTTGTACAAGAAAACAGTTTTGTATATTACATAGTGATGTGTTAAATATATATCCCTATAGCATATATGGAATGGGGTGAATGATTTAATAGATGAATATATACAAAAAAAATTTTATGTTTCCTTTATTGTGACACGTTTTTCCTCCATTGTGACATATCCTTTTTGTTTTTGTTGTATTTTATCCTGAAATAGAAAATCCCCCTGGATGAAGTCCAGATAGGCCGAAACGTTGGGGCTTTTGTTGTTTCTTCTGTACATATATTTTCTGCCTGGTGGAGTTTCACTAGAATGCCGAAATAAATATTACAAATGGATAGAAACATTCTGGACTAATTTTTTCAGTGTGCTCGGGGTGTTCATTATAATTATCTGATTCCGCTTTCCCCAGTAGCACCTACCAATTAATGATTAGTGTGCATGAGACCTTACT
This sequence comes from Oophaga sylvatica, assembly GCA_033576555.1. Classification (NCBI taxonomy): domain Eukaryota; kingdom Metazoa; phylum Chordata; class Amphibia; order Anura; family Dendrobatidae; genus Oophaga; species Oophaga sylvatica. The sequence continues at coordinate 396,052,677 of JARQOD010000006.1, read as the reverse complement.
AGTTTGATAGTACAAAAGGAATCAGAAGAATTATAAATATCACCCAGGTGCTCAGAAATGCGCTTTTTTAAATTTTGACTAGTACACCCGACATACATTTTACTGCAAATAGAACAATCGATTATATAAATGACATTCTCACTATTGCAATTCAGGAATTGTTTAATATAAAACTGTTCAGATGAATCAAAATGGAAGAAGTTTTTTTTTATGTAAAACAAATTTACACATCCTACACTTGTAGAAACCTTTACATGTAAGCCAGGTAGAGCTGCTACTAGTTTTATTTCTATCAGGACAGGTTAAAACATTACCCATAGTCTGTGCCCGCTCGGCTACCACAGCACACCCAGGTTCCAAAATCTTAGACAACAGTGTATCTTCTAAAAAGGGAAGATATTTTAAAACAATTCTTCTGATGTCATTAAATTGAGGACTATATTTAAGGGATAGAACAGGTTTTTTTGCCATTTTTTCTTTGCTATCGCACTGTTGTCCAATGAATCAGGGCGTTTTTTCTCATTTACTATCTTTTTAGCGCTGTTGAGCATCCAATCTGGATAGCCCAGATCCCTTAATTTCCTACTGCTCTCCTGGAGTTTTACCAACAAATTAGTGTCATCACTGCAATTCCGTTTAATGCGGGTGAATTCCCCCACTGGCACTGATTTTATTGTGTGTTTGGGATGGCAGCTAGACCCATGTAAAATGCTATTCCCTGATAAAGGTTTGCAAAAAGTAGAAGTGGAAATGGTGTTACCTGAACCAACCAAGAAGAGATCTAGAAAAGAAAGGGAAGATTTATGAGTGGTTGAAGTGAAAGATAACTGTTAAATATTAATTATTGGTTATGGATTTATTCTTTACACTCAATTCTGTACCAAGCACATTAACGTTCGCTGACATCACAGATGCTATTTCTGTATGGTAAAGTGTCATCTCCATATACAGAGACCACGTGATATAAGGGACTTATATATAATGGCTACAGGAAGGGGGCTCGGGCACTCTCTATACAGACACATGGGACAAGGACTATGATGAATGAACAGCCAGCTGCCATGGAACCACGTGTTGCTTCTCTTAGACGCTCCTGACAGAGACAGAATGTCATTTTACCATTCAGGACACCAAGGAAAGATGTGTACAAGCTTTGCTATGAACAAATGGACAATATCTACGTAACTATTTCACTCATTTTATGTTTCCTGTAATGCTGTTTTTTTGGTAAACAGTCCAATAAACCACTACATTTTTTTTATAAGAAACGTGACGTTTTCTTTAAAGTATCGCATCTGGTAACAAGTCCTTGAAAAATATACTTAAAATAAGCATTTTTAACATTTTGGAGAGCCAGCCAGTCACACTTGATTTTTAGAGTGTGAATTTTTGAAAACTTGCAAAGGGAGGAATAGAAGCAAAAGACGTCAGATGTGCAAGTCGTCAAAGAAATCACACTACGATATTTCAGGATCAAGAAAAGAACCTATGAATGAGGACTAAGAGTTGACTACAGGAATCAGACGTGCTGATGACAAGAGGCCATTGTCCAAGAAAATAGCTACAAGCTGAGATATTTCAAGGTAAGAAAAATGGATGTCATTACTTCTTTTTCTAAGCAAAGTAGACTGAAATTTATGTCTGTAGATCAGTCAAATTTAGAAGTTTTATGGCTCAGCTTATATGTAGAATGTGAAATGGAAAATCTAAAGCTAGAATCTAAGCTGGTGTCCTTTAATAGGGAAAGAGAGAAATTGAAAAATATATTACAGTTGGTTCACGTATTTCACAAGTTTGTATTAGAGAAATCTAAAGATGACTGTGTAGAAATAGTGTCAGAAGATACCAGTGATGTTCCCGAAATTGACTGTAATGAGGAAATTGAGCAACATGTGGGACAAGTGTCTGTAATGGCTACTCAAGGTGACCTTGTCTCTGATGACGTAAAAAAAGATGGAGGGAACATGGGAGGAGACTTCAGAACTGATGTAGGAGGTAACATGGGAGGAGACTTGAGAACTGATGTAGGAGGGAACAAGGGAGGAGACTTGAGAACTGATGTAGGAGGGAACATGGGAGGAGACTTCAGAACTGATGTAGGAGGGAACATGGGAGGAGACTTGAGAACTGATGTAGGAGGGAACAAGGGAGGAGACTTGAGAACTGATGTAGGAGGGAACATGGGAGGAGACTTCAGAACTGATGCAGATGACGTACGAGAGACGGATGTTCAAAGGCCACCAAAAATAGAAGACAATTCACAGGCCCAACTCCAAATTAAAGTTAGGAAAAATTTGTTAAAATTATGCAAAATCATTCCTGCATATGATAACAAAATCCATGTATGCAGAAATTCTGAAATCTTTGAAAGCTTTATTGATAAGCTTGATTTAAGTAATGCTGAGAAAAATCAATTATTTAAATTGTGGCTTCCTGCAACCTTTTCCAGACGCCTGACATTGAAGTTGAGTTTTGATAATGAATTACATGGAGATCTAGATGATAAAGACAGACTGAAAATTCTGATTTTCTGTGCCTTAAATGAAAATTGTCCAGATATTGAGATTCTTCAAAAATTAAGGATTGGTCGGAAAGAATGTACTTTTACATTCATGTCCATATTTGAAAGGTTGTACAAAACTCTAATTACCAATGTCAAAACACAATCAATGATAAAGTATTTTGTGGACAAATTTGGATTCCTAAATTCTGTATCTCGTGTTATTGCGTCACAAAAAGATACTTTATTTGAATGTGCGCAATTCCTTGATTTTGCTAGAAAACATGAGAATCGTGATAGGAAAATAAATCAAACAGACAGAGTAAGATCTTTTCAAAAGCCAGTGTCAAAATCTCCTAAACTGAGTCATCCCCGGAATCAAATATATGACATAAGGAGGAAATTACATATTAGATATAAGCCCTATAAAAAAATCCAAGAGTCCGCTTTACAGAAAGAGTTAATAATTCAAAGTTCAGACCTCTATGTAAAGAGACAAAAGGCGGACATTGAAAGACAGGAACAGGTGATTCTTCAAAGAGACATAGTTGAGTCTTCAGTTTACAGCTCATTATCGGAGCTGCTCAAACAATCATTAAAAAAAGGAATCATAAAAAAGGCTTTCCAGGACATCTTTCACAAAGAAATAAGATTTGGTTTAGGAATTGACTGAAAATGAAATTATATGTTGTGTAAAAATATTATACAATATATTATTCAGTTATTTGTAATTATTTTATAAATATAATTCTGTAGTTCACAGCTTTTGTAGATATATATATATATATATATATATATATATATTCATACAGTATACAGTATATAGTATACTTGTATAAGTAGAAATTGTGTAATTGTATATCTATATCTATAGTGATATAATTAAAATATACTACAGTAATATTTAGAATTACATTAAAGCCAATACATATATATGTATGAGACATTGCAATTGTTTTCTTTCTGGATGAATATGATATTAACCTTATCTTTTATTTATCCTTAGAATTTTCACTTCAAAGTAGGATTTAAATCGGGAAAAACTCTCTTACATGGATTTATTCCTTTATTTACACAGGAATTTGTAATAACTGCATGTTTTTATATATTTAACACTTAAAAGGAAATAATATATAACTAACTGAATCTAAATTTAGTTTTTGTGTGTTGCTAACATTTTGAAGTTATTTATTTGCATGGCAATATGTTCTTACTGCATGACAGTCACACATGTGACATTCAAATTGTTCTAATAATAAGGCTACCATATACCCCTATTTCAGTGTTGTAACTTATAGCTCTTGTAGCCTCAGTGAGCTCGGCCTTTGCAAGTCAAAGAATTTTTTTTTTTTTTAGGCCTCTTAAGTTCTAGGGTTCAATTTCAGTTGCAAACCTTGCACCAAATATAGAAACAGCTCATAACCAAATTTTCTTATGAGTCCTTTTATCTATAGAATGGTTCACAAAGTTTGTTATGTGTATTTGGGGAATATTCAAAGAAATATTAAAATATTAAATTTAGTAGTTTACAATGCGCATTGATAATTAGGATACAATTATTTGGGTTAATATTACATACCTTTTTGTATGAGGAACTTGTGGTGTGAATTTATCCGTGTCACAGTCTGAGTGACAGATGACAGATGTGTGTATGAGCAGCTGCTAAGAGTGAATATAAGCTAAGTGTATGTGTGACATATGACAGTATCACAATTCATGGTATGCGAGAAAAACAACAACTTGTTTTTAAGAGAAATAATACAAATCAGTTCAATTATTAGAATATTAAGATACATAATATTTCATTATCTACTCAACATATATTTCTTTAATAATTATTATTTTTTTGTTAATAGTAGATAAGTGTAATCACACATCAAAATGGTTTATCAAGAAAATTTACATTTAGATTATTTTTTTTCCTTTTTCCCAAAGGATAATTTTATGATATTCAATGTTATTTTTATTTTTAATGGTTACATAGATGGTACACATCTTCAGACAAATATATGGTATAAAGCTAAAACAGAAGTTACATAAATAATTTATAAAACAATTATTTTTTTCATTTTGGTTTTGATAAATCAATTATTTCACAAAATAATATTTTTTGGTATTAAGGGGGAAATGTGTTTTTGATTTTGAATACATCATCACATTTCATCAATATGTCTTCTTCACACATTTTAAAGAATATAAAAAGGTACAATGGTATAACTACTAGAGATAATAACATTAAGTATTATAAAGAGTCATTTCTTTACACTAAGAAGGGGATTACATGCAAAGTTGCATAATATGAATATTTTGGTAACACAAGGTCATGACAAATATGAAATCATCCAGATAATGGAAATATTAAGGGTATGTGTTACTGAGAACATAACTACTCAGCATTTGTCATAAACATATAAAGGCCTTATTTTTATTTTTATTCTTATTTTTGTTTTTATTCTTATTTTTCATTTTTTAATTTTTATTCTTCCTTTATCTCTATTTTTGATTCTTAATTTTTATTTTTATCTCAATCAATCAAGAAACATCAATATTTAATAAAGTAATGTCTAGTATGAGAATATTGCTTCATTAAATATAGTGAAGATATCGGTTCATTAAAAGAAAATGTTCTAATTCTGAGTAAATACAATAATTCTTTCATTCTTTCATTCATTCATTCACTCATATTCACATTTTGGTTCATGGCTATACATTCTTACCTATTATTGGTCTAATAAATATATTCCATTAATAAAGTTTTAGTAATAAAGATGGAAACACTTGTTACATGAAAAACACACTGACACCTATGGGTTGAAAAGGTAATTACACCTATGACATAAAAATGTTCTATCTCATGAAGAATATGGTTAATAATGCATTATCATTTATGATTGTTTACATATAAACATGAATTCCATATTACTATTCTGATAATAATTCTATGGATATTACTGATTGCTATGGTACGCTGTGATATTATAGGTTAGGAAAATTACCAGATTTGGTATAGAATAGGGAATGAAGACTTCAAGCAAGATATTGGAATTACGTTAATAAAGACTTTTCATATTTCTAAATTCAAGTAAATTTAAAAAGTTGCAAGAAGAAAAAGCCGAAGTTCCAGAAGGTAAAAAGGCTCTATGATGTCTGAGTAATAATAGACTGTGTCAATTACAATTCATTTCATCACTGACAGCAACTGCAGTATTCACCACTGACAACAACTGCAGAGGACGATGATCCTATGATGCTGATATGAACTGTGTTATCACGCTTTTATCACGTTCCAGTGGTTTCCTATCACCTATGAAGCTTCAATGAAAGCTGGTGAACAATAAGGTAATTGTCAGGAAGCTACAACCCTGACATGAGTCCTGTGCATTAGGACTAAGGACTGGTTATGGTGCTATCTTTAGCAAGAAAGAGTCATTTTAACCCTTGCTTTGCTGACCAAAGATGTCACACCTGTTCCAAGACCAGTGCGGATGGCATGGAGGATTCCAGAAATATCCAAGGCGAGCCAATGTAAGTCCAGGTCTTTAAAGGTGACACTGCTCAGATATTAAAGCTTCATTTCATCAATGGACTTTGTTTTCTTATCAACATTTGAATTTATGGACTTTGATGGACACATGACACACGGTCTCTACAATATCTACATGTTATTTCAAAGGAATTATCGTATAAAGACTGTGTTTTAAAAGAATCAAGAACAAGACGTCAAGATGAAGACCAGATGACATCAGATGATGATGACTGGACCCGAGATGCTTCGATTTAGGTTTAGGAAAGTATAAGACATATATTTTATATGAATATTGGTCACGGCTTACCATAACATGAATTCACATAATTATGTTATTGAGTGCATATAACAATAATCTGATATTATTATGATTATTATTATTATTATGGAAATTAAATTATTTTTGCCAAAGAAGAAGAAAAAGAAGAAAGAAGATCTGATTATCCTAAAGATGAACTTCTCTACTTTGAGGGTTCCAATTAATGTCTATCACCCTCAAAAGGGGGAATTGTTAAATATTAATTATTGGTTATGGATTTATTCTTTACACTCAATTCTGTACCAAGCACATTAACGTTCGCTGACATCACAGATGCTATTTCTGTATGGTAAAGTGTCATCTCCATATACAGAGACCACGTGATATAAGGGACTTATATATAATGGCTACAGGAAGGGGGGCTCGGGCACTCTCTATACAGACACATGGGACAAGGACTATGATGAATGAACAGCCAGCTGCCATGGAACCACGTGTTGCTTCTCTTAGACGCTCCTGACAGAGACAGAATGTCATTTTACCATTCAGGACACCAAGGAAAGATGTGTACAAGCTTTGCTATGAACAAATGGACAATATCTACGTAACTATTTCACTCATTTTATGTTTCCTGTAATGCTGTTTTTTTGGTAAACAGTCCAATAAACCACTACATTTTTTTTTATAAGAAACGTGACGTTTTCTTTAAAGTATCGCATCTGGTAACAAGTCCTTGAAAAATATACTTAAAATAAGCATTTTTAACAATAACCCAAAAGCGTTATTGTTCATGTATTGCACAAACTCATGTATAACAGTAGTATCACCCTTCCAAACAAACAAAAGATTGTCAATGAATCTCCCATACCAAAATAAATTGGAAATAAATGGATTTGTATTAACATAAAGAAAATTTAACTTTCAATGGGACATTACCAGATTAGCAAGAGAAGGAGAAAATTTTGCCCCATTGAAACACCCTTGCACTGCAAATAAAACTGTTTGTTAAAATGAAAAAAATGATTCATCATAAGAAAAAAAGTTAATTTCAAAATATAATTACAAAGATCCTGCGAATAATTGCTATATTGGAATAAGTGAAATTTAAGTGCCTCTAGGGCAACTGAATGGGGTATACAAGTATAAAGTGACACAACGTCACAGCTGATCCAGGAACAAGTGGAATCCCAATGAACTCGTGAGAGTTGTTCAAGTACATCGCGGGAATCCTTGAGAAAACCGCATGTCCGCTGGACCAAGGACTGTAACATCGAGTCCAAACACTCGCCTGCTCTTTTGGTAACAGAACCAATGCCTGAAATGACAGGTCTCATTGGCTGTGGAGACAACGCTTTGTGTGTTTTGGGAAGACCGTAAATGTAAGGCAATATGGGTTGTTCAATGATCATACATTCCTTCTCCTGTTTAGTTAAAACCCCAAGAGAAAAACCCTCATTAATTACGGAATGTGTTTCTTTAATGAAAGACTTTAAAGGGCTACCTGAGAGTTTGACCTAAGTGGAAGCATCAGTTAACAGTAGCATCATTTGAACATTGTAAACGTCAAGGTCCAAAATTAGATGACTTTATTATTCGAGTTGGTGCGTTTACAGCGATACCAGATTTATATCGGGTTTTTATGTTTGGCTGCTGTCACACGTTTTTTATTGCGCATCTCCATATTTTGATAGCTATAATTTTTCCATATATCGGCCCACAGAGTCATGTAAATGCTTGTTTTTTGCGGCACGACTTGACGTTTTTATCTGTACCATTTTCTGTCACATGACATGTTTTGATCGCAACAATTCAGGAATTTTTTTTGTTTTTTTATGCAGTAAAATTGATAAGACAGCTTTATTTTTCGTGTCAGTACGATTACACATTTATATATTTTTTTAAGTTTTGGCACTTTTACACAATAAAAACTATTTTATAGAAAAAAAAATTATTTTAAATAGCTTTATTCTGTGAGCTATAACTTTTTATTTTTCCACTGATGGAGCTGTATGATGGCTTGTTTTTTGTGGGCAAATAATGACATTTTCAGCGATAGTATTTTTATTTACATGTTCCTGGATACTTAGAGCTAAAAATTCACCACAACAAAACCCACAATCCCACAATCCACACCTTCCTTAAAGTACCGCTTCCTCTCGCCATCTTCTAACCCCCTTCCCTCCCATACCTTTGTAATCCTCCTTCTCATCATATGGTCCACACATGTAAACCTATATCGCATCTCACTTCTCATCTTTACATGTTGGTTCAACCAATTCTTTCTCCATCACATTGGACGCTCCAGTCTGTTAAATGTTAATTTTGCTCACTACAAACCCCTAGGTATTTAGTTGATATATAATCTGATAATTTTTGTGTAAGTTGTTTTTTCTTCATTAATAATTAATTTAAAAAATAATATTTGCTTTTATATTTCATTTTTTGGGGGAAATATCTCGAGAAGGGTAGGTCAGAGATAGAGATACACTAATATTCCTCACTTCACAAAAGGATTGTTCAACAAATTCAAAAACTCAGTACAGTACTGTCTGTGACCAGCAAGCACACCTTCTCTCACTGACTCTGATTTCAGATTATTTTTTCTGCAAAAAAAATATTATGCTGGCCTGCTGTGGCTTTCCAATGCATTATGAATGAAGAAAAAATGCGTAATTCAAATGCAGTAGGACATGTACCATATCACTGATAAGTTACACTGAGTCTGACACCTCTTTTATCTCTCTTTCCTTTTATCAATTTAATCTCTGTATTCTTTGCAGATTAGTACACTCATTTTTTTCAGTGCTACAGGGGCTCACAATCTAAATTCCCTGTCAGTATGTCTTTGGAATGTGGGAGGAAAGCGGAGGACCCAGAGGAAACCCACGCAAACAGGAGTAGAAGACACAAACTCCTTGCAGATGTTACCTTGGTGGGATTTGAGCCCAGGACCCCAGCTCTGCAAAGCTGCAGTGATAATCACTGTTCCACTGTGCTGCCACAATGTCTGGAGTATTTGCTCAATATTTCAGGGCATTCTCCCCTTATTTCTATTGAATTGTAAATTCGGATGCTCTATCCTGAATCACCCTAAAAGCTGCTACTTTCCATGCCTAAGCTTTTATACTGCCCCTGATAGTCCTCATGATTTTCTGCACTATACCTTTTGATAAGATAGCTGAAATGCATTATGAGGAAACCTGCTTGGCTTCACCTCAGGTCAGTGATGAAACAGCAAAATATCTCCAATCAGAAGGTCATGGAAATACATAAATAGTGCAATGGATAGTCCATATGGCATATCTGCATGGAGGCTTACCCAGTGAAGTCCAAATTCTGCTCCATTGCAGATATGTCACATGGACTGTGTTATTGGACTTATCATTCTATGTGTTACTAACTACAAGCAGCTTAAATACTTTATTTATTTACTTAGTTCCATTTATTGCACTATGCCATTACTCTACTATACTACTTGTAGCTTAGTAGTCCTGTTTATTATGCATCTCTGCCTTTTTCTACTTACTTTGTTACTAATTAATAGCAGTACAAATACCAAATTTGTTTAGTAGGCCCTATTCACTACACTATGCAATTTCTTGAGTACACCACTCACAGCACAGCAGTCCTGTTACTCATGCAGCGCAGCCTTTCCCATTAGTGAAAGCACAACTTTAGTATTTGTACTATATTTATATCTACATATGTGCAGCACTTTCTTACCTCCCTGCTACATCTGTCCATAATTTTTCTGTTTTTAACAATTGTATTAACATGACTACCAACTACATATATTAACTGAGGTTACAATCACCTTGATATCATCTGTATATTTACACTGTGTTTGATATATGATTGGTTTCATCATAACTTGATATACTTACCCAGTGTTTTCCCCATGTTGGCAGCCTTGCTGTTTATCTTATTTGTTTATTTTATGTTTTTTATTATTCCTGAATAAAAATTGTTTTTACGGTTAAGTGCTGTGTGCATTGCACTATTTATGTATCTCCATGACCTTCTGATTGAAGATATTTTACTGTTTCATATTTCCAAGGTGCATCACTTTACATTGTCTATAGGTTGCTTTAAGGACTTTAATTAGATTCTATCAATGACGCAATCTTCTGTAATATGTAAAATATCGGTGACATTTCTTTTGCCAATTGACACAAATTGAATCACAAATTGTTCAAATGTTTCGGGACCTGCATATTTAATTCGATTCAACAAAAATTCGATTCATGTCAACTTGCTTTACTCACCTCTAAAAAAAAATCAGCACTTACTGAAGAGAAAGACAGAGGAAAAGAGAGATTCATGTGGAAAGAGAGCCGGTGCAAAAGAGAGACAGGGAGCAAAAGAGAAACAGAGTTAGAAAAGAATTCAGGAAAAGTAAGACAGCAAAATAGTAATAGAGCGAGACAGAAAAAGACAAATTAAAGATAAAGATAGTGTCAAAAGAGAGAGGCAGAGCCAAAGAGAGACATAGTGAGGAAAATAAGTATTTAATACACTGATGATTTTACAAGTTTTCCCACCTACAAAAAATGGAGAGCTCTGTAATTTTTTTCGCAGGTACGCTTCAACTGTGAGATACAGAATCTAAAAATAAAAAGCAGAAAATCACATTGTATGATTTTTTCATAATTACTTTGCATTTTATTGCATCAAATAAGTATTTGATACAATAGAATAACAGAACTTACTATTTTGTACAGAAACTTTTGTTTCTAATTACAGATGTCAGACGTTTCCTGTAGTTCTTGACCAAGTTTGCAAACACTGCAGCAGGGATTTTGGCCAATTCCTTCATACTGATCTTCTCCAGATCTTTCAGATTTCAGTGCTGTCACTGGGCAACATTGAGTTTCAGCTCCCTTCAAAGATTTTCTATTGGGTTCAGGTCTAGATACTGGCTAGGCCACTCTAGGACATTGAAATGCTTCTTACGGAGCCACTCTTTAGTTGCCTTGGCTGTGAGTTTCAGGTCATTGTCATGCTGGAAGACCCTGCCACGACCCATCTTCAATGCTCTTACTGAGGGAAGGAGGCTGTCCATCAAAATCTCACGATACATGACACCATCCATCCTCCCTACAGTACGCTGCAGTCGTCTTGTCCCCTTTGCAGAAAAGCACCCCAAAGTATGATGTTTTCCCCACCTTTCTTCACGGTTGGGACATTGTTCTTGGGTTGTACTCATCCCTCTTCTTACTGCAAACACGGTGAGTGGAGTTAATATCAAAAAGTTCTATTTTGGTCTCATCTGACCACATGACCTTTTCACATGCCTCCTCTGGATCATCCAGATGGTCATTGGCGAACTTCAAACGGGCCTGGACATGTGGTGGTGTGAGCAGGGGACTTTGTGTGCTCTGCAGGATTTTAATCCATGACAGCATAGTGTGTTACTAATGGTAATGTTTGAGACTGTAGTCCCAGCTCTCTTCAGGTCATTGAGCAGGTCCTCCTATGTATTTCTGGGCTGCTTCCTGACCTTTCTCAGAATCATCCTTACCCCACGAGGTGAGATCTTGCATTGAGTCCCATACCAAAAAAACTTGACAGTCATCTTGTTTTTCTTCCATTTTCAAATAATTGCACCAACAGTTGTTGACCTCTCACCAAACTGCTTGCCTATTGTCCTGTAGTCCATCCCAGCTTTGTGCAGGGCTACAATTTTGTCCCTGATGTCCTTAGACAGCTCTTTGGTCTTGGCCATGGTGGAGAGGTTGGTGTGTTATTGAGTGTGTGGACAGGTGTCTTTTATACAGGTAATGAGTTCAAACAGCTGCAATTAATACAGGTAATGAATGCAGAGTGGGAGGGCTTCATAAAGAAAAACTAAGGTTTGTGAAAGCCAGAATTCTTGCTGGTTGGTAGGTGATCAAATATTTATTTCATGCAATAAAATGCAATTTAATTATTTAAAAATCATACAATGTGATTTTCTGTTTTTTTATTTTTAGATTCTGTCTCTCACAGTTGAAGTGTACCTATGATTAAAATTACAGACCTCTCCATTCTTTTCAGGTGGGAAAACGTGCAAAATCGGCAATATTTTCCCACTGTAGGAAGAGTGAGAAGTAGGAAGAGTGAGACAACGCCAAAGCCAAAAAGAGAGAAACTGATAGAGGAAGAGTTTGAGAAAGTGACATAAAAAGAGAGTCATCTAGGAAGAGATAAAGATACAACAAGAGAACGCCAGATAGCAAGAGAGAAAGAGTGAGAGTGGAAGACTGATAAAGTGAGAGAAAGGAGAAAGTAAGAGCCCAAGACAGACAAAGGGAAAGAAAGACAAAGCGAGAAGCCATGCATGACAAAGATAAACGAAAGGTAGCTTGGAAGTCAGAGTGCAAGAGAGAGACAAAGAAATAAGCAAAAGAGATCTTACTCACCTGTCCCTGTCCTGCTCCAGCACTGGTCCTTGCCCCCTTTTTGTGCCATTGTCTTCCTTTACAGTAGTCCTAGCAGGCTTTCTCAGGAAGCCCAGTGAACTTCTCTGACATCATCACCCTAAGCCAGCTTAAGGCCAGCTCAGACAGAGGTTGGGTACTTAGGTATTAAGTAGTGTAAGGAGATGGCGGGGACCCTCAGTCTCCCCCCTCCTTCCTGATATGTCGGACATGTTTCCCCTGCAATGCTCTAATAGTTGGCTGTGTATTAATGTGTCAATGTTCTATTCATGTGCCTATATATCTGCCATTGTACTACTGTTTACTGTTTTACCATTCTATGTATATACTGTGTTGTAATGAACATGTTAACATTAGGGATAGCAAAAGGTTAACTAAGGGGGCTGGATCAGCAACCTCAAAGGAACAGGAAGTTCCTCTCTCCCAGTCAGAGCCGGGCAGGACTGCCTATGGCAGGATGTGCGTCCCCATCTGGGACAGAAGGGAATATGTGTGTCCCCATCTGGGACAGAAAGGACCCCCCCGGCTGGGGGATACAGGCTGCCAGGAGTGCCAGGCAGTAGGAACTGACACTAGGACTGAGTTGCCCTCCCAAGAGACTGTTAGCTCCCAGGAGCAGCATCTTGGAATAGGGACAGCTCAGGAATTATCTTCTTTACTTCTTCATTAAAAAGTTTTCCCTGTTGGATTAGAACTGTGCCTGCATGTTTTCCCTGGATCCTCATCACCAGTGATGGCAGTGAAGCAAGAAGAGAAGGTAACTTACTGTGCTTGTAGGTCTGGACTGTTCCTGTCTATTCATGTGCAAGGGGCTGGGGTGTTTATGGACTTTTGCTTTAAATGGCTAGATCATGACTTCCACCCCGTGCCAACTTGTTACAGTAGCATTGTCCATAGTTGTCCATAGTTGCCTCAAGTTTTTAAGAAATTTACTTGTACTTCACTTGGCTCAGCTTCAGCCAGATGTCTATCATCTCCTCTGCCACTCCTGACTTCTGTGCTACAGCCATCATTATTTCCAAGCTCAGTCCAGCTTATCCAGGTGTTGTCCTTGCCCACCACTCAGCAAGCAAGTTACCAATTTCTTGCAACTGATGTTGGTGCTGTTGACACATAGTCTCCGCACTCAAGGTAACACATCTCTTACAGCAAGTTTAGTTTGCCTATACTTCATTGAATTCCTGCATTTAATTGTTTCCTTGCTACAAGTAACAGTTTTCATGCATGATTGCTAATAACCATTGTACTGCTGGAACATACCAGGCTGCATTTAATCATCTGTTATTCCAGTGATTAGCTACAGCCTTTCTGAAAGCTACCAGTTTCACATACAGTCTGCACACCTGGCTCAGCTTTATTTGGTGCTACCTTCTCTGCTTGTTTGTCTGCCATGCTACATAATCTCCTGTCCTAGTCCTGTCCTACTGCATAGAAACCTACTTACAGGTAATATGTCATAGTCTGAGGATTGGTTGTACAGAAGACTAGTTTGTGATAATTCTCTAGACTATTTTGTCTGTTTTGTCTGGGGATTGAGAAAGAAAAATGGGATGGCATGAACTGCAATTATAAAAAATATAACCTGTACTCAACAGTATACAGACCAGTAGCCCCCTATATAGTTAATTCACAACGGCCCAAGCAAGTGTAAATCCACAAGTCCATGTTAAATATTAAAATAGACTATATTCATCTACAATAAGTCAAAGATGGTCAAGAAACAAAAATTTCTTTGCTGCAAAAAAAATTATCCCTCTTTTGATTTCAAAGATATTTACTATTTTATTAAAACATTTCATACATGCATTTGTATTATTTTTAAACATCCAGAAATAGTAATAAAACAAAATCACTCCGATCTCCGACCAGACTTATTTTGACCTCTTTTTGCATGTGCGTTACTTTTAGGCCAGGGTCAGACATGCGAGAAACTAGCATGAGTCTCACATGTCAATACCCGGCACTGCCGCCGGTACTCGGACAGTAGCGTGCGGCTGTATGTATTTCTATGCAGCCGCATGCTCCGGTCGCGAGTGCCGGCGGCAGTGCCGGGTATTGACATGCGAAACTCATGCGAGTTTCTCGCATGTCTGACCCCGGCCTTAGTCTTAATACTGTAGTAGAGTCTACCTAAACGTGCATTCATGGGCTTATGTCTGCTCACAAGGATTCATGTCAAGTCTAAGAGGCCTCCATAGATCAGAAAAAAAAAGATAAAAATATTGGCAGAGTGTATTTCAATGGTTTTTGTGCAGCATACATTGAAAACAATAATATTATATTGAAACATTCCACTAAATAGATTGCTAATACTACATACTATTCATAGACACCATAAACATCATGAGATGGGTAATTAACGCCCCACATCAGAAACTAATGACATTCACGTATAATTGCCACGCAGTGACTTACAGTGTGTCAGAGCGGTTCACAACATTGTAACTGATGGCAGCATAGCTAAATGATTAATTGGCAAATCAATGTTATTTTTGTGACACGTACTTGATGAGTGGGTACAACAGGAAATTTATATTTGGCATTGCCGCAATTTTCTTGTGAGATATAATATTTTATAAACGCAAATAAAAAGTTTCCTCAATACATGGTAGTTGTTGCAAGTTGCGGAATATATATAAAACCTATGGATACAAAGTTCCTGACCATTACAGTCAGAAAAAAAAAAGAAAAAAGGGGTTACTTCAGCTCACTTGAATAGCAGCAAGTTAAAAAAGTAAACTTCCAATTACCGGTGCTGGACGAATCAAGGCTTTATGTCAGAGAGAAGCAAGGAAAGTCCATGTAGAGAGAAAGGAAATCCAGCAGCACATCCATGTGTAGATACATAATAAAACCAACATTTATTTCAAGTTAAAAAAACAAAAACGAAATAAACATGTATAAAACTTCCTACGAAAATTACTAACACGTTTTGAACAAAAAGTGAGATATGGCGTGCTGAAACTACAAAAAATCAAAAAATATATGTTTTTACTGTGCAGTAGCTCAAATCACAGAAGAATCTGCTGAAAGGTCGATTTCACAGCCACACAGGCACTTAGCTGTCTAAACTATCTGACTAGG
>JARQOD010000006.1:395987969-396036789 GCA_033576555.1 Oophaga sylvatica | reverse complement strand
GTAGTTGCAAGTTATCAATGGTAACAACAGAAGCTTAGAGGAGAGTATTTAAAGCAGAGGGAAGTGATGAACTCAGCACAGCTGAGACAACTCAGGACGAAGAACTTCAGGAGACAAACAGTACTGTTTAACCCTTGCAAGAACAGAGCAAGGAAAACCTGAACTGCTAATAGGAAGAAGTGTCATGATTAATTTTTAGTTTCTTGGCAGCTCTGCTATAATTTAAATGTGGCTTTTTTCTTTTTGGGCCAACAAGGGTTGATGTCAGTTTCCTTGCTGGCAGTTTTTTGTTGCTGGTCAGCTGATGTGGGTGGTGACCACTCCTTCCATCCTTTAAATAGTCACATGATACATTCGATGACTGTTGGTAATAGAGTTATTTTATGAAGATAGAATTTTGAGCTCTCTGGTGCAGCGATTTATCTGCTACTTCTGTGGAGTTCGGTTTCCTGATTCCGTGTCCTCTGCTGTGTGGAGCTTGGCAGCGGAGCCTGTAGCTAAGTTTATTGTTCCCTTTCCTTGTCTGTCCTCATGCTTGTCACTACCCTTGTGTTCATACCATCTGCAGTGGTGATGCTAGTGTCCTTACCAGCCAATGCACTAGCCAGAGTATAGTGAGGTGACAGCTAGGGACTAGGCATGTGACGGTGGAGGGGGGAAGGACCCGCATAGGGCATTAGGGAGCTTAGGGATAAGCACAGGTTGTGGTTAGGAGGTACCCCATTCCTCGCTCTCTACTGTTAGGGCCTTCCTCTCCCTTTTTTCCATCCCGTTGTTGGTGTTTGTTGTGTCATCCGCTCGAATTACCCATGTCGGTCGTGACAAGAAGCAGTTCTAACCAGCGCAGATGTATGTATAACCAGATGCCACAATCTTCTGGCCCCACTCTGTCGTGGTATCCTTGTGCCAGCCCCCCCCTCAGTACTAGGTTTATCTGGATGTGAGGCGTGAAAAGCCTAGACCAACCTGAACACATAAGCATCAGACGGTGGTACCCACAGTCTCTCCTGTGGATCGTAACCCTTTTAATGCACTGAAGAGACTGGTGAGCAAAGCGAGAATCGATAATCTTCGCAATCTGAAATTCCAGATTCCTAGTAACAATGACTGGTGAAGGTTGTGGTAGAGACAGTTCTTAAGAAGCAACAAATTTTTGGGGAGTGATCGGTGAAACACATTATGAATTTTTAAAGTAGGTGACAAAGCAAGGCAAAATTCTACAGGATTATCAGCGGCAACTATCTTATATGGGCCGATGAACCTGGGTCCGAGTTTTTAAGAAGGAACCTTCAACTTAATGTTCTTCTAGGACAACCACATCAAATCACCAACACACAGGTCTGGACCCACCAAGCTCTTCCGATCAGCCATACTCTTATCTTTGGAACCCACCCTCCTTAAATTATTAAGAGCACCCCTCCACACTGATCTAATCGACAAAGAAAACCATTCCTCCTCAGGTACTCGTGAAGAACAATTACTATTGAAGGTGCAGAATTGAGGATGAAAACCGTATGCCCTGAAAAACGGGGACTGACCAGTGATAATGTCACGCTTCTACCCAAGCAGGATGGTGCACGGCGAGACAGAAGAGGAGGAAGCTCTGCCGCAAGGGAGGGATACAAGAGGGCACCCTTGATACTTGCTCTGTGCCACCTTGCGCTTCCTAGTTTTCCCTAGATCGGTTCTTTCACCCCGTGCCTCAATCACGTTCCTATCACTGTCTTACCCTAAGTATCACCCTGACTAGTGAGTAGGATAGCAGGCACGAGGTCCTGTTCTAACGTAAAGACACAGAGGGAAAACGGATAGGGACAAAAGAAAACTGCAATCATACAAAAACACTCTCAACAAAAAGTGGGATATAAGGAAGTAGAGGGTGAGGCAAACCAAATGGAAATAGAGACTGGGAACACACACACAAACCAACTCTATGCAGATATCTCCTGAAACAACTCCAAATGTCTTCTCCTTCCTCAGTTCACTCCTCCAGCTCCAAACCAGGTAGTTGAAGCTATCACTGGTAACAACTGAAGCTTAGAGGAGAATATTTAAACCAGAGGGAAGTGATGAACTTAAAACAGCAGACAAAACTCAGGACGGAGAGCTCCAGGAGTCAAACAGGACTATTTACCCTTGCAAGAACAGAGCAAGGAAAACCTGAACAGCTAATAGGATGGAGAAGCAGTTCTAACAGGCACAGATGTATAGTACTAAAAAAATGTATACCTTTTTATCCCATATGATGAATACCATTAAAAAAATATGAAAAACCATGCCATAATTTGCCATTTTATTAATCTTGACTATAATAAAAGGTAATCAAAAAGTTATATATGTCAAAGAATCATAGAATCATAGAATGGTAGAGTTGGAAGGGACCTCCTGAGCCATCTGGTCCAACCCCCTGCTCAAAGCAGGATTCTCTAAATCATCCCAGACAGATGTCTGTCCAGCCTCTGTTTGAAGACTTCCATTGAAGGAGAACTCACCACCTCTCGTGGTGGTGAAACACAGCCAGGGGGGTTACGCAGATTCCATCACTGCCATCAATATGTCACGGATAACAGCAGGGGGAGGTCAAGCCGATCCTACCATTGATACCAGTATGTTAGGAGACATAACTCCGCTGCCTTCAATCGTCAGGACAATTACGCAATTGGCTGACGAGGGATGGACGAGGCCGCAGCTCCTTACACTACTAGGTCAGTTATTGGGGAACTAACAGTGATCATATGGTATATACACCTCCATTTCCGGCTACTAAATTTACAGAGCTATTAAATTTTTATATTTAATCCGCAAAGGTAGGCAGTAATTATAAAAAATATACAAAGATGATACAAAATTGGAATAAAACAATACAATATATACAATTACATAAAATAAAAGGGAAAACAAAAGAGAATTACTAAACCTGATATTGCAGGAATGGCTCTTATCTTTATGGAGAGAAGCACTCAGATTAGGAAAATGCAACACTCTCACAGCGAACTGGGACTTCCCAGAATTAACAATGACAGACACCGCAATTCTGCTTTTTATTAGATCAAGGTTAAGTCCACATACCTCTTCTTGATGAGTGCATAGGGGGCTGATTGTGGGATGTGCAAGGTCTTTCAGAATTTTATGAAATTCCCAACTTACATGATATCTTCAGCTCTGGAGGTTCAGACAGTAGGTATTGTTGTTATGTTTTTATCATGATTTTACCTTTATTTAGAGATGAAACAAGGCCTGGATAGCATCCTCCACTGGACCATTATTAAGTTGGAGAGGTTAGAATGGCCTCAAGGCGGTGTGAGTGAATACATTATGTTGGTACCTTTGCTATGATGCCAAAAGTGTATCGCCCATAAATATCAGATCAATGCAAATCCCAATATCTTCACTGACCACTGGCTCCAAAGCATCTCAAACTTGAACTTTGATCAGAGGAACCTCTATGCCTGGGACTGTATTCCTCCGCCTGTGCATAAACGAATCTCAGACTTAGTGTCTTTCCCAGAGTAAATTTACCTGTTGTAATTACCTGGTCACTGCAGTAAGCTCCTAATTCAATGGAAGTTATTATTATTATTATTATTTATTATTATAGCGCCATTTAATCCATGGCGCTTTACATGTGAGGTGGGGAATACATAATAAGTACAAGTACAGTAATCTTAGACAATACAAGTTACGACTGTACAGTAGGAGAGAGTACCCTGCCCGTGAGGGCTCACAATCTACAAGGGATGGGTGAGGATACAGTAGGTGAGGGTAGAGCTGGTCATGCAGCGGTTTTGGTGGATCTGTGGTTACTGCAGGCTGTAGGCTTGTCGGAAGAGGTGGGTCTTCAGGTTCTTTTTGAAGGTTTCCATGGTAGGCGAGAGTCTGATATGTTGTGGTAGAGAGTTCCAGAGTAGGGGGGATGCGCGGGAGAAAACTTGTATGTGATTGTGGGAAGAGGAGATAAGAGGGGAGTAGAGAAGGAGAACTTGTGAGGATCGGAGGTTGCATGCAGGTAGGTACCGGGAGACGAGGTCACAGATGTATGGAGGACACAGGTGGCTTTGTATGTCATGATTAGGGTTTTGAACTGGAGTCTTTGTGTAATGGGGAGCCAGTGCAGGGATTGACAGAGGGAGAGGCCGGGGAATAGCGGGGGACAGGTGGATTAGTCAGGCAGCAGAGTTTAGAATAGATTGGAGGGGTGCCAGAGTGTTAAAGGGGAGGCCACAGAGCAGGAGGTTGCAGTAGTCAAGGCGGAAATGATGAGGGCATGGACTAGGGTTTTTGCAGATTCTTGGTTGAGGAATGTACGGATATGTGAGATATTTTTGAGTTGAAGTTGGCAGGAGGTGGAGAGGGCTTGGATATGTGGTTTAAAAGAGAGATCAGTGTCAAGGATAACCCCGAGGCAGCGAGCTTGTGGGACTGGAGAGAGTGGGCAGTCGTTTACATTAATTGATAGGTCCATTGGAGGGTTGTGTGAGATGGGGGAAAGATGATGAATTCTGTTTTGTCCATATTAAGCTTTAGGAATCTAGCGGAGAAAAAGGATGAAATAGCGGACAGACATTGAGGGATTATGTTTAGTAGGGAGGTGATATCTGGTCCAGAGATGTAGATCTGTGTGTCATCAGCAAAGAGGTGATACTCAAAGCCGTGAGATTCTATGAGCTGTCCGAGGCCGAAGGTGTAGATGGAGAAGAGCAGGGGCCCTAGGACTGAACCTTGCGGGACTCCCACAGATAGAGGGTGCGGTGAGGAGGTGATGTGTGAGTGGGAGACGCTGAATGTCCGTCTGTTAGGTATGACGCGATCCAAGAAAAGGCCAAGCCTGTGATACCAAGAGATGAGAGGGTCTGTAGTAATAGGGAATGGTCCACTGTGTCAAAGGCAGAGGACAGGTCCAGGAGGAGGAGGACAGAGTAGTGTCGCTTGGCCTTGGCAGATAGTAGGTCATTGGTGACCTTAGTTAGGGCAGTTTCAGTGGAGTGGTGTGGCCGGAAGCCAGATTGTAGGTGGTCGAGGAGGGAGCAAGATGAGAGGTGGGAGGACAGTTTCAAGTTGAAGTGTTCGTTCTTTCTCTTTTCCACAGCTATAATTAATCCCATATGTTCAATTGGAGGTGGTATGTCCCCTCTCCGGAGATGTCTTTATGGATTTTTAATTTTCCTCGGCTAGCTCCAGTCTTTCACAAAATGTCAGAGGAGCTCCGCATTTCCCATGGATTTCAATGCGGTGGACTTTGGGAAAATGGCCACTGGAGGTGACAAATGCTCAGACTGAGATCTTGGCACCGAGATCTTGGTTCCTGAGATCTCAATCTGAGCATGCGCCACCTCCAGAGGCCATTTTCCCCTAAGTCCACCGCATTGAAAATCATGGAAAGTGTGGGGTTCTTCATACATTTTGTGAGAGCCCGGAGCCTGCCATAGCGTCGCACTACTGAACACCCCGTCCTTCCAGCCTGGGGCCCCGCAGCATCGCTTACCTCTCCTGCCGCCAGCATCCTGCAGCAGCGACCCTGGGACCCCACTTGCAGCCACCATCCCCGTAAGCTTCCATAAAAGCGGATTATAAGGTTCACCACCATTTTTATTAAAAACATTTTTCCCTATTTAACTCCATAAATTTGGCGTACGTCTTATGATCCGGTGTGTCTTATAATCCACAATCAAAAAGTTGTATGTATTTCAAAATGATGCCAATAAAAACTATAGATCATTACACATAAAATAAGCCCAATATGGTTCTATAAACAGAAAAATGAAAGAGTTAGGACAAAATGACAAGCCCAAAAAGTGATTTTGTTTTAGTTTTAAAAAGTGATTTTTCTTGTGAAAATGTATTAAAACATACACAAATTACAGATGAGCGTCAATAAAACAAGCCCTCATACAGCTTCATCAATGAAAAAAACAATAAAGCTATGGCTGTCAGAATATGGTGATAAAAAAGCCATTTTTTTAAATTAATTTCTTTTGCAAAAAAAATCAGCACATAAAAACCCTATATAAGATTGTGATTGTATCGACCCACAGAATAAATATAAGATGACAATTTTATTGATTGATGACTCATGTTAAAAAAATAAAGACAATATAGAATTACTGTTTGTTTGCTTTTTTGGCTTCTAAAAAGTTAATAAAGACTGATCAAAAAGTCCACAAAATTGCATAAATAATAACTTCATCTTGTCACACAAAAATAAGCTCTCATATAGAGAGAAGCAGGAAGAGAAGCTCATGACCGTAAGTAAAAAAAAAAATCACGAGTGGTCATGTGATAACCACTAGAGCCGGAAGCAGAAGCCTGACAGTGAATATGTTACATGCTATTAGGATTTGGCATGTTATAGTGCTATATGATATAATGAATACTACTAAGATAAATGCAGCAACCTTTAACTTGTCAGATGGCACAATACTTTATTAAAATAACCATGTATCATTTTATCTGACCGGTTATGGACTGTTACATGTGTACTGGATCAGAACTAATAACATTACATAAAACCATCACCAGAATTATCGTCAGTACATGAATGCATCACCAGAACTATCATGAGTATAGGAATACATCACCAGAACCACTATCAGTACATGAAATCATCACCAAAACCATCATCATTACAGGAATACATCACCAGAAACACCATCTGTACATGAATGTCACCAGAACCACCAACTGTACAGAAATACATCACCAGAATGAACCACCAACAGTACAGAAATGCATCACCAGAATGAACATCAGTACGTTAATATACCACCAAGCATAGTAAAGTCACCTACTTCAGTGTCAGGTCAGCCCGATATACAGTTGTATCTTATGAGCCTACTACTTCCAGTATGTCCCTAACGATTGTAAGGAGATAATGGGAGTTGTTGTTAACAGCCATCATCAAACTGTAGACCACAATACTGATGAGACACAGACAGTATCACAAATAAACATTTTCATCCAGGTACCTCATAGATGATACCTCTGATTGGAGTCGTTCTCTATTTTTTCTTCTTCATCTTGTCCTGACATCATGATGACTTTAGACATCCACATGCAGACTTCCACCTTCTCTAGTCTTCTGAAGCACAACCAGACATGGTGTCCTTAAAATAACAGTTTCCTTATTCTGAATAAAAAAAAAATTATTCTGAAAAAAATCCATCATCTACAGTCAAGCTCTGAGATATATTCGGATCTGTTCAGACAGTAAAGACAGGGAACTACAGCTGCTATCTCTGAGGAATACATTCCTACAACAAGGATACCATCCACTGGTAATAGATGAACAGATTCACAGGGCTACAAGAATCCCAAGAAGCAACTTTCTGGAATATAAAATGAGAGAGGACAACAACAGGGTACCTCTTGTGGTCACATACAACCCCCACATGAGCATCCTAAGGAAAATTGGTGCTGATCTCCAACCCATATTCCACAGAGACCACAAATTGAAAGACATATTCCCAGAACTACCACTCCTCTCCTACAAACAGCCCCCTAACTTAAGGAATCTCCTTGTCAGAAGTGTCCTCTCGTCACCATCAGTGACTGGCACATTCCCATGTAACAACAAAAAATGCAAAACTTGTACCCACATATTACCAACACGTGTACCAAATACAAATCAGGACTATAAGGTCATGGGTTCCTTTTCATGTACATCCTCCAATGTGGTGTACATGATACAATGTACAAGGTGCCCTGGAGGTATCTATATTCGGGAAACCATGCAAAAACTACAAACAAGGATGAATCTACACAGACATACGATCAGGAATGAAATGGACACGCCTGTGGGAAAACATTTCTCTGGAACTGGACATTGTATGACAGACTTAAAAGTCTTAATACTAAAAGGTCATTTTAAGGATGACAGGGAGAGAAAAATATGGGAATTCAAACTTATAAGGATGTTCAATACTTTGACACTAGGACTCAATTTAACACCTGGATTTATGACTCACTACATGGACACAGTTCACACTTCCAGCAGAAGGACTGCAGACAGCTAAGAACATCCCCACTGCCTCTCCATTTGTAAAGGGTATGCCACACTGAACAATATCGCTAACGGGATCGCTAAAAAACGTCACTATTTAGCGATCCCGTTAGCGATGTTGTTCAGTGCGGCAGCTGCCAGCGACGAGCTTCCTGCTGTGATCTCGCTCGTCGCTGGAATCGTTCCGGACCCTATTTTCTCGTCGGCGCTCCCGCTGGGTAAGTATATATCGCTAAGTGTGGCACCTTTTTTTAGCGATTTAGCGGTACTTTTGTACCGCTAAAGTCGTTAAGAAGATCGCTAACGGCGATAGCGTCGTTAACTATATCGCTAAATGTGGCCGCACTTAGCGATATAGAAACAATCCCGCTAGCGATCGCATTAGTATGCGTCGTTATCGTGATCGCTAGCGGGATTGTTTAGTGTGGCAGTACCTTAAGAAAATGCTAATTCGATTTCCTTGGCTTATCTTTATGAGGCATCACACCTCCCACCACATGAGCAAATGTCCTACTGTAGTTTCTCTTAAATGTGCTTTTTTCTTTATTAATCTATTTGTAATCTTGCCTGAAGAAGGAGCCCCTGTGCTCTGAAAGCTTGCGAACATATAATTTTCTGGTTAGCCAATAAAGGTATCACTCTAAAGCCCGGGTCTCACATAGCGATACACCAGCGATCCCGACAACGATCAGGATCGCTGGTGTGTCGCTACATGATCGCTGCTGAGCTGCCAAACAGGCAGCTCAGGCAGCGATCAGTACAAGCGACACTGCGGGTAACATCGCTTAGTTACCCGCAGTGTACGTTTGATACCAGCGCCCTGTTGCAGGGAGCTGGTAACCAAGGTACACGTCGAGTTTCCAGGCGCTGCGCGGTGCCTGGAAACCCGCTGTGTACCTTGGTTACCAGCTCCCTGCATCAGGGTGCTGGTATCCAAGGTACACAGCAGGTTTCTAGGCACAGCCCCACGCCTGGAAACCCGCTGTGTACCTTGGTTACCAGCGGATCGCTGGTCTCCCGCCTGTCACACGCAGCGATGCGTGCCTGTCAGCGGGAGACCAGCGATCAAAAAAATGTTCAGGACATTCAGCGACGATCAGTGATACATGGCAGGGGGGCTGATCGTCGCTGAATGTCACACACAGCAATATCGCTGGTGAGCTCGCTGCTGCGTCACAAAAACTAGTGACTCAGCAGCGATCTCGCTAGTGAGATCGCTGTGTGAGACGGGGGCTTAAGAATACTCTTGTCATAATTGGACGGAAAAGTATTCACACTTATTCGGAATAAAATATCTGCTGTACACTGTGCCCATGATATGTTGTGGCACACTCGGGTTTTAGACAAGAAGCTAGAAGCTTCTTCACTAATCAAAAAAGCTACTAGCTGGTCTATTCTTAATAAGAAACAAAAAGGATTTTTTGTCTTTTAAACGTTACCAAGTTCCTTATTTTTATTACAATTCAAAAATGCATAGGAGCTTGTCTAAACCCCCAGGATGGGGACGAGGACTCAGTCTATTGCAGTGTATTTATCTGTCACACACAGTGTGGGAAGACTAAGTGCAACACAAGGGGAAGAGGGGAAGGAAGCCCAAACTCTAGGGAAAGGGGGAGTGGAGACCCCTAGGCAGATCTAATAGCACCCTGCCTCCCCTACCATCCCTATATTGGCTCTACACTAATGGCCAAGCAGGAAACAAAGCCCTGTAAATCCCTAGAGCTAGGCCCTGAATATCCCTAGAGCTAGGCCCTGAATAAGAAAGGAGGGGATGCGCACTGGTCAGTTCCCACTGTACACTAAAGAGAAGAAGGGGTATAAAAAGGGGGAAGCAACTTAGCTTGAGCAGACTCAGAGAGGTAACACCAAATGTTCTCCAACAGCACCAGAGAGGAAGTAAGCCAACTGCTACAGCACCAAGCCTTCACAAGGGAAAAATGTGCATATCACCGACGACTCCCTGAAGCAGACTGAGAGTCTATAAACAACCAGGTCCAAGTATGTCAATTAGAGCCGGAGGGAGGTTGCCACTGGGTCCAAAAGTTAGAAAGATTAAGAAGGCGCCGACAATGCCAAACACAGAGACCTTCTGCAACCATATGCAGAGTGACTGTAGCATCTGACACACCCATCACATTATCTCACTACATAGGCCTTTTCTCAAAAGTATGTGATTGAGTTGCCAGCTTTTTTTAGGGATTCTTCCCAACTAATTAAGGAACTTAGTGAACTCCACATTCCAACTGAATCCCTGCTCTTTACTTTAGATGTAAATTCGCTTTACTCTATAGAGTGAAAAATGGGGTTAATGGCTGTGGACTATTATTTAAGTATGTGTACCTCAATTCCAAACCACCAAAGGAAATTTATATTAGATGGCATTCATTTCATACATAATCACAATATATTTATATTCGAGGGTGCGACTGTCTCGACCACGCACCACAATTGTGGGTTTCCAGGGCAATGGGGTACTCAGAGCCGAGCCCGTAGAAGTCTATGGGATTGTCACAGGTAGCGGTGGCTCGGTCTGTGGCCCTGGCGGTCAGGCGTATGTTGGGGGGTATATTTACAGGGGATATATATATACAGTTCGTGACGCCACCTGTAGTCTTCTGGTAATTTGTACCAGCGCTGCTGTTGAGCTCTGAGGGGATGGTGAGGCAGCTAGATGTCGGGTCCCCTACAGGTGGGACTCTTCCCTCAGGTCGATGGTTATGGTGGGGTTGTGCAGGGACGCAATCAAATAACACAGTCTCACACATCAGCGTCTTTCCATACCTTTTTACTTGTAAGATGGTAAGGCAGGTCCCAGGGAGGCTGATCCAAGGAGAATGTATTTCGAGATAGCAGCTGGACAAGTTAGGGGCCTCCTTTACTTTCACAACGATGAGTACAACCAGCATGAAGCGTAGTTCCCTCTATAACTCCAGCTATTCCAAAGCTGTACTGCCCAGTCAGTTTTGTGGTCGGAGCCTTCCTGTGAGAGAGCTGAATTCCTATCTTGTCGTGCACTGACTCAAGGTCCTCACTCCCCCTGACCCCAGTTACGTACCGACTATTTAGGGGCTGCTTGCCGCGACCTAAGGTCCGATAAGCCTCTGGGTTTTCTACCACCATGCGTGGAGCTATGGTGATGCTTCGGTCTCCAGTGACCGGTGACAACGTGCAGGACTTCTCCAATCCTATAGCACTCAGAATTTCTACCACTGTGCCTTTCGCCTTGTCCGCGCTGGTAGCATAAGCATTTCTCACTTCACAGGTTAATAAAGTCAGTCCCTTTCTTAATTCCTTTCTTGAGCTTGTTGCCAGACTCTCAGTAATCTTCTAGGCAGGAGCACGTCTCTGAACCTTCACTGTCCTTGGGACAGGAGACTGAAGTATATCTGCAACTCACTTCTCTCTTCTTAATAGAATGTCTCAGTATGTCTTCTAGTGGAGCACAGCTCTGACCAGGCTGAGGTGATCAGGCTCACCTGTACTGGCCTCCACTTTCTGAACTGCACTTAGCTCTGCTGCTGACTGACTCACTGTCCGAGGACAGGAAACTGACTCAATGCTGCATGTGACTAGACTTTATATACCTGTGGGCGTGTCTAAGTGTGTGTTGAAATGAATGTTTATAGAGCATTAAACTGCTATCTCTCCACACATCCTCCAGGGTACTGCGTGTGCCTTCACACCAGGGCTACACACGACCTATCGGCAGCTGAGGGGCTGTGCGATGGGCAATAGTTATACAAACCAGTTTATGGGTTTGTGTCATGTATAGTGTACAGTTCCTATAGCGTCTTGTGCTTGGGTGCGAGGAAAACACAGGAGACATAGGTTGAAATGAAATGACTTGTATTACTTCATACAAGCATGCTGAAAAGTTCACACAGTTTGCAGGAACAGCGACAGGAGACACAGCAGGCCAGAGTAACTTCAAGCACTACAATAAATCTCCAAAGCAGGTTCAGGATCTCTTCTCTGTACCGTAATTCCTCTGCAAACATGGATTCACCAAACAGCAGGTTTCCAGAGTCCAAAAGTGTTCCAAGGTTCCTCAGTAGGGAATAGCTGGAGTACAAGTCCAAGGTTTCAGGAGTCAGGTCACAGACTGACTGAGGCTTGATTCAGGAGCACTGATTGTTCAGCTGAGGCTGCTTAAGAAGCAAGAGGGAAGAATCAGGGCGGGAACATGAAAACTGGAAACTCCATATTAACTGAGGGCAAGAGCTGCAGAAAGACAGAAAGCAAAATGGCCGACGGAAAACTGAGTTTCAAGGAACATGTCAACAGAGACAAAGAACCTTACATTACTCCCCCCTTAGGGACAACCTCCGGATGACCTCAGACCAGGCTTGTCAGGGTACCTCTGATGAAACTGGCGGAGCAGGCGAGGAGCATTTACATTATTGACTGGTTCCCATGAGTTGTCCTCCACTGGGTAGCCCTGCCATTTAATCAAATATTGCAACTGATTTCTGTACAACCTGGAATCTAGAATCCTTTCCACCATAAATTCTTCCTGACCATCGACCAGCACTGGGTCAGGGCAAGGAGAAGAGCGTCCAGGAAACGTATTGGGTGTTGCAGCCTTTAGTAGGGATACATGAAAGACAGGGTGGATTCTCATAGTTCTGGGCAGTTGAAGACGACAAGCAACAGCACTTATAATCTTATTGATCTTATAAGGTCCAATGTACTTATGTCCCAATTTAGACGATGGAATCTTTAATTTAAGATTTCTGGTTGACAGCCAGACCAAATCTCCTACCTTGAAAGCTGGTGCAGGTTTACGAAATTTATCTGCTGCTTTCTTGTACCTTTCCTGAGCCAATTCTAGATTTTCCTTTAGAAGATCCATATTCTTTTGTAAAGAAGTGATTCTTTCAGCCACTGCCGGCAAGGGCGTATCTATGGGAAATCGAGGAAGAATGTTAGGATGATAACCTAGATTGGAGTAAAAAGGAGACTGCTTAGTGGAGGCACTCTGAGAGTTGTTATAACGAGAACTCAGCTAATGGAAGTAGATCCACCCAATCATCCTGTAGGTGGCAGATAAAACAGTGGAGATACTGCTCCAGGGTCTGATTGGTTCGTTCTGTCTGTCCATTAGTCTGGGGATGAAAAGCAGAAGAAAGGTTTACTTTAATGTCCAATGCTGCACAGAAATTTTGCCAAAACCTTGAAGTGAATTGCACCCCTCGATCCGAAATGACCTCATCCGGTACTCCATGTAAGCGAAACACATTCTTAATCATCAAGTCTGATGTCTGTTTTGCAGTGGGTAAGCCGACACAAGGATAAAATGAGCTGCCTTTGTTAGATGGTCAACCACCACTAGAATGGTGTTCTTCCCTTGAGAGGTTGGTAACTCCACAATGAAGTCCATAGAAATGGATCCCCACGGGCGGGACGGGGTGGGAAGAGGTTGCAACAGACAAGTTGGTGAGGAGCGAGGTGTTTTGCATCTTGCACAGACTTCACATGAAGTGACATAGTTTAAGACATCTTTCCTGTAAGTGGGCCACCAAAAGAAACGATAAAGAAATTCTTGTGTCTTTAGAGTTCCCCTATGCCCGGCTATCTTGGAATCGTGGATGAGTTGCAATACTCTCAATCTGACTGTTTCAGGTATATACAGACGTTGTCCCTGAATCCACACACCATTCTTAAAGACAAGACTTACGTCCCTTGGGGTTGAGCCAACAAAGAATCCGCATGGTATGCTTCCTTGATGTCCTTAAGTAGGTCTTGATTATGAATCACTCCCAGGAATCTAGAGTCAGGAAGAATTGTCTTAGGAGGAGTAAGTGGACGTGTCTCTGCTGAATGAATCCTAGAGAGTGCATCAGCCTTTCCATTGCGTGATCCTGGTCTATAAGAAATGACAAAATTAAATTGGTTTAGGAAAAGATTCCAGCGAGCCTGGCGAGGAGTCAGGCACTTAGCCGACCTGATAAATTCAAGGTTACGATGGTCTGTCAGGACGACTATTTGCTGTGCAGCTCCCTGAAGAAGGTGTCTCCATTCCTTGAAGGCGGCAATAATGGCCAACAATTCTCTATTGCCCACATCGTAGTTCCTCTCAGCCGAAGACAACTGCTGGGAAAAGAAGGCACAGGGATGCAAGACATTCTTCTCACCTGTTCTCTGAGAGAGTATAGCTCCAACGGCACAGTCTGAAGCATCCACCTCTATTATGAAGGCAAGCTCGGGGTTGGGATGTACTAAGATAGGTGCGGTGGTAAATTTATCCTTTAAACAGGAAAATGCTTCCTGAGCTTGCGGGTCCAGGAGAACCTAGACTGTTTCCAGGTAAGTTGGGTGATAGGTGACACTACCTCAGAAAAATTCTTAATGAAACGTCTATAGAAGTTGGCAAACCCGATGAAACGCTGCACCTCCTTCACATTTCTAGGAATTGGCCAATCCTTGATGGCTTGGGTCTTGCTTCCATCCATACTAATCCCTTGCGTAGATAGTACATACCACAGAAATTGAATTTCGGTCCTATGGAATTCACATTTTTCAAGTTTGATGTAGAGATGGTTTTGTCTTAGGCGTTCTAAGACCATTCTCACATGTCCATGATGTTCCTCTGTGGAGTTAGAAAAAATTAGAATATCATCCAGATAAATCACCACAAATGTATCTAGGAGATCCCTGAAGATATCATTCACGAAGTGTTGGAAAGTGGCTGGGGCGGTACTCAGACCAAAAGGCATAACTAGATATTCAAATTGTCCATAGCGTGACCTGAAAGCAGTCTTCCATTCATCCCCAGGTCTAATACGGACCAAGTTATAGGCCCCACGGAGATCCAGTTTAGAGAAAATTTTGGCATGCCGCACTCTCTCCAACAACTCAGGGATTAAAGGCAATGGATAACGGTTTCTAATAGTAACCTTATTGAGTTCCCTATAGTCTATGCAGGGTCTCAGAGATCCATCTTTCTTCTTCACAAAGAAGATGGGTGCACCTGCGGGAGATGAAGAGGGGCGTATGAAGCCCTTGGCTAAATTTTCGTCTATATAATCCTTCAAAGCTTTTAGCTCGGGCCCCGCTAGGGGGTAGATCTTACCAAAAGGTATCTCGGCTCCAGGCAATAATTCAATTGGACAATCATATGGACGGTGAGGAGGAAGCTGATCAGCGTTCTTCTTGTCACATAAATCCACATAGTCCTGGTATACAGCTGGTAGTTCAGGGACTGACATGGTTCCTTTAGGAACAGAGCAAGCTGAAACTCCTTGACTCATCTGTTTCTCCGGAAAGTGTAATTCCTTGGTCTCCCAGTTAATCGTAGGATTCTGCGCCTGCAGCCATGGTAGCCCTAGAATAATGGGAAAGTGGGGAGAAGAGATAGGCAAAAAAGACATTTTCTCCTGATGATCTTTACCCATAAGGACCCTCAAAGGCTCTGTTTCTTGATCCACTGGTCCAGAAGTCAGTAGAGAGCCATCCACAGTCTCCATCTGTACTGGAGTAGCCTTCTTCACTGAACGTATCCCCTGTTTCAGAGCAAAGGAGATATCCATAAAATTTCCACTTGCTCCTGAGTCGATCATAGCAGAGCTAGACACCCAGACTGAGTCAACCCAGAGTTTGATGGAAAGGAAGCAATGAGAATTGTTTCTTTTACAACTCAGCTGGGACACCGCTGAGGAAACTTGAAAAATTGGGCAGCGTTTATACCGTCATCGTCCCCAGAACTAACAGGTTTAAGTCCGAGAAATCAAGATCTCTTGCAGCAGATCTCTCTGGAGCCTGAGGCTCGGACATGACAGAGCTCCTCTCGCAACACTCACAGTGAATGACTGCTGCAGTAGTCTTACGAGAACGGCTGGGGCAGTTTATAATGAAGTGCCCTGACTTACCACAGTAGAAACATAGATTTTCCTTTATACGATGTTCTTTGCGTGCATCACTAACCCGTCTTTGTAAAGAGTCCACCTGCATGGGTTCAGGTTCTGGTTCCCTTGTGATCCTACTCAAAGGTTCCTTAGCTGAGGAGGGAGGTAGTAAAAGGTTAGTGCGATTATTTTCGAACCATCTCTCTTGTTGCGTTCAGTCAGACGAGCATCAATACGGATACAATAGTTAATAAAGTCACCTAACGCAGTGGGAGGGTCGGCACGAGCAAGTTCATCCTTAATCAGTGGAGACAACCCTTTCCGAAAAATAGATTTTTTAGCGGAAGTGTCCCAAGTGGTATCAAGAGCCCATCTCCTGAAATCCAGGGCATATTCGGCTACTGAACGCTTACCTTGGCGCAAAGTTAACATGGCTGCTTCAGCTGTTGCACCTCGATTGGGGTCATCAAACACCTGCCCCATGGCTGAAATAAAAGCATCAAGGTGATTCAAACAATCATCCTCAGTCTCAATCAGAGGGTTTGCCCACATCAAAGCCTTATTGGTAAGCAACATGATTATAGTAAGCACTTTGGATCGTTCAGTGGGAAATTGTGAAGCATGTGCAGAGAAAAATAAATTGCATTGATTAATAAATCCCCTGAATTTCTCACGTTCACCGCCGAAACGAAAAGGAGGTAATTTGGGGATCCCAGAACTCGGGGTTATGGCAGGAGCCTGGGCTCGTTCCTCTAGAGCCTCAATCCTGGCTCGCAATTCCTGGGTAGTCTGTCCAAACACTTGCAAATTATGATTAGTGAGGTCCTGTAGGCTTGCAAAACGGGTTTTTAAAGTCTGTACATCTGAAAGGATTGTATCAGTCACTCCGCAAAGTTCCTTTATGCGGGCCTCCATCTTCCAGATCTTTTAAGGCAGAAGTGCTGGAAGAGGAAAGGAAAAAAAAAACAAAAAAAACAATAGTGTTTACCTCTGGTAACACTCCAGAGTAAAATTTTAAGGGAATGGTTGTGAGAAGTCACAACCACTGTCATCACATAAGGTATTAAACGGACATCTGATATCCACAGTCACAGCAGACACGGCTTTCCCAGACCCAGCAGACACTAAACATTGGCTCCTGAATCTTGTCATGTATAGTGTACAGTTCCTATAGCGTCTTGTGCTCGGGTGCGAGGAAAGCACAGGAGACATAGGTTGAAATGAAATGACTTGTATTACTTCATACAAGCATGCTGAAAAGTTCACACAGTTTGCAGGAACAGCGACAGGAGACACAGCAGGCCAGAGTAACTTCAAGCACTACAATAAATCTCCAAAGCAGGTTCAGGATCTCTTCTCTGTACCGTAATTCCTCTGCAAACATGGATTCACCAAACAGCAGGTTTCCAGAGTCCAAAAGTGTTCCAAGGTTCCTCAGTAGGGAATAGCTGGAGTACAAGTCCAAGGTTTCAGGAGTCAGGTCACAGACTGACTGAGGCTTGATTCAGGAGCACTGATTGTTCAGCTGAGGCTGCTTAAGAAGCAAGAGGGAAGAATCAGGGCGGGAACATGAAAACTGGAAACTCCATATTAACTGAGGGCAAGAGCTGCAGAAAGACAGAAAGCAAAATGGCCGACGGAAAACTGAGTTTCAAGGAACATGTCAACAGAGACAAAGAACCTTAGGCCGGGATCACACATGCGAGGAAATCGTCCGATGCTCGCATGTGAAATCCCAGCTCTGGCGCCGGCACTCGGGAGTGGAGCGAGCGGCTGCATATAACTACATGCAGCCGTGCACTCCACTCCGGAGTGCTGGCGCCAGAGCTGGGATTTCACATGCGAGCATCGGACGATTTCCTCGCATGTGTGATCCAGCCTTACAGTTTGTGTTGTGAATGGACTTGAAATGAGTTCTGAGCAGAGGCTCCCTCTGGTGGTTACAAGCGGTACTGGACTGTCCAGTGAAGATTGTGAGGATTAGGAATCAGGTGTTACTGACTGGTCTTATTTAAGGGAGTCGCCTTCCCATCAGGGTTGCCGGTGATCAATTGTTCTGGTCTCAATCCTTGATTCCTGTTTCCCTTGTAGCCTGCTGTGTCGTGTCTGCATCTCCTGCTAACAGATAAGACATTTTCTTCTTTTTGTTTTTGTGCTTGATTTTTGCATTTTGTCCTGCACTTCTGTGGGGGCCTTTAGGGTCCCCTCCTGGGGCTTTTGCCCTCTCAGTTTAGTTCAGCCACTGATGTTTTGTACTTTTGCTTTTTCCAGTTTTTTCAGTGGCTGCTGTTTTGATTTTGTTACACCAGAGAACTAATTTAGGTGGTAGAGGTCGTGTGATCTCAGGTGTTTTTGAAATTAGTAGAGTTGGTGCTTTTCAGGGTTTTTTGGGATTGCAGTAAGTGCCCTTCCTATCCTTTTCTATTTAGATAGTTTGGGCCCCAACGTTTGCTCTTACTATTTTCTGTCTGTGTCAGTATTTCTTCTTGTCTGGCCGCCATTGCATGTTTGGGGGCTTTCTATGTTATTTGGGGATCTGCTTCGGGGCAGATAGCTTTCCTCTTTCTATCTTTAGGTATAGTTAGTTTCTCAGGCTGTGACGAGGCGTCTAGGACCAACGTAGGAACGCTCCACGGCTGCCTCTAGTTGTGGTGGTTAGTCAGGGTACTGCAATCTCATAGATTCCAACTGCTCTGGTGTATTGCCTTTTTACCTGCACTCCTCAGTTACCAAATCATAACAGTATCACCGGCCATAACTGAAAATTATATGGTACTCACAGAAGGGAAAAATATTGTGAAAGAAAAAAAAAAAAAAGGTTGTCAGAGTTGTCAGAGATATTTTTCTGTTTGTTGCATTTTTTTTTTTTCCCTCTGTATCTCTGGATGCTGGGGAGGATTTTTTCTCTCAATGGAGTTTGCACAGTTGTCTGGCCGTGTGGATCAGCTTGCCACTGAGGTTCAGAGTATTGCTACCTATCTTGCTAGGTTGCCTGTTGTGGAACCTAGGATTCCCATGCCAGATTTGTTTTTGGGGGATCGAGCCAAGTTTCTGAATTTCAAAAATAATTGTAAATTGTTTTTTGCCTTAAAATCTAAGTCCTCAGGGAACGCAGCGCAGCAGGTTCAAATTGTCATCTCTCTCCTGCGCGGCGATCCTCAGGATTGGGCTTTTTCCCTGACACCTGGGGATCCTGTTTTGAATGATGTTGATGCATTTTTTCAGGCCTTGGGGTTATTGTACGATGAGCCTAATGTCACTGATCAAGCTGAAAAAGCCTTGCTGGCATTAAATCAGGGGCTTGATGACGCTGAGTTATACTGTCAGAGAGTCTGCAGGTGGGCAGTCCTGACCAAATGGAATGACGACGCTTTGGCAGCCCTTTTTCGGAAGGGTCTGTCAGATAATGTAAAGGATGTTATGGTGGGATTCCCTGTCCCCTCTGGTCTCAATGATTCTATATCATTAGCGATTCAAATTGACAGACGTTTGCGTGAGCGGAGAAGTATGCGTGGAATAGTGTTGCCTTGTGAACCTGCTTCTGAACCCATGCAGTGTGATAGAGTGGTTTCTGGGGCACAGCGTCATGAGTTTCGAAAGCGCAATGGGTTATGTTTCTACTGTGGTGATGCCTCTCATGCTATTTCAGTCTGCCCTAAGCGGGGAAGACGTTTTGCACGCTCAGTTGTCTTGGGTAGTGTTCAGACTAAGTTTTTATTAACTGTTACTCTGATATGCTCTCTGTCCTCATTTTCTGCTCAGGCTTTCGTTGATTCGGGAGCAGCTATTAACCTGATGGATTTTGATTTTGCTAAACGTTGCGGGTTTCCCTTGATACCCCTACAGAAGTCTATTCCCCTACTGGGAATCGATTCTACCCCTTTGGCTGAGAATAAACCTCAGTTCTCTACTCAGGTGATTATGAGGGTTGAACCTGATCATCAGGAGAGCTGCAAATTTTTGGTTCTGTATAATCTGCATGACATTATCGTGCTGGGTTTCCCTTGGTTACAGTCTCATAATCCTGTTTTGGATTGGAAATCTGTGTCTGTAACCAGTTGGGGCTGCCAATGTGTTAATACCAACACTCCTGTTTTTTCTGCCTCCCCCAGGCTCAGGATGTTCCTGACTTTTTGATTGATTTTTCTGATGTGTTTAGCGAAAGTAAATCTGCATCCTTGCCTCCCCATAGGAGCTATGACTGCGCTATTGAATTAGTGCCTGGTAGTAAATTCCCTAAAGGTCGCCTTTTTAACTTGTCTGTACCGAACATGACGCTATGCGGTCTTATATCAAGGAGTCATTGGAGAAGGGTCATATCAGACCATCCTCTTCACCCTTAGGTGCCGGTTTTTTCTTTGTGGCCAAAAAGGATGGTTCATTAAGGCCGTGTATTGATTATCGTCTTTTGAACAATATTACTGTGAAATATCAATATCCATTACCCTTGATTTCTGACCTGTTTTCCAGGGTGAAAAACGCTACTTGGTTTACCAAGCTTGACCTCAGAGGGGCATATAACCTTATTCGCATTAAGCACGGGGATGAATGGAAGACGGCATTTAACACCCCTGAGGGGCATTTTGAGTACCTTGTGATGCCCTTTGGACTCACTAATGCTCCTTCTGTCTTCCAGTCCTTCATGAATGACATTTTCAGGGATTTTGTGGATAAATTTCTGATTGTTTATTTGGATGATATCTTGATTTTTTCTAATGACTGGGACTCTCATGTGAAACATGTTTGAACTGTATTCCAGATTTTGAGAGAGAATGCTTTGTATGTGAAGGGATCAAAGTGTCTTTTTGGCGTACAGAGGATCTCATTTTTGGGATTCATTTTGTCCCCATCTGTTATTGAAATGGAACCGGTCAAGGTTCAGGCCATCTGTGATTGGGTCCAACCTACTTCATTAAAGGCTCTTCAAAGATTTTTGGGTTTTGCCAATTTTTATCGTAAATTTATTGGTAATTTCTCGGTTATTGTTAAACCATTAACTGATTTGACCAAAAAGGGTTCTGATGTGGTGAATTGGCCTCCTGAGGCAGTCTCTGCATTTCAGGAACTTAAGCAGAGATTCACTTCTGCTCCTGTTCTACGGCAGCCTGATGTTTCTCTGCCATTTCAGGTGGAGTGTTATGTTACGGTAGCTGAGGAGTGCAGGTAAAAAAGGAAATACACCAGAGCAGTTGGAATCTATGAGATTGCAGTACCCTGACTAACCACAGCAACTAGAGGCAGCCGTGGAGCGTTCCTACGTTGGTCCTAGACGCCTCGTCACAGCCTGAGAAACTAACTACACCTAAAGATAGAAATAGGAAAGCTATCTGCCCCGGAGCAGACCCCAAAGATAATAGAAAGCCCCCAAACATGTAATGGCGGTTAGACAAGAGGAAATACTGACACAGAAAGAAAATAGTATGAGCAAACGCTGGGGCCCAAACTATCTAAATAGAAAAGGATAGGAAGGGTACTTACTGCAATCTCAGAAAACCCTGAAAAAACACCAACTCTACTAATTTCAAAATCACCTGAGATCACACGACCTCTACCACCTAAATTAGTTCTCTGGTGTAACAAAAACAAAACAGCAGCCACTGAAAAAACTGGAAAAAGCAAAAGTACAAAACACAGTGGCTGGACTAAAACTGAGAGGGCAAAAGCCCCCGGAGGGGACCCTGAAGGCCCCCACAGAAGTGCAGGACAAAATGCAAAAATATAGCAAAAACACAAAATAAGAAATTGTCTTATCTGATAGCAGGAGATGCAGACACCACACAGCAGGCTACAAGGGAAACTGGAAAGAAGGATTCAGACCAGAACAATTGATCACCGGCAACCCTGATGGGAAAATGACTCCCTTACATAAGACCAATCAGTAACACCTGATTCCCAGTCCTCACAATCCTCACTAGTACCGCTTGTAACCACCAGAGGGAGCCTCTGCTCAGAACTCATCTCAAACCCATTCACAACAGTACCCCCCCTTGAGGAGGGGTCACCGAACCCTCATTTGAGCAACCAGGTCGGTCAGGATGAGTTCTATGATACGCACGGATAAGTCTCCTAGCATGGATGTCCGAAGCAAACACCCAAGAATTGTCTTCCTGACCATAACCTCTCCATTTAACCAAATACTGGAGTCTTCGTCTAGAAAAACGAGAATCCAATATTTTCTCAACCACATACTCCAGATTGCCCTCAACCAAAACAGGGTCAGGAGGCACAGCAGCAGGAACCACTGGCTCAACAAACCTCTTCAACAAGGACTTGTGGAACACGTTATGGATCTTAAATGTCCCTGGAAGAAGCAAACGAAAAGAAACAGGATTAATAATCTCCATGATCTTATAAGGTCCAATGAACCTAGGCTTAAATTTAGGAGATGCTACTCTCATAGGAATATTCTTTGAGGACAACCAGACCAAGTCCCCCACTTTAAACCGAGGACCATCAGTCCTATGCCGGTTAGCAAACCGCTGGGCCTTCTCCTGAGAGAGGGACAACCTCTCCACTACCTGGTCCCAAATCTGCTGCATACGCTCAACAACAGAGTCAACACCTGGACAGACAGAAGCCTCCGTCTGTCCTGAAGAAAATCGAGGGTGAAACCCAGAATTACAGAAAAACGGAGACATCAAAGTGGCAGAGCTAGCCCTATTATTAAGAGCAAACTCAGCCAAAGGCAAAAAAGAGACCCAGTCATCCTGATCAGCAGACACAAAGCATCTTAGATAAGTCTCCAATGTCTGGTTTGTTCTCTCAGTTTGACCATTGGTCTGAGGATGAAATGCCGAGGAGAAAGACAATTGAACACCCAGTTTAGAACAAAAAGTCCTCCAAAATCTGGAAACAAACTGGACTCCTCTGTCAGACACAATGTTCTCAGGAATGCCGTGTAAACGAACCACGTGCTGAAGGAACAACGGCACCAATTCAGAGGAGGAAGGCAACTTAGGTAATGCACAAGATGTATCATCTTGGAAAACCTATCACAAATTACCCAGATGGTGGTCATTCTCTGAGAAACAGGAAGATCGGAAATGAAATCCATAGAGATATGGGTCCATGGTCTCTTGGGCACAGGCAATGGCATCAACAAACCACTAGAGCGAGAGCAAGGCTTGGAGCGAGAGCAAGTCCCGCAGGACTGCACAAATTCCCTGACATCGCGAGACAAGGTAGGCCACCAAAAGGACCGACTAACCAAGTCTCTGGTACCAAAAATTCCGGGATGCCCAGCCAATGCGGAACAATGAATCTCAGACATCACACTCTTTTTCCATTGGTCCGGGACAAACAATTTTCCAACAGGGCAGCGCTCGGGCCTATCCTCCTGACACCCCTCCAGAGCAAGTCTCAAATTGGCGAGATGGCGGAAAGAACTACACCCTCCTTCAAAATAACAGAGGGATCAGATAGCTCAGGAGAGTCCGCAAGGAAACTCCTCGAGAGGGCATCCGCCTTAACATTCTTAGTGCCAGGAAGAAAGGAAACCACAAAATTAAAACGTGTGAAAAACAAGGCCCACCTGGCCTGTCTAGGATTGAGTCGCTTGGCAGATTCCAGATAGACCAGATTCTTATGGTCCGTAAGGACCACCACCTGATGTTTGGCTCCCTCCAGCCAATGTCTCCACTCTTCAAAAGCC
Source organism: Oophaga sylvatica (assembly GCA_033576555.1). Taxonomy (NCBI): domain Eukaryota; kingdom Metazoa; phylum Chordata; class Amphibia; order Anura; family Dendrobatidae; genus Oophaga; species Oophaga sylvatica. The sequence goes on along the minus strand of JARQOD010000006.1, from coordinate 396,013,298 downwards.
CACTTCATGGCCAATAACTCCCGATTACCCACGTCATAATTACGTTCAGTAGGAGAAAATTTTCGAGAGAAAAAGGCACAAGGGTTACTTTTAGAGGTCTCTGGATCTTTTTGGGACAAAACGGCACCTGCCCCAATTTCAGAGGCATCAACCTCCACCTGAAATGGCAGAGAAACATCAGGCTGCCGTAGAACAGGAGCAGAAGTGAATCTCTGCTTAAGTTCCTGAAACGCAGAGACTGCCTCAGGAGGCCAATTCACCACATCAGAACCCTTTCTGGTCAAATCAGTTAATGGTTTAACAATAACCGAGAAATTACCAATAAATTTACGATAAAAATTGGCAAAACCCAAAAATCTCTGAAGAGCCTTTAATGAAGTAGGTTGGACCCAATCACAGATGGCCTGAACCTTGACCGGGTCCATTTCAATAACAGATGGGGACAAAATGAATCCCAGAAATGAGATCTTCTGTACGCCAAAAAGACACTTTGATCCCTTCACATACAGAGCATTCTCTCTCAAAATCTGGAATACAGTTCGAACATGTTTCACATGAGAGTCCCAGTCATTAGAAAAAATCAAGATATCATCCAAATAAACAATCAGAAACTTGTCCACAAAATCCCTGAAAATGTCATTCATGAAGGACTGGAAGACGGAAGGAGCATTAGTGAGCCCAAAGGGCATCACAAGGTACTCAAAATGCCCTTCAGGGGTGTTAAATGCCGTCTTCCATTCATCCCCGTGCTTAATGCGAATAAGGTTATACGCCCCCCTGAGGTCAAGCTTGGTAAACCAAGTAGCGTTTTTCACCCTGGAAAACAGGTCAGAAATCAAGGGTAACGGGTATTGATATTTCACAGTAATATTGTTCAAGAGACGATAATCAATACACGGCCTTAATGAACCATCTTTTTTGGCCACAAAGAAAAAACCGGCACCTAAGGGTGAAGAGGATGGTCTGATATGACCCTTCTCCAATGATTCCTTGATATAAGACCGCATAGCGTCATGTTCAGGTACAGACAAGTTAAAAAGGCGACCTTTAGGGAATTTACTACCTGGCACTAATTCAATAGCGCAGTCATAGCTCCTATGGGGAGGTAAGGATGCAGATTTACTTTCGCTAAACACATCAGAAAAATCAAACAAAAAGTCAGGAACATCCTGAGCCTGGGGGGAGGCAGAAAAAACAGGAGTGTTGGTATTAACACATTGGCAGCCCCAACTGGTTACAGACACAGATTTCCAATCCAAAACAGGATTATGAGACTGTAACCAAGGGAAACCCAGCACTATAATGTCATGCAGATTATATAGAACCAAAAATTTGCAGCACTCCTGGTGATCAGGTTCAACCCTCATTATCACCTGAGTAGAAAACTGGGGTTTATTCTCAGCCAAAGGGGTAGAATCGATCCCCAGTAAAGGAATAGACTTCTGTAGGGGTATCAAGGGAAACCCACAACGTTTAGCAAAATCATAATCCATCAGGTTAATAGCTGCTCCAGAATCAACGAAAGCCTGAGCAGAAAATGAGGACAGAGAGCATATCAGAGTGACAGTTAACAAAAACTTAGTCTGAACACTACCCAAGACAACTGAGCGTGCAAAATGTCTTCCCCGCTTAGGGCAGACTGAAATAGCATGAGAGGCATCACCACAGTAGAAACATAACCCATTGCGCTTTCGAAACTCATGACGCTGTGCCCCAGACACCACTCCATCACACTGCATGGGCTCAGCAGCTGGCTCACAAGGCAACACCACTCCACGCATACTTCTCCGCTCACGCAAACGTCTGTCAATTTGAATCGCTAATGACATAGAATCATTGAGACCAGAGGGGACAGGGAATCCCACCATAACATCCTTTACATTATCCGACAGACCCTTCCGGAAAAGGGCCGCCAAAGCGTCGTCATTCCACTTGGTCAGGACTGCCCACCTACGGAATCTCTGACAGTATAACTCAGCGTCATCAAGCCCCTGATTTAATGCCAACAAGGCTTTTTCAGCTTGATCAGTGACATTAGGCTCATCGTACAATAACCCCAAAGCCTGAAAAAATGCATCAACATCACTCAAAACAGGATCCCCAGGTATCAGGGAAAAAGCCCAATCCTGAGGATCGCCGCGCAGGAGAGAGATGATAATTTGAACCTGCTGCGCTGCGTTTCCTGAGGACTTAGATTTTAAGGCAAGAAACAATTTACAATTATTTTTGAAATTCTGAAACTTAGCTCGATCCCCTAAAAACAAATCTGGCATGGGGATCCTAGGTTCCACAACAGGCAACCTAGCAAGATATGCAGCAATACTCTGAACCTCAGTGGCAAGCTGATCCACACGGCCAGACAACTGTGCAAACTCCATTGGGAGAAAAGATCCTCCCCAGCACCCAGAGATACAGAGGGAAAAAAAAAAAAAAAATGCAACAAACAGAAAAATATCTCTGACAACTTTTCTTCCTTCAAAATATTTTTTCCCTTCTGTGAGTACCATACAATTTTTATGGCCGGTGATACTGTTATGTTACGGTAGCTGAGGAGTGCAGGTAAAAAAGGAAATACACCAGAGCAGTTGGAATCTATGAGATTGCAGTACCCTGACTAACCACAGCAACTAGAGGCAGCCGTGGAGCGTTCCTACGTTGGTCCTAGACGCCTCGTCACAGCCTGAGAAACTAACTACACCTAAAGATAGAAATAGGAAAGCTATCTGCCCCGGAGCAGACCCCAAAGATAATAGAAAGCCCCCAAACATGTAATGGCGGTTAGACAAGAGGAAATACTGACACAGAAAGAAAATAGTATGAGCAAACGCTGGGGCCCAAACTATCTAAATAGAAAGGATAGGAAGGGTACTTACTGCAATCTCAGAAAACCCTGAAAAAACACCAACTCTACTAATTTCAAAATCACCTGAGATCACACGACCTCTACCACCTAAATTAGTTCTCTGGTGTAACAAAAACAAAACAGCAGCCACTGAAAAAACTGGAAAAAGCAAAAGTACAAAACACAGTGGCTGGACTAAACTGAGAGGGCAAAAGCCCCGGAGGGGACCCTGAAGGCCCCCACAGAAGTGCAGGACAAAATGCAAAAATATAGCAAAAACACAAAATAAGAAATTGTCTTATCTGATAGCAGGAGATGCAGACACGACACAGCAGGCTACAAGGGAAACTGGAAAGAAGGATTCAGACCAAAACAATTGATCACCGGCAACCCTGATGGGAAAATGACTCCCTTACATAAGACCAATCAGTAACACCTGATTCCCAGTCCTCACAATCCTCACTAGTACCGTTTTAACCACCAGAGGGAGCCTCTGCTCAGAACTCATCTCAAACCCATTCACAACAGTGGAGGTTGATGCCTCTGAAATTGGGGCAGGTGCCGTTTTGTCCCAAAGAGATCCAGAGACCTCTAAAAGTAACCCTTGTGCCTTTTTTTCTCGAAAATTTTCTCCTACTGAACGTAATTATGACGTGGTTAATTGGGAGTTATTGGCCATGAAGTGGGCTTTTGAAGAGTGGAGACATTGGCTGGAGGGAGCCAAACATCAGGTGGTGGTCCTTACGGACCATAAGAATCTGGTTTATCTGGAATCTGCCAAGCGACTTAATCCTAGACAGGCCAGGTGGGCCTTGTTTTTCACACGTTTTAATTTTGTGGTTTCCTTTCTTCCTGGCACTAAGAATGTTAAGGCGGATGCCCTCTCGAGGAGTTTCCTTGCGGACTCTCCTGAGGTATCTGATCCTTCTGTTATTTTGAAAGAAGGTGTAGTTCTTTCCGCCATCTCGCCCAATTTGAGATTGGCTTTGGAGGGGTGTCAGGAGGATAGGCCCGAGCGCTGTCCTGTTGGGAAATTGTTTGTCCCGGACCAGTGGAAAAAGAGTGTGATGTCTGAGATTCATTGTTCCGCGTTGGCCGTCATCCCGGAATTTTTGGTACCAGAGACTTGGTTAGTCGGTCCTTTTGGTGGCCTACCTTGTACTCGTGATGTCAGGGAATTTGTGCAGTCCTGCGGGACTTGCTCTCGCTCCAAGCCTTGCTCTCGCTCTAGTGGTTTGTTGATGCCATTGCCTGTGCCCAAGAGACCATGGATCCATATCTCTATGGATTTCATTTCCGACCTCCCTGTTTCTCAGAGAATGACCGTCATCTGGGTGATTTGTGATAGGTTTTCCAAGATGATACATCTTGTGCCATTACCTAAGTTGCCTTCCTCCTCTGAATTGGTGTCTTTGTTTCTTCAGCACGTGGTTCGTTTACACGGCATTCCTGAGAACATTGTGTCTGACAGAGGAGTCCAGTTTGTTTCCAGATTTTGGAGGACCTTTTGTTCTAAGCTTGGTGTTCAGTTGTCTTTCTCCTCGGCGTTTCATCCTCAGACCAATGGTCAAACTGAGAGAACAAACCAGACATTGGAGACTTATCTAAGATGCTTTGTGTCTGCTGATCAGGATGACTGGGTCTTTTTTTGCCTTTGGCTGAGTTTGCTCTTAACCCCTTACCGACCCATGACGCCACGTAGGCGTCATGAAAATCAGTGCCAATCCGACCCATGACGCCTATGTGGCGTCATGAAAGGATCGCGTCCCTGCGGGTCGGGTGACCGGGGTCACTGAAAGGACACCCGACCCGCCGGCACAGGACCCTTTGTGCTTCACCACAGGGGGGTTGGCTTAACCCCCCCGTGGCCACGATCGCTCTGATTGGCTGTTAAAAGTGAAACAGCCAATCAGAGCAATCTGTAATATTTCACCAATATAATTGGTGAAATATTACAATCCAGCCATGGCCGATGCTGCAATAGCATCTGCCATGGCTGGACACCGAGCCCTGACCCCCCCACACGGATTCACGGCGGCGATTGGCCGCCGCCACCGAAAGATGGCAGCGGTCGGTCACCGCCGTCACTAAAAGCTCCCCTCGTCCTGGCCTCCGCTGCCCCCACCTTCCGATCCCCCCCCTCACTTCCGACCCCCATACTCACCTCTCCCGGTCCACCGATGTCCCTGGATCCTTCCCGGCGGCTGCCCGGGATTCTTCATGGGCGCCGCCATCTTGGAAAATGGCGGGCGCATGCGCAGTGCGCCCGCCGGCCGGCGCATGCGCAGTGCGCCCTGCCTAGTCAAAAAATTTATTTTGATCACTGTGATAAACTGTCACAGTGATCAAAATAAAAAAAAGTAAGTGAACCCCCCTGTCATAGGTAGGGAAAAATAATAAAGAATTTTTTTTTTTCTATTGGCCCTGTGCACACGTGCGGATTTTGCTGACGATCGCAGGATTTCTCTGCTGATCCGCAGCTGATTTCTCTGCTGATCCGCAGCTGATTTCGCTGCTGATCCGCAGCGGATTTCGCTGCTGATCCGCAGCAGGATTTCGCTGTGATCCGCAGCTGATTTCGCTGCTGATCCGCAGCAGATTTCGCTGCTGATCCGCAGCGATTTCGCTGCTGATCCGCAGCAGATTTCGCTGCTGATCCGCAGCTGATTTCGCTGCTGATCAGCGGATTCGCTGATGATCACGTTTGCTGCGGATCAGCAGCGGAATTCGCTGCGATCAGCAGCGGATTTCGCTGCTGATCCGCAGCTGATTTCGCTGTTGATCCGCAGCTGATTTCGCTGCTAATCCGCAGCGGATTTCGCTGCTATCCGCAGCTGATTTCGCTGCTGATCCGCAGCTGATTTCGCTGCTGATCCGCAGCGGATTTCGCTGCGGATCCGCAGCGGATTTTGCTGCAGGATCGCAGCGGATTTGGCGCTGCGGATCCACAGCAGATCCAGAAACCATGTACAGTACAATGCAAATAAATGGTAAAAAAAAACGCTGTGCACATGCTGCAGATTTTTCAGCACGGATTTGCTGCGGTTTTAAATCCAGCAGCATGTCAATTCTTTGTGCGGATTCCGCAGCGATTTTACACCTATTCCATTATAGGTGTAAAACCGCAGAGAAAAACCGCAGCAAATCCGCGCTAAATACGCAGGTAAAAGGCAGGTCGTTTTACCTGCGGATTTTAGAAAAATCCGCAAGTGAATCCGCAACGTGTGCACGGGGCCTTAGGGTCGGCTGGGTTCATATTGCATTATGGCAGTCCGTTAGATGGACTGCGTTTCACTGCGGTATAACGCGGTGTAACGCAGTCCGTTAATGCTGCCATTCACCCCATTTGTGTGCGCATCGCAACGCATGCCATGAAGCGGCATGCGTTCGCGACGTGTCGTCATTCAGTGACGGAGCCTTGGACGCAGGCTGCAGCGTCTGGGCTCCATCACGCTAGCACAGATGAATCATCGCTGATTCCTCTGCACTAGCGGGTATAGCATAACGCGATCGCGTTATGCTATACCGTTACCAGCCCGTCAACGCTACGTGTTGAACGGGCTGGTAAAACGCAATATGAACCCAGCCTTAGGGTTAGAACTAGGGTTAGGGTTAGAACTAGGGTAAGGGTTAGAACTAGGGTTAGGGTTGGGAATTAGGGTTAGGGTTGGAATTAGGGTTAAGGTTGGGATTAGGGTTAGGGTTGGGATAAGCGTTAGGGGTGTTTTGGGGTTAGGGTTGGGATTAGGGTTAGGCTTGTGGTTAGGTTTATGGTTAGAGTTGGGATTAGGGTTAGGGGTGTGTTGGGGTTAGGGTTATGGTTAGGGTTTGTATTAGGGTTAGGGGTGTGTAGGGGTTAGGGTTGGGGTTAGGGGTGTGTTGGGGTTAGGGTTGGAGTTAGAATTGAGGGGTTTCCACTATTTAGGTACATCAGGGGATCTCCATACGCGACATGGCGCCACCATTGATTCCTGCAAATTTTGCGTTCAAAAAGTCAAACAGTGCTCCCTTTATTCCAAGCCCCGACGTGTGCCCAAACAGTGGTTTACCCCCACATATGGGGTATCAGCGTACTCGGGAAAAATTGCACAACAACTTTGGGGGTCTAATTTCTCCTGTTACTGTTGGGAAAAAAAATTGGGGACTAAAAAAGTTATTTTTGTGGAAAAAAAATGATTTTTTATTTTCACGGCTCTGCGTTATAAACTTCTGTGAAGAACTTGGGGGTTCAAAGTGCTCACCACACATCTAGATAAGTTCCTTGCGGGGTCTAGTTTCCAAAATGGGGTCACTTGTGGGGAGTTTATACTGTTTAGGCACATCAGGGTCTCTGCAAACGTAACATGACGCCCGCAGACCATTCCATCAAGTCGGCAATTCAAAACGTCACTACTTCCCTTCCGAGCCCCGAAGTGTGCCCATACAGTAGTTTTCTCCCACAAATGGATATCAGCGTACTCAGGACAAATTGGACAACAACTTTTGAGGTCTAATTTCTCCTGTTACCCTTGGGAAAATAAAAAAATTGGGGACTAAAAGATCATGTTTGTGGAAAAAATATGATTTTTTTATTTTCATGGCCCGGCGTTATAAACTTCTGTGTAGCCCTTGGGGGTTCAAAGTGCTCACTACACATCTAGATAAGCTCCTTGGGGGGTCTAGTTTCCAAAATGGGGTCACTTGTGGGGGGTTTCTACTGTTTAGGCACATCAGGGGCTCTGCAAAGGCAACATGACGCCCACAGAACATTCCATCAAGTCTGCATTCCAAAATGGCGCTCCTTCCCTTCTGTGCTCTCCCATGCGCCAAAACAGTGGTTCCCCCCCACATATGGGGTACCAGTGTACTCAGGACAAACTGTACAACAACTTTTGTGGTCCAATTTCTCCTGTTACCCTTGTGAAAATAAAAAATTGCGGGTTAAAAAAATCAGTTTTTGAGGAAAAAAATGATTTTTTATTTTCACGGCTCTGCATTACAAACTTCTGTGAAGCACGTGGGGGTTCAAGGTGCTCACCACACATCTAGTTAAGTTCCTTGAGGGGTCTAGTTTACAAAATTTGGTCACTTGTGGGGGGTTTCTACTGTTTAAGCACATCAGGGGCTCTGCCCGCCCGCAGACCATTCCATCAAGTCGGCATTTCAAAGCGTCACTACATCCCTTCCAAGCCCTGACGTGTGCCCAAACAGTGGTTCTCCTCCACATGTGAGGTACTAGCGTACTTAGGACAAATTAGACAACAACTTTTGGGGTCCAATTTCTCCTGTAACCATTGTGAAAATAAAAAATATGGGGCTAAATAATAATTTTTTGAGGAAAAAAAATGATTTTTTATTTTCACGGCTTTGCATTATAAAGTTTTGTGAAGCACCTGGGGGTTCAAAGTGCTCACTGTGCATCTGCATAAGTTTCTTAGGGGGTCTAGTTTCCAAAATGGGGTCATTTGTGGGGAGCTCCAAAGTTTAGGCATACAGGGGCTCTCCAAACATGACATGGTGTCCGCTAACGACTGGAGCTAATTTTCCATTCAAAAAGTCAAATGGCGCTCCTTCCCTTCTGAGCCCTGCCGTGCGCCCAAACAGTGGTTTATAACCACATATGAGGTATCGGTGTACTCAGGAGAAATTGCCCAACAAATTTTAGGATCCAATTTTATACTGTTGCCCATGTGAAAATGAAAAAAACTGAGGCTAAAAGAAAATTTTTGAGAAAAAAAAAGTACTTTCTTTTTTTTACGGATCAATTTGTGACGCACTTGGGGTTCAAAGTGCTCACTCTGCATCTAGATAAGTTCCTTGGGGGGTCTAGTTTCCAAAATGGGGTCACTTGTGGGGGAGCTCCAATGTTTAGGCACACAGGGACTCTCCAAATGCGACATGGCATCCGCTAAATATTCCAGCATATTTTCCATTCAAAAAGTCAAATGGCGCTCCTTCCCTTCTGAGCCCTGCCGTGCGCCCAAACAGTGGTTTATGACCACATATGAGGTATCGGTGTACTCAGGAGAAATTGCCCAACAAATTTTAGGGTCCAATTTATACTGTTGCCCATGTGAAAATGAAAAAACTGAGGCTAAAAGAAAATTTTTGTGAAAAAAAAAGTACTTTCTTTTTTTTACGGATCAATTTGTGAAGCACCTGGGGGTTTAAAGTGGTCACTCTGCATCTAGATAAGTTCCTTGGGGGGTCTAGTTTCCAAAATGGGGTCACTTGTGGGGGAGCTCCAATGTTTAGGCACACAGGGACTCCAAATGCGACATGGCAACCGCTAAATATTCCAGCATATTTTCCATTCAAAAAGTCAAATGGCGCTCCTTCCCTTCTGAGCCCTGCCGTGCGCCCAAACAGTGGTTTATGACCACATATGAGGTATCGGTGTACTCAGGAGAAATTGCCCAACAAATTTTAGGATCCATTTTATCCTGTTGCCCATGTGAAAATGAAAAAACTGAGGCTAAAAGAAAATTTTTGTGAAAAAAAAAGTACTTTCTTTTTTTTACGGATCAATTTGTGAAGCACCTGGGGGTTCAAAGTGCTCACTCTGCATCTAGATAAGTTCCTTGGGGGGTCTAGTTTCCAAAATGGGGTCACTTGTGGGGGAGCTCCAATGTTTAGGCACACAGGGACTCTCCAAATGCGACATGGCAACCGCTAAATATTCCAGCATATTTTCCATTCAAAAAGTCAAATGGCGCTCCTTCCCTTCTGAGCCCTGCCGTGCGCCCAAACAGTGGTTTATGACCACATATGAGGTATCTGTATACTCAGGAGAAATTGCCCAACAAATTTTAGGGTCCATTTTATCCTGATGCCCATGCAAAAATGAAAAAATTGATGCTAAAAGAAAAATTTTGTTGGAAAAATTAAAATGTCCATTTTTTCCTTCCACGTTGCTTTAGTTCCTGTGAAGCATGTGAAGGGTTAATAATCTTCTTGAATGTAGTTTTGAGTAGCTTGAGGGGTGCAGTTTTTATAATGGTGTCACTTTTGGGTATTTTCTGCCATATAGACCCCTCAAAGTGACTTCAAATGTGAGGTGGTCCCTAAAAAAAAATGGTTTTGTAAATTTTGCTGTAAAAATGAGAAATCGCTGGTCAACTTTTAACCCTTATAACTTCCTAACAAAAAAAAATGTTGTTCCCAAAATTGTGCTGATGTAAAGTAGACATGTGGGAAATGTTATTTATTAACTATTTTGTGTCACATAACTCTCTGGTTTAACAGAATAAAAATTCAAAATTTGAAAATTGCGAAATTTTCAAAATTTTGGCCAAAGTTCCATTTTTTTCACAAATAAACGCAAAATTTATCGACCTAAATTTACCACTAAATGAATCCCAATATGTCACGAAAAAACAGTCTCAGAATCGCTATGATCCGTTGAAGCGTTCCTGAGTTATTACCTCATAAAGGGACACTGGTCAGAATTGCAAAAAATGGCCAGGTCATTTAGGTCAAAATAGGCTGGGTCATGAAGGGGTTAATAATAGGGCTAGCTCTGCCACTTTGATGTCTCCATTTTTCTGTAATTCTGGGTTTCACCCTCGATTTTCTTCAGGACAGACGGAGGCTTCTGCCTGTCCAGGTGTTGACTCTGTTGTGGAACGTATGCAACAGATTTGGGACCAGGTAGTGGAGAGGTTGTCCCTCTCTCAGGAGAGGGCCCAGCGGTTTGCTAACCGGCATAGGACTGATGGTCCTCGGTTTAAAGTGGGGGACTTGGTCTGGTTGTCCTCAAAAAATATTCCTATGAGAGTGGCATCTCCTAAATTTAAGCCTAGGTTCATTGGACCTTATAAGATCATGGAGATTCTTAATCCTGTTTCTTTTCGTTTGCTTCTTCCAGGGACATTTAAGATCCATAACGTGTTCCACAAGTCCTTGTTGAAGAGGTTTGTTGAGCCAGTGGTTCCTACTGCTTTGCCTCCTGACCCTGTTCTGGTTGAGGGCAATATGGAGTTTGTGGTTGAGAAAATATTGAATTCTCGTTTTTCTAGACGGAAACTCCAGTATTTGGTTAAGTGGAGAGGTTATGGTCAGGAGGACAATTCTTGGGTGTTTGCTTCGGACATCCATGCTGGGAGACTCATCCGTGCGTATCATAGAGCTCATCCTGACCGACCTGGTTGCTCAAGTGAGGGTTCGGTGACCCCTCCTCAAGGGGGGGGTACTGTTGTGAATGGACTTGAAATGAGTTCTGAGCAGAGGCTCCCTCTGGTGGTTACAAGCGGTACTGGACTGTCCAGTGAAGATTGTGAGGATTGGGAATCAGGTGTTACTGACTGGTCTTATTTAAGGGAGTCACCTTCCCATCAGGGTTGCCGGTGATCAATTGTTCTGGTCTCAATCCTTGATTCCTGTTTCCCTTGTAGCCTGCTGTGTCGTGTCTGCATCTCCTGCTAACAGATAAGACATTTTCTTCTTTTTGTTTTTGTGCTTGATTTTTGCATTTTGTCCTGCACTTCTGTGGGGCCTTTAGGGTCCCCTCCGGGGGCTTTTCCCCTCTCAGTTTAGTTCAGCCACTGATGTTTTGTACTTTTGCTTTTTCCAGTTTTTTCAGTGGCTGCTGTTTTGATTTTGTTACACCAGAGAACTAATTTAGGTTGTAGAGGTCGTGTGATCTCAGGTGTTTTTGAAATTAGTAGAGTTGGTGCTTTTCAGGGTTTTTTGGGATTGCAGTAAGTGCCCTTCCTATCCTTTTCTATTTAGATAGTTTGGGCCCCAACGTTTGCTCTTACTATTTTCTGTCTGTGTCAGTATTTCTTCTTGTCTGGCCGCCATTGCATGTTTGGGGGCTTTCTATGTTCTTTGGGGATCTGCTTCGGGGCAGATAGCTTTCCTCTTTTTATCTTTAGGTATAGTTAGTTTCTCAGGCTGTGATGAGGCGTCTAGGACCAACATAGGAACGCGCCACGGCTGCCTCTAGTTGTGGTGGTTAGTCAGGGTACTGCAATCTCATAGATTCCAACTGCTCTGGTGTATTGCCTTTTTACCTGCACTCCTCAGTTACCAAATCATAGCAGTATCACGGCCATAACTGAAAATTATATGGTACTCACAGAAGGGAAAAATATTGTGAAAGAAAAAAAAAAAAAAGGTTGTCAGAGTTGTCAGAGATATTTTTCTGTTTGTTGCATTTTTTTTTCCCTCTGTATCTCTGGGTGCTGGGGAGGATTTTTTCTCTCAATGGAGTTTGCACAGTTGTCTGGCCGTGTGGATCAGCTTGCCACTGAGGTTCAGAGTATTGCTACCTATCTTGCTAGGTTGCCTGTTGTGGAACCTAGGATTCCCATGCCAGATTTGTTTTTGGGGGATCGAGCCAAGTTTCTGAATTTCAAAAATAATTGTAAATTGTTTTTTGCCTTAAAATCTAAGTCCTCAGGGAACGCAGCGCAGCAGGTTCAAATTGTCATCTCTCTCCTGCGCGGCGATCCTCAGGATTGGGCTTTTTCCCTGACACCTGGGGATCCTGTTTTGAATGATGTTGATGCATTTTTTCAGGCCTTGGGGTTATTGTACGATGAGCCTAATGTCACTGATCAAGCTGAAAAAGCCTTGTTGGCATTAAATCAGGGGCTTGATGACGCTGAGTTATACTGTCAGAGATTCCGCAGGTGGGCAGTCCTGACCAAATGGAATGACGACGCTTTGGCAGCCCTTTTTCGGAAGGGTCTGTCAGATAATGTAAAGGATGTTATGGTGGGATTCCCTGTCCCTCTGGTCTCAATGATTCTATATCATTAGCGATTCAAATTGACAGACGTTTGCGTGAGCGGAGAAGTATGCGTGGAATAGTGTTGCCTTGTGAACCTGCTTCTGAACCCATGCAGTGTGATAGAGTGGTTTCTGGGGCACAGCGTCATGAGTTTCGAAAGCGCAATGGGTTATGTTTCTACTGTGGTGATGCCTCTCATGCTATTTCAGTCTGCCCTAAGCGGGGGAAGACGTTTTGCACGCTCAGTTGTCTTGGGTAGTGTTCAGACTAAGTTTTTATTAACTGTTACTCTGATATGCTCTCTGTCCTCATTTTCTGCTCAGGCTTTCGTTGATTCGGGAGCAGCTATTAACCTGATGGATTTTGATTTTGCTAAACGTTGCGGGTTTCCCTTGATACCCCTACAGAAGTCTATTCCCCTACTGGGAATCGATTCTACCCCTTTGGCTGAGAATAAACCTCAGTTCTCTACTCAGGTGATAATGAGGGTTGAACCTGATCATCAGGAGAGCTGCAAATTTTTGGTTCTGTATAATCTGCATGACATTATCGTGCTGGGTTTCCCTTGGTTACAGTCTCATAATCCTGTTTTGGATTGGAAATCTGTGTCTGTAACCAGTTGGGGCTGCCAATGTGTTAATACCAACACTCCTGTTTTTTCTGCCTCCCCCAGGCTCAGGATGTTCCTGACTTTTTGATTGATTTTTCTGATGTGTTTAGCGAAAGTAAATCTGCATCCTTGCCTCCCCATAGGAGCTATGACTGCGCTATTGAATTAGTGCCTGGTAGTAAATTCCCTAAAGGTCGCCTTTTTAACTTGTCTGTACCTGAACATGAAGCTATGCGGTCTTATATCAAGGAGTCATTGGAGAAGGGTCATATCAGACCATCCTCTTCACCCTTAGGTGCCGGTTTTTTCTTTGTGGCCAAAAAGGATGGTTCATTAAGGCCGTGTATTGATTATCGTCTTTTGAACAATATTACTGTGAAATATCAATATCCGTTACCCTTGATTTCTGACCTGTTTTCCAGGGTGAAAAACGCTATTTGGTTTACCAAGCTTGACCTCAAAGGGGCATATAACCTTATTCGCATTAAGCACGGGGATGAATGGAAGACGGCATTTAACACCCTGAGGGGCATTTTGAGTACCTTGTGATGCCCTTTGGGCTCACTAATGCTCCTTCTGTCTTCCAGTCCTTCATGAATGACATTTTCAGGGATTTTGTGGATAAATTTCTGATTGTTTATTTGGATGATATCTTGATTTTTTCTAATGACTGGGACTCTCATGTGAAACATGTTCGAACTGTATTCCAGATTTTGAGAGAGAATGCTTTGTATGTGAAGGGATCAAAGTGTCTTTTTGGCGTACAGAGGATCTCATTTTTGGGATTCATTTTGTCCCCATCTGTTATTGAAATGGACCCGGTCAAGGTTCAGGCCATCTGTGATTGGGTCCAACCTACTTCATTAAAGGCTCTTCAAAGATTTTTGGGTTTTGCCAAATTTTATCGTAAATTTATTGGTAATTTCTCGGTTATTGTTAAACCATTAACTGATTTGACCAAAAAGGGTTCTGATGTGGTGAATTGGCCTCCTGAGGCAGTCTCTGCATTTCAGGAACTTAAGCAGAGATTCACTTCTGCTCCTGTTCTACGGCAGCCTGATGTTTCTCTGCCATTTCAGGTGAGGTTGATGCCTCTAAAATTGGGGCAGGTGCGTTTTGTCCCAAAGAGATCCAGAGACCTCTAAAAGTAACCCTTGTGCCTTTTTTTCTCGAAAATTTTCTCCTACTGAACGTAATTATGATGTGGGTAATCGGGAGTTATTGGCCATGAAGTGGGCTTTTGAAGAGTGGAGACATTGGCTGGAGGGAGCCAAACATCAGGTGGTGGTCCTTACGGACCATAAGAATCTGGTTTATCTGGAATTCTGCCAAGCGCCTTGTTTTTCACACGTTTTAATTTTGTGGTTTCCTTTCTTCCTGGCACTAAGAATGTTAAGGCGGATGCCCTCTCGAGGAGTTTCCTTGCGGACTCTCCTGAGGTATCTGATCCTTCTGTTATTTTGAAAGAAGGGTGTAGTTCTTTCCGCCATCTCGCCCAATTTGAGATTGGCTTTGGAGGGGTGTCAGGAGGATAGGCCCGAGCGCTGTCCTGTTGGGAAATTGTTTGTCCCGGACCAGTGGAAAAAGAGTGTGATGTCTGAGATTCATTGTTCCGCGTTGGCCGGTCATCCCGGAATTTTTGGTACCAGAGACTTGGTTAGTCGGTCCTTTTGGTGGCCTACCTTGTCTCGTGATGTCAGGGAATTTGTGCAGTCCTGCGGGACTTGCTCTCGCTCCAAGCCTTGCTCTCGCTCTATGGTTTGTTGATGCCATTGCCTGTGCCCAAGAGACCATGGACCCATATCTCTATGGATTTCATTTCCGACCTCCCTGTTTCTCAGAGAATGACCGTCATCTGGGTGATTTGTGATAGGTTTTCCAAGATGATACATCTTGTGCCATTACCTAAGTTGCCTTCCTCCTCTGAATTGGTGCCTTTGTTTCTTCAGCATGTGGTTCGTTTACACGGCATTCCTGAGAACATTGTGTCTGACAGAGGAGTCCAGTTTGTTTCCAGATTTTGGAGGACCTTTTGTTCTAAGCTTGGTGTTCAGTTGTCTTTCTCCTCGGCGTTTCATCCTCAGACCAATGGTCAAACTGAGAGAACAAACCAGACATTGGAGACTTATCTAAGATGCTTTGTGTCTGCTGATCAGGATGACTGGGTCTCTTTTTTGCCTTTGGCTGAGTTTGCTCTTAATAATAGGGCTAGCTCTGCTACTTTGATGTCTCCATTTTTCTGTAATTCTGGTTTTCTTCAGGACAGACGGAGGCTTCTGCCTGTCCAGGTGTTAACTCTGTTGTGGAGCGTATGCAACAGATTTGGGACCAGGTAGTGGAGAGGTTGTCCCTCTCTCAGGAGAGGGCCCAGCGATTTGCTAACCGGCATAGGACTGATGGTCCTCGGTTTAAAGTGGGGGACTTGGTCTGGTTGTCCTCAAAAAAATATTCCTATGAGAGTGGCATCTCCTAAATTTAAGCCTAGGTTCATTGGACCTTATAAGATCATGGAGATTCTTAATCCTGTTTCTTTTCGTTTGCTTCTTCCAGGGACATTTAAGATCCATAACGTGTTCCACAAGTCCTTGTTGAAGAGGTTTGTTGAGCCAGTGGTTCCTACTGCTTTGCCTCCTGACCCTGTTCTGGTTGAGGGCAATATGGAGTTTGTGGTTGAGAAAATATTGAATTCTCGTTTTTCTAGACGGAAACTCCAGTATTTGGTTAAGTGGAGAGGTTATGGTCAGGAGGACAATTCTTGGGTGTTTGCTTCGGACATCCATGCTGGGAGACTCATCCGTGCGTATCATAGAGCTCATCCTGACCGACCTGGTTGCTCAAGTGAGGGTACGGTGACCCCTCCTCAAGGGGGGGGTACTGTTGTGAATGGACTTGAAATGAGTTCTGAGCAGAGGCTCCCTCTGGTGGTTACAAGCGGTACTGGACTGTCCAGTGAAGATTGTGAGGATTGGGAATCAGGTGTTACTGACTGGTCTTATTTAAGGGAGTCGCCTTCCCATCAGGGTTGCCGGTGATCAATTGTTCTGGTCTCAATCCTTGATTCCTGTTTCCCTTGTAGCCTGCTGTGTCGTGTCTGCATCTCCTGCTAACAGATAAGACATTTTCTTCTTTTGTTTTTGTGCTTGATTTTTGCATTTTGTCCTGCACTTCTGTGTGGGCCTTTAGGGTTCCCTCCGGGGGCTTTTGCCCTCTCAGTTTAGTTCAGCCACTGATGTTTTGTACTTTTGCTTTTTCCAGTTTTTTCAGTGGCTGCTGTTTTGATTTTGTTACACCAGAGAACTAATTTAGGTGGTAGAGGTCGTGTGATCTCAGGTGTTTTTGAAATTAGTAGAGTTGGTGCTTTTCAGGGTTTTTTGGGATTGCAGTAAGTGCCCTTCCTATCCTTTTCTATTTAGATAGTTTGGGCCCCAACGTTTGCTCTTACTATTTTCTGTCTGTGTCAGTATTTCTTCTTGTCTGGCCGCCATTGCATGTTTGGGGGCTTTCTATGTTCTTTGGGGATCTGCTCCGGGGCAGATAGCTTTCCTCTTTCTATCTTTAGGTATAGTTAGTTTCTCAGGCTGTGACGAGGCGTCTAGGACCAACGTAGGAACGCTCCACGGCTGCCTCTAGTTGTGGTGGTTAGTCAGGGTACTGCAATCTCATAGATTCCAACTGCTCTGGTGTATTGCCTTTTTACCTGCACTCCTCAGTTACCAAATCATAACAGGTTTGTTTGAATTGGTGCACATCGCCCTATCCCTCCTGCAGATGGGTCGCACTTTATTTTACAAGCAGTTCATAGACTAATCGTTTTCCATTTGGACCTGTACTTTGGAAGAAGTAAACATCCTTGTTCAAGAGCTAAGCAATAATAAATGAGGTTTGAAATTTACATCTTCCTTTTCCACCACCTCTATTGGATTCCTGGATTTAGTTATTTCTATAAATATTGAGGGGACTATTCGGACCTGCACTCATTTTAAACAAGCAGTAGCTATCTTGATTTTTCAAGTGGACATCTACCTCATTGCGTGAAAAACATACCTTATTGCCTGTTCTGGAGGATTCGTAAAAATTGTATATCTGAAGTTTACTTTTATCCAGGATTCCAAGGGGAGATTTTTGGAAAAGGGATACCCCAAACAGCTTATAAAAGATGCCTTTGAAGAAACTAGAAGGGTGAAACAAAAAAATGGTTTAGCTAGGATTGCTACAAGATCTGAGAAGACAGCCAATTTAGTTTTATAACAACTCTTAATAAACCATATAAAAAAGGGAAAGAAATTGAAGAAGCATTTGTTTATTCTGGGTGGAGACCCCATTTTATAAAAAAAAATTTTTGCCTGAGGATCTTGTTGTAGTAAACAGGTATAATAAAAATTTGAAAAACACAATAGCGCCAAGTCAAATTAACAAGAAAAACAATTATGGAGCATGGGGTTATAAACATGAGAATAATATTCTGGAAACTAGTGGAACCTATAAGTGTGGTCATCAGAAATGTAAGAGCTGTAAATGGATGCATTCAGGAAGAAAGCAATTTGTATCAGTTGCTACAGGGGAAAGTTTTTTTGGTAAAAAGTTTTTAAATTGTAATAGTTTTATGTCATTTATATATGTAAAGTGCAATATGCGGGACGGACCACTATGACAATACATCTCAGGATGAATAATCACAGGTCTAATATACAAAATGGGATTATGGACCAGAGTTGGTCGAGGCATTTTTTTCATGTGCATGAAAAATCCCACGCCAATCTAGAACATAGAAATAGATATCAAAGATTGGTGAATAGGGAAAGTTTCTGGATTTATAAATTGTGCACATTAGTTCCTGAAGGATTAAATGAATAGGGATACATTGATATCTGTTTGTTATTGCTAATTGCTCAGTTTAAATGGAACCTGTCACCAGAAATAACCATGTTAACCTCAGATATGCTGTTAATCTGCAGGTTAACAGCATTGTTATTCTATGTGCATGCTCTGGACAGCATAATGATGCTGTTAACTTGTAGATTAACCTCATATCTTCAGGTTAATAGCATTTTTACTGGTGACAGGTTCCCTTTAATATCTGGGGGTATATGTTTATACTGATATGTGACTACATGGTAAGGGTTAAATAATTAATGAGTCTAAATACTTACACCTGGTCTAAGTGCTCATAAGAATGCAATTCACTCTGTATGTATGTTTTTATTTATATTTTCACCTGATGAAGAGCGTGGTCCGCTCTAGAAACGCGTTGCTTTATTAATAGAAAACAGAATTTTATACTATATCCGATGAGACAGCACCTTCAGAACATCATTTTTTCCTTCCTTTTCTTTATTTTTTTTTTTATCCCTGCTGAGATTGACGATGAATTGTTACTGTATTGAGTTGAAAAACTTATAGGTTTAATTTGATTGTAATTATTAAATTGTTTATTCTATTGTGAAAGATATTGTTAAAGGGAATCTGTCACCCCATTTTTGTGATATCAGGTAAAGATATCACTGAATTGTGCATCCCAATAAGGTACCTATCATATCTCCTGACACCCCAGCTTTGATGTCAAAATACCTTTCTAAACTACGTTTCTCAGTATGCAAATAGATGAGGTCCGGTCAGATGGGCGGGTTTTATTCTCATTCCCCCACCGCCTCTTGTCTTGCCCTACGCACTTCTTTTCTTCTCCTTCACGGATGGTTTCCGCGCTTGCACTTTGAAAAGGGCCCTCGCGCGTGCGCAGTATGCTTTGCCCAACAGTGGGCAAAGCATAAAATCAGTACTGCGCATGCGCCGGTATTTCGTTTCCCTTTCTATGCCCCGGAAGTCATCAACTGGCGCATGCACAGTACTGATTTTATGCTTTGCCCACTGTTGGGTAAAGCATACTGCACACGCGCGAGGGCCCTTTTCAACGCGCAAGCGAGGAAACAATACGGTGTCTGTGATATTTACAGATGAAGATACGTCCCGCAAGCCGAGGAGTGGGGGTGGAGAAGCGGAACAAGCCCCGCCGAGCGGACCTGAAGGGGTCTATTTGCATACAGAGAAACGAAGTTTACAAAGGTATTTTGTCATCAAAGCTGGGGTGTCAGGGGCTATGATAGGTACCAAAAGATTACTTATGGGACGCACAATTCAGTGATATCTTTACCTGATATCACAAAAATGGGGTGACAGATTCCCTTTAACGTGTTTTTGAGTCAGCTATTTGTTTGGCTCTGGTTAATACAGGTGTAGAATATCCTCTCTTCAGAAAACATGCATACTGTTTTTCGGTGGAGCAGCATCTCCTACCTCTGACATATACTCCCACAGGTAAATTTTGTATGACATGTCTAAGGTGACAACTGGTGGCATAAAGTAGGGAATTGCCTGCTGTGGGTTTCCTATAGATGTTAGAATGAACCTTCTGTTCAATGGGATCTCCAGTTAAAAGGAAATCAAGAAAGGGAATGTATTTATGACGACTACTGTAAATAAAGGAAATATATAAATATATGAGTTATCATTACGGTAATTTATTCAATAAAATTTGGTATGTACACTCCACAGCCATGCCATATGATTAGGACATCGTCTATGAAGCGTCCATATACCAAAAAAAATCAGACACATATGGGTTGTTGGTAGAATATATATATATTTCCTGCCGCCAGTTCATGAAAATGTTGGCAAGCGAGGGTGAGAATTTTGTACCCATGGAACAACATTGACACTGTAAAAATAATTTATCCAGAAAGGAAAACTAAGTGTTAGTCAAGATAAAATGTGTGACATATGTATGCCTGTAGCTCTTCAGAATAATTACTGGGAGTATATTTAGCCATTTGATTAGTTAAAGCAAGCAAGGATAAGTTATGTGGTGTTTGAAGTTTATAAGGCATTTATCACGTTAATCAGGAATAGTGATTAAGTCATTGGACATTGTTCATGACATTTTAAACATGTTTCGAGTGGACTATATGGGGGCTATTTATGGGCTATAAGAGGGCTCACCCTATATATAGAGAGGCAATGTGTGGCTCATACTTTATATAGGAAGCTATGTGTGGGTGCTATGTTCTGCTACAAGCACTAAGGAAAGAAAGGGAATTCTGTCCCTACAATAGAACAAAGCTCAATCCCTACGTTACGATGTAACGGGGAACCTGATCCTGCGATCAGACCCACTAAAGTCCTCAGCTAGTCTGAATGAAGACCTATAGATGCGAGGAAGGGATCCCTACAAGAACTAGGGACTGGGAGAAAAGATGGACACCTCCTAACAGAAGTTGTAGCAGTAAAAAGAAAAACAAAACAACATAGAACATAGAGGTCAGAAGACCAAGCAAAACTATTTGAGTAAGGTACAAAAGCACCTGGCTAGCTTAAGAGTAGAAGTTACAATGAAGTCCAGCAAAGCCAGAAGGGCGGAGCAGGATTAAGTAGGCAAAAAAGGTCATGTGACCAGCAACATAGAAAAAACCTAACAGGAGAGTTCTAACAGTGGGCTCATACTATATATAGGAGGCTATGTGTAGGCTCATACTGTATATAGGAGGCTATGTGTAGGCTCATACTATATATAGGAGGCTATGTGTAGGCTCATACTGTATATAGGAGGCTATGTTGGAGCTAAGACTGTATATATGTGGTGCTCATCCTGAATATGGAAAGCTTTGTGGGGATTCATCCTATATATAGGGAGCTATGTGGAGGCTCATCCAGTATATAGGGAGCTTTGTGAGGGCTCATACTGTAAATAGATAGGGCTATGTGAGGGCAAATAGTGCATTTATGGAACTATGTGGGGCTCATACTGTATATAGCGGGGCTATGTGAGGTCTCATACTGTATATAGCTATGCTATGTAGGGGCTTATACTGTATCTAGGGAGCTAAGTGTGGGCTCATACTGTATCTAGGGAGATATGTGGGGGTCCATACTGTATATAGAGGCTATGTGGGGGCTCATGCTGCATGTAGGAGGTTGTGTGTGGGCTCATACTGTATATAAGGGGCTATACGAGGGTTCGTATTGTATATAGGTTATGAATAAATGTGAAGTTTTACTTTAACCTCATTGGAGAAATCTTTTTCTATATTGCCTTCGTATACGCCCAGGACTGGGATGGCTCCGTGCGAGGATTCTGCTTTGCTGAAGAGACTCCAATGGTGAGCTGACTCCCCCATATCCTCCTTTCCCTTTTTACACCATTCTGTATACAGGAGCTGTGTGTGGACTAATACTGTATATATGGGCTCATACAGTATAAAGAGGGATGTCAGCATCCTTAATTCGGCTCAATTAAGTGATTGAACTAATATTAATATAAAATAATACTTCTAGTGATGAGCAAAAGGGTAACAATGTTCTGAACTTTTGACTTTCAGACTCCATATCTCACCATCCACTACTGCTTCTGATGTGAGACTACCATCATTTTATGGACAATCATCTTGGCTATCTCATACATAAATTTGACTTGCAACTATGTAACATATGATTAGTTGTGCAGATTCTTGTCGTGTCACTGCATTGTTACTGTTTTGCTCCTAAAAATCTACATGTTTATTTTGTTAATCCACCTTGGGCTGTTAACTCTGCCTGAATCCTTCTGGGCATGCTCCCGATCAGATTCAAACATGTCTCAACCGAAATCTGATCCCAGGGCTCTTCTACACGTTCCCAAAGTTGGTGCATACACACTTGGGTATGTATACAGTTTTTTCTTCAACTCTACCCACAAGTATTCGATTGGATTGAGTTCTGGGGACTGTGAGGAATGATCCAGCACCTCTACATCATTGTCACTCAGCCATTTCTTCACCAATATCGATGTATGCTTCGGGTTGTTGACGTGCTGGAACACATTGATGTCCTTTTCATACCCATAGTACTCAAGTGTACAAAGTAACTTGTCTTGTAGGATACTCACTTGTAGCTCAGCATTGAGACCATCATCGATTCTGGTCAAGTATCCAATGTCTTTGGCTGTGAAACAACTCACCCCTTCTGTCTCCTTGCACATTTTCTCCCTCACACTTTTCTCCCAGTACTGTCTCCTCGCAGTTTTTGCCCCATACTGTACCTCATACCTTTCGATCCAATACTGTCCCCTCACAATTTTCGCACCCAAAGTTTCCCCTCTCAGCCCCCCATACTGTCACCTCAACTATTTCTCCCCTATACTGTCTCTATTTCCCCCACTCAATAAAAATTCTCTGTATCTTTCGCTCAATTTGAGCACTTACCTTATCGCAGACTGTCCTCCTCTATTTTACAGGAGTGACTTCAGCTGTGTGATCTGGTTGCCTGACCAATCTGCTGACGTCATCCTGACCGCGAAAGTACCAGCAGTCAGAGCTCCAAATGTCCTCGCGCCTGAAATACGCAAGTACAGTTCAGTACAGGAAGCTGGCGTTTTTCAGGTTCTCCTTGCCAGCTGTCAGTTTCACAACCAGCTTGGGGATGCGGGCAGATACCATCTATATAACATAGCCGGTATCTGCCACATGTGAAAGGAACTCAGCTCCTGAGTCTCCTCCACACATAAGGACGCCTTCACAAGAAGTGAATATCTCTTTTTGCGAAAAAAGGTGAATGCATTTGACAGGACAGCAGGGTGGCTTTGCAGTACTGGGGTTCTGGGCTCAAATTCTACCAAGTACAACATCTGAAAGGAGTTTGTATGTTCTCCCATGTTTGTGTGGGTTTCCTCCAGGTTCTCCGGTTTCCTCCCACACTTAAATGACTTACTGACAGGGGATATAGATTGTGAGCCCCAGTGGGGACAATGATGACAATGTCTGTAAAGCGCTGCGGAATATGTAGGCGCTATGTAAGTATTGTAAATAAAACAGGACTTGTATTATACCATTTGATAAAACATTTTGACTTTCTAATAGACTTTTATTAAGACATTAATAACATTACAATGACTCAACAAGCCATGAACGCATAATTGTCAGATTCCAGAATTTGGTGTGTTAATCATAATGAGTATAAATACATCTGTTATGCTGGCCTTAAAATGTATCAATTATTCTGCAAATAGTCCTCTGCAGACGATCATTCTCATTTTTAATGGTAATCAGCCAATAAAACCCTAACTGAATAATTCATGTATTTATAGAGCTGTCA
The DNA here is from genome assembly GCA_033576555.1 of Oophaga sylvatica. Taxonomy (NCBI): domain Eukaryota; kingdom Metazoa; phylum Chordata; class Amphibia; order Anura; family Dendrobatidae; genus Oophaga; species Oophaga sylvatica. Next base: position 395,990,012 of record JARQOD010000006.1, on the reverse strand, counting down.
ATCTGAAAAATTCTTGAGGAAGCAAATCCAAAAATGTATCTTTATGGTTATGATCACATGCGCCAATTGGTAGTTCTGCTAAGGTTTGGACAACAAGAATAGTGCAGCATGTAGAGCTATTTCTTCCATCAAATATGTTGTTGCCTCCATTGAACTATTGTCACGCGGTCTTATGATATGTGTACGATGTCAGTAAACTATTCTTAAAGAACAACACTCTATACAACATATAGATTAGCAACATCAGCATGTAAATATAGAATAGATTTACCTGACACGATATCCGTTGAACTCAGGGTTAATCTTGAGGACTTGATACACTGTCACAGGAAAGAGGAGGACTGGGGGTCTAACCTGACCCTAAACTGGGGTCCTAACTAAACCCTCACCTTGGAGGTACTGATAATGGTTCAGAGGTCCAAGTCTCCAGCCTAACCCTGTCTCCTATCAGTCCCTGAACCCTGTAATCAGTCCTAAGAAGGATTCTGATTACCACCAAAGGGATATGGGCTGATCTCTGCTAAATACACAGATTAGACATATAAGACAGACTGGAGAAAACACAGACTTGCATACACACTCAAACACAGAAGGAACATAAATGATCTGGGATATTAAACTCTAAGCAAGGTGAGCTTAAAACAACTAAGGAGCTCTTTAACTTAAGTCTATACAGATACAATCCTATCTGTGGTCTGCATGAAGAATTTCACTGGCAACTCCCAACACAGACAACCAGAGATTTAAAGGAAACCAATCAACAAATAATTAATTGCAGCGGGAGAAAACTGCACCCAGTCCCAGAACTGAGCACAGACAGAATTAACTCCCTAACTGCCAAACACAAAGAAACAGCAACTCAGCTGTGAGAAGTCAGAATGTGCAACCGCGACGATCTTCGTGGCGATGCACACATGACAGTACCCCCCCTTCTACGAGGGGCCTCCGGACCTCAGGGCCAGGTTTGCCCGGGTGAGTTCTGTGGAAGGTCCGCACCAAACGATCTGCGTTAATGTCAGACGCAGGAACCCACGTCCTCTCCTCTGGACCATACCCCTTCCAATGCACCAAGTACTGAAGGGACCGGCGATTCAGACGTGAGTCAATGATCTTTGACACTTGAAACTCCAAGTTACCATTGACCACCACTGGAGGAGGAGGTAGAGGTGATGGTATGACTGGTGCCACGTACCTCTTAAGTAATGACTTGTGGAACACATTATGAATTTTAAACGTAGGAGGGAGGTCCAGACGAAATGCCACAGGATTAATTATGGAACTGATCCTGTACGGCCTGATGAATCTGGGGCCCAGCTTCCAGGAGGGAACTTTAAGTTTTATATTCCTGGTAGACAACCATACCAGATCGTTCACATTAAGATCTGGACCAGAAACTCTCCTCCTATCAGCCATACGTTTATAACGGTTCCCCATAGCACTCAGATTATTCAATACACCTCTCCACACTGAAGCAAGTGACGACGAGAAACGCTCCTCCTCAGGAACCCCAGAAGGGCCCCCCCATTGAATGTACAAAACTGGGGATGAAAACCATATGCCCCAAAAAACGGGAACTTACCAGTGGACTCGCTCCGCCTGTTGTTAAGAGCGAACTCTGCCAGAGGCAAGAAAGAAGACCAGTCCTCCTGGTTCTCTGAGACAAAACACCGAAGATAAGTCTCTAAGCTTTGATTCAGACGCTCTGTCTGACCATTGGTCTGCGGATGAAAAGCCGAGGAAAATGACAATTGCATCCCCGACGTAAACAAAATGCCCTCCAAAACTTGGACACAAACTGAGACCCCTATCTGACACCACATCAGAAGGCAACCCATGAAGTCTCACAATCTCCCCAATGAACACCTGCGCCAGAGTTTTAGCATTAGGGAGGGCAGGAAGAGCAATGAAATGTGCCATCTTACTGAACCTGTCAACAACCACCAGTATGACAGTCTTCCCTGACGACTGAGGAAGGTCCGTGATGAAGTCCATAGACAAATGAGTCCATGGACGCTCGGAAGTTTCAAGGGTAAGAGGGTCCCA
>JARQOD010000006.1:395960496-395987869 GCA_033576555.1 Oophaga sylvatica | reverse complement strand
AACTATCTGCCAACTACCAGGAAGTGAGTCCCTATTGTAACCTCTCTCAACTTTTCCCACTGTGGGCTAGTCCCAAACATTAAATATATCTTATCCTTTATCAATATGAACTAAACTCATTGTCCTTATCTTATGCCCTAGTCTCTAACCTATGTCTAAAGGGTATGCCACACTAAACAACATCGCTAACGGGATCGCTATAAAACGTCACTATTTAGCGATCCCGTTAGCGATGTTGCTGTGTGCGGCATGCAGCAACGACGTGGCCCCTGCTGTGATCTCGTCCTCGTCCTGATCATTCCGGACCCTATTCTGATCGTCGGCGTCCCGCTGGGTAAGTATATATCGCTGAGTGTGGCACCTTTTTTAGCGATTTAGCGGTATTTTGTACCGCTAAAGTCGTTAAGGAGATCGCTAACCGCGATAGCGTCCTTAACGACATCGCTAAGTTAAGCCGCTATCAGCGATATAGAAACAATCCCGCTAGCGATCGCATTAGTATGCGTCGTTATCGTGATCGCTAGCGGGATTGTTTAGTGTGGCAGTCCCTTTACCCTATGCTTTATACTACCAACATTATGGATTGCTGCACATCATGCACATTATACTTCACATTACCATATAAACAATAATTATACTACACCATATCATGTTGTACACTGTAGGCACATGACACTGTTCACATTACGCGATTGTTGTCTTCAGGGACAGGAACAGGGCAATACAGTCCACACCCTTACAATAATACAGCCACGTGTATGATGAGTTTGCATGAAAATCTTTGAAATCAGTGATCACGGTGGATCAAGATATATTTACATGTGTGCAGATATATAAACCATTATGTGATCAAGCTACTAACAATGATTCTACACAAAGAACCTCCAGTACCATACGAAATCTTAGGAACTATTGTCTATGTGCCAGAAGAGAGAGCAGCTTTGGTGGACCAGGCATGTCATAGATTCATCTTCCCCTGGTTATAATCACAGATTACAGTGGGTTAGAAAACATCACCAAAAACTTGATGGATACTGCAAAAAAGTAAAGCTAAATAGACAGATTACAGAAAAGGCAGCAACACTCCAATTTTCTAAGTGAAAAAGAGAGAGTACCTTATGCACCCATATCTTAATGTGATATTTCAGTTCCTCTTGAAATCATACGTCCTATCTTTGAAGAGTAAGAATTTTAATTTTACACTAGGCCAATACCCTAACCTCATCCAGTCCTATACATTTTGGTGGTGAGAATTAGAGGAAGACAGTGGATGGCAGGGACTCTTGTTGAAGATTAGAGGGAGAGAGTGGATGGCAGGGCTCTTGGTTGGGATAAGAGGAAGACAATGGGTGGCAGGGGCTGTTAGTGGTGATAATCGGGGGGACACTATCGGGTTATACTGGATGACAGGTGATCTTGGTGTAGATTAGAGGGAGTCAGTGGGCTATAGGGGCTGTTGGTTGAGATTAGAGGAGGACATTGAGTAGCATGAGTTCTTAGTATGATTAAAGGGAAACAGTGGATGGCAAGGGCTCTTGATGAGGATCAGAGGGAAATAGTGGGTGTCAAGAGCTATTGGTGGGAATTAGAGGGGGACATTGTGTGGTAGAGGCTCTTGGTGGAGATTAGAGGGAGACACTAGGTGGCAGTGGATCTTGATGGAACCAGAGGTAGACATTGGGTGGCAGGGGTTCTTGGTGGGGATTAGAGGTAGACAGGTGGGTTGGCAAAAGTCTTTGTGGGGATTAAATGAAAACAGTGGGTGGGAGGAGCTCATGGTAGGGATTATAGGGGATAATGGATCGCAGGTGCTCCTATTGGGGATTAGAGGGAGACAATATGTGGCAGGGGCTCTTGGTTGGGATTAAAGGTAGACAGTGGGTGGCAGGGGCTCTTGGTAGGGATTATAGCAGACACAGAGGCTGACAATGGGTTGTAGAAACTCTTGGTTATGATTGGTTATGATTATCAGGGGACATGGGTGGCAGAGGCTTTTTGTGGGGATGACAGGATTATACTGGATAGTAGTGGATCCCGGTGTGGATTAGAGGTGGCACTAGGTGGCAGGGTGGCAGGGGTAAACAGTAGGTGTCAGGAGCTCTTGGCGGTAACACTGGATGGCATGCCCTCTTGCTGGGGATTGGAGGGGAACACTGGGTGGCAGGCGCTCTTGGTGGAACTAAAGGGGAAGGGCCACTGAATAACTAATTTCACTGAAGATTATTCCTGTACAGGACTCACAGACACAGTATCTTCATCAGGTCCATGACATTCCTGTAAAGTTACTAAACAAATAAAGCAACTGACCTGAATAGTCAGTCCTGCAGAGGAGCCCATTTATAATGGCAGCTAAGATGGAAACAATAATTATCCCTACTGCAAAGCAGAGGAAAGAATTATTGATGCTACTGTAGCAGTCTGTGACCCACTCCCTCTTCTCTCCATTCTTTTATCTCCATGCTAGTTGAGCCAGCTGAAGTCGTAACATTCCCCAGACCTCCTGGGACAGCTCCTCAAATTCAGGACAGTCCTGCTTGTTTCGGGATGGTTGGATGGTATGCGCTTACCTTTCTCAAGTTGAAACTTTTACTATATAAGACATTTAGAAAAACTACTGCAAATATTTTTTTCAATAGTAATAAACCTGCTCTAGTTGCTGAGCTACTGTTATAGGTCGATGACGGTGGTATAATGAAGCTGGTATCTTCCATGTGTGAAGCAGATTCAGCTGCCGAGCCCACTCCACACATGTAGACCAGGGTGTGGACGTACAGTTACATCCATATGTGCCAAGGAGTTATGTCTTTTAAATAGTTTTAGCGCTATGTTCAATAATGGGACTTTGCTTGGTGAAAATTGGTGTGTTTTAGCTGACAAGGGGAGTAGATTAAGGTGCCACATTTTGAAGCAAAATAAAATGTCTAAAAATAAGCAAGAAGTGTTGCAAAGTTAGACAAAACTTTCTAAAGATGCACCAAATTTATAATCAATTATGAGCCACTGTGTCTAATCTGAGTTTGCGATGTCTGTATGGGTTGAGTGAAAAGCGAATGGGGGGTTCCAGCGTTGAAATTCTGTCCTGGGTTTATAAAAATTCACATTTATTAAGTGTAATTAATAACTCCATTCTTATAGTACTGGACACAATAAGGTAGCAGATATGCAAGTTTTTGTGTATAGCCTTAGTCATGGCTTTCTGCCCACAAAGACCAAGGCTATCCATCCGAAACGCATAGATCCTCTACCTTATTGTGTTTAGTACTATTAGAATGGTGTTTTTAAGTACACTTAATAAATGTGACAGTTTTATAAAGCCAAGAGAGGACCCTTCTATTTGCTGGGTTTTTTTTACTACCGAAGTTGCTCTGATCCGGTCAGTGCAAGAATTCATGGAGTGTTCAATACTGAATATCCAGATTCGTGAGCTGACTCACCCTATCTCTTGTATAACGCACTCACGGATTGTTAAACTTTTCACTAGAAACTATTATAAGCGATGAACAATATGTTTAGCTTAGTTTTTTTTAAGGCAGGACTGATTGTCTTACAGTAGGCTGTTTCCACTTCTGATGAGAGATTCTCTAGAAGCGTATACTGTACATGTCACATCCTGTGATGGAATACATTTTCTCGCAATTTCAGGAGTAATTCTCATTTATAACTATGTGATTTGTCATTTCATTGTAATCTTCTGTCTCAATGTAAAATAATGTTGCACCTGTCCACAGATCTCATAATAACAAGTTGTACAGAGGATGACTGAAAGAACAAAAGATTTCTAATTCAAACTGTCAATTAATAAAATCATCATCTATTGACATTTTATTTATCACCCTTTATAGTGATTTATAACAAGGTTCACATACTTAAAACTTTTGAGTAGAAATGAGCGAATTGATCTGCAGAAAACTGAGTACTAGTCAAATTTCCTGAAATCCTCAATTCCACATGAATTCGAACAATATGCGATTCGATTCATAAGGATTGGCAACAAAAAACTATGCCTGGCAACGGCACCTCAAAGTGAACCTGTCAGCAGGATTTTGCCAAGTAAACTACAGGCATTGTCATGCTGGCGCTATTAAACTGATTAAAATGATACCTGGGGTGAAGAAATCCGTCTTGTGGTTCTTGTGTAATCTGTGTAAGAAGTTTTCTTTTAATGAGATGCCCATGCTTTGGGGCAGGAATGTAGGCAGAGTATTATCTTCCTGCTCTAAGCCAGAGAAACCAAGGAAAGACCTGGTCACAGGCCGCCCCAAAGCACAAACATATTCCTCATCATAGAACATATGTGTAGTAACTTAGCACCGTACCATTTTTCACATTTTCTTAAAGAAGCCCTCCTCCTCCCATCAAAATGTGAATCCTCTTAATATATTGCAATCATCATATTATATAGCACTGTGTACTTAAAATTGCTCCATTTGCCTTTCTACCCAGCTAATTCTTCCCTTTTCCATTAGGTCTATGACATCATGTGTTTAAAAACTGACTAGCTGAATTTCTTCTAAGCTGTATGTAGAAACAAGAGGTAAATTTTTCCTGCATGACTCATAACTCACTGCAAAAGTCCTTGGCAGGGGGAGGGGAGAGTAGCTGGGTCAGGAAAAAAGGAGGGGAATGATAAATGAAGGGACAAGAAACTTTGGGTTTTTACATAGAGCATAGAAAACAGAAGAATTACCTGTGTTGAAAAGCAAACTGAGCAATTGTAAGTGTGGCGCCCTGAGGGTTCACTGCCACAGAGGTATTGCATCTCATCCAGAGGTGTGGTACCCCACTCTCAGGTAAGGAGGGAGCACCACCCAGGACTCTAACACCTGCACCCAACACATACTATAGCAGCCGGGCACCCTGGACTTACCCTGAGGGAGGATGATCTCATCCCAGGCTGGTTAGGAAAGAGTGCATGGGTGGTTGGTTGAGAAAGTAAGAAGGAGGGGAAGTGAGCTTAGAGAGAGGGAAGGAGAGTGACAGAGACTGAGGAGAAAGTGAAAGTAACAGATGTGTGGTGAAGCAGCTCCCGTCAGGAGGAGCTGCAGAAGGAAAGAGACTGTAGAGACAGTTTGTGAGGGGACTTGAAGCTGGTAGCAGCTCATCCCCAGACAGAGAAAGTTAGATAAGAAGGAACAGAGAGAAAGAAGCTTCTGGAAGGACAGAAGAAGGGGTCCTAGGGGCAAGGATAGTGAGTGATCCATCCGTGGTGCCCGATCCAATTGTGGAGGTACCAGGTCGCAGAAGGGACACCGGCCCCTAGCCTAGTGGAGAACTTTAAGACTCAGCTATCAAGCCGGAGGCAGTGGCATCTCTAGGTGCCTCAGCTACTGAACCGCAATTATCTTCTCCAAAAAGGTAGCCATAAGGGAGAAAGGAAACGCAGAAAGGATGTTATCCGCCAAGGTCCGCGGCTACTGACTTGGGACACTGATTGCGAGGTGTTGGACAGGAAGGAAAGGTGGAAAGTCAGCACAGTGAGACAACTGAGAAAGGAACATAATGAAAGGAGTCCTGGTAAGGTATATCCTGATCTACCTGGGAGTTTGCTGAGTCCCTCACCTGGAGGACACGGCACCAAGCGGGCATCTGTGCGCACCAGAACTGTGATTAAAGCTTTGGAACTGCATCTGACTGTGTCTTCTCAAGTTCTTCCTGCAACACTCACTCAGCAATGCTACATCTACCAACACCATTATCCTCTACAACATACATCTGCCCTGCGACAGCAATCTCTGCCTGTGGAGAGCTATTCCAACTCTGCTACATCACACCACCAGACCAGAGGATCTGCACTGCAGCGCTAGTCACTTCTGACCAGAAACCACAGGTGGCGTCACGAACACTTCAATACAAACTCTTTATCATCCCCTGTAAATATTCCCCTTTTATTGGACGCCCAGGGCAACGGACCGGGTCACTGCTGCCGTGACACATCCCTTTAGGACACCGGCCCGGTACCGAGTACCCACTGCCCTGGTGGGCGATGCATAAGTACACAGTCCTGTATAATATGATGATTACAATATATTAAGGGGATAAAAACTTTGATAGGAGTGCTTCTTTAAATTACGCTTCAGTTTCGTTGAAGGTGAAAGATTGTCCATATTTTAAAAAATAATACAAACATTATAACGATAAAAAAAGAAAAGTGATCAGTTTTCTTGCGGATCCGACCTGACCTTTTCAACCGGAAAAAGACATTTTCTATGTGGAAAATGCAGGTACGCATGTCCGGACCGAGGAGAGAGAGAGACCTTGGTTTCCAGAACCCGGATCAGTCTTTTGACGGATTTCACAAAAGACTGGTCCGGTTCCATAGACTTGTATTATTTCCGGCCGCCTGATGCGCCGATTCAGGCACTATCAGGCGGCTCCGGAAAAAAAAAACAAACGTTGCAGTCAGCGTCTTGTCCGGCCGGCGGAATGTACATTTCCGCCGGATCCGGCCAAAAACGGATGCAATGCAATGACATCAGGCAGATCTGGCGCTAATGAAAGTCAATGCCAAAAAAACGCATCCTGTACCGGATCCGTTTTTTTTTAAAACACGCCGGATCGCGCCTGACGTAAAAAAACTGATATGTGAAAGCAGCCTAAGGGAGTGAGGAGCTGTGAATATTAACTTTCTTTAACAGCGGACACAAGTGTTAGCTGCAGCACTGGCTCCTGCCTCATGTCACCTCCTCTGCCGCTGCTGCCGGGGTCGGAGTGGGGCACCGGGACACCGGAGGATCCTCCAGTGGGCCTGCCTCCAGCCCCAACTCCTGCTTCCTTCATTTGTGTGGCCGTGCCTACCCTGCAAGCTAATAGCATGCACCGAGCGGTGCACACTTTGTTTTATAGCCGGCACCGACAGGCAGGCTGCCACTGCACAGGTGAAGTGCAGTGGCAGTGCCTTCACATTACCTGCCATCGCTGCTGGCCTCTATTGAAGAGAGGTGCGTGCATGCCGACCCTCAATTCAGCCTGCACAGTCACAGGCACAGCTGACTGTGCAAGGCTGAGTCTGAGAGGAGACATGCACAGACAGCAGCTGACTGCAAACCAGTCACCTGTTTCCTACGCTAAGTCTCCTCCTCTTCTACAACACCCTGGACAGTTACGGTCTAAGGCTGATTGGCTGCAATACAGCCAATCAGAATTAGTTTTCTTTGTGTGACCTCACAGCACAGCTCAGGCAATGAGAAGCAGCTCAAGCAGCACACCAGTGAGGAGTATAGAGGAGCAGAGGGACAATGTTGCTGGCTGCAGTGTGAATGTATGTAAGTAAATAAAATATATGATGCCTGCAGCCCAACTAGTTCTGCAGCCACTGAGGCAGTAAGGGAAGGGCCCTCCATGCAATCTAAAGGTAACACAGGTGAGGGGGCTCACATGAAATTTCTAATTTCCTGTGGGCCCCTGCCTCCACTGTTTCACTCTAATTTCCTGTGGCTGTGGGCACCCTTCCCAATGTGTCAATCACCTCTATTTTACTGTGGGTCCCTTTACCCTCTCTGAGCAGGCACACAGGAAATTAGGTGACACCATGGGGGAGGGGGCCCACAGGAAATTTGAGGTGAAACAGTGGGGGAGAGGTGGGCCCACAGGAAATTAGAAGTGAAAGTGGAGGAAGTGGGCCCATGGGAAATTAGGTGACATAGTGGGAGAGGGAGCCCACAGGAAATTAGAGGTGAAACAGTGGGGGGAGAAAGCCCACAGGAAATTAGAGGTGAAACAGTGGGGGGAGGGCGTCCACAGGAAATTAGAGGTGAAACAGTGGAGGGAAGGCATCCAAAGGAAATTAGAGGTGAAACAGTGGGGGGGAAGGCATCCACAGGAAATTAGAGGTGAAACAGTGGGGGGGAAGGCATCCACAGGAAATTAGAGGTGAAACAGTGGGGGGGAAGGCATCCACAGGAAATTAGAGGTGAAACAGTGGGGGGGGAAGGCATCCACAGGAAATTAGAGGTGAAACAGTGGGGGGGAGGGCATCCACAGGAAATTAGAGGTGAAACAGTGGGGGGAGTGACTCGACCACGCACCACAATTGTGGGTTACCAGGGCAATGGGGTACTCAGAGCCGAGCCCATGGAAGTCTATGGGGTTGTCACAGGTAGCGGTGGCTCGGTCTGTGGCCCTGGCGGTCAGGCGTATGTTGGGGGGGATTATTTACAGGGGACTGGTATATAACAGTTCGTGACGCACCTGTAGTTTTCTGATCACTAAGACCAGCGCTGCTGTAGATCTCTGAGGGGATGGTGTGGCAGCTAGATGTCGGGTCCCCTATAGGTGGGACTCTTCCCTCAGGGTCTATAGTGATGATGATGTCGTGAAGGTATGCAGTTAAATGACACAGTCTCACACATTAAAGCTTCTTTCCATACCTTTTACTTTCCAAGGTGATAAGGCAGGTCCGGGAAGCTGTTGGGGTGGATGGAGGATGCGTTTCAAGGTAACGGCTGAGCAGGTTAGAGGCCTCCTTAACTTTCAATGTAATGAGTCCAACTTGCATGAAGCTAAGTTCACTCTAAAACTCCAGCTAATTCTGTAGCTGTACTGCCCGGTCAGCATGGTGGTCGGAGCCTTCCTTTGAGAGAGTGGTTGCTTACTGTTGTCCTGCAGAACTCAGAGTTCCCACTCTCCCTGACCCCTGTTACGTACCGACGCTAAGGGCTTGTTCCTGAGACTTGAAGTCCAGCGAACCTCTGGTTATTCTATCACTACGCTTGAAGTGTAGACACTTCGGTCCCAGTGACCGGTGAATAGTGCTGACAATCCAATGTCCAAGGCACTTCTATAATTCCTTTCCACTGCGCCCTTCGCCCTGCTCGCGCTCTTAACATAAGCACTCTCATCCAAATAGTCACAGTCCTTTCTTCTGACCTTTCTTAGAGCTTGCTCACAGATTCCCAGTTTTCTCCAGTTCAGGAACACATCATCTGAACTTCACTGTCCCTTAGGACAGGCGACTGAAGTACTGCTGCAAAACTCTTCCTCCTCAATATTGTCTCTCGCTTCAGGGTCAGGAACAGCTCTGACTAGGCTAGGATACTATCTCATCCGTACTAGCCTCACTTTCTGAACTGCTTCACTGCTGACAGGATCTGACACCTGGACTGAACTGAACTTCTTCCTCCTCCAAGTCCAGACTAGACTCCTCTGTCCGAAGACAGGAAACTGACTCACTGCCTGACTGACTGACCGACTGACTGACAGACTGACTGACTTCTGCTGTATGTCACTACCTTATATACCCCATGGGTGTGTCTAGGTGTGATGAGTGAGTGAATGGATATCAAGCATTAAACCATTACCTTTCCACGCATCCTCCCGGATAATGTGTGCCTTACATACGGGCTACAGGAGGGCATCCCCAGGAAGTTTGAGGTGAAACAGTGAGGAGGAGGCCCACAGGAAATTAAGGGTGAAAGTGGGCCCAAAGGATATTAGGTGACACAGTGGGGAAGGGGGCCCTCAGATATTTAACCCTTCACGACATCCACTTACATGTATGGGGACATTAAATGCCACTGTTCATCTCTGACAGCAGCATTTAACCAAAAAAGTGAACCAGCTTCCAAAACATACCAAATTTTTTTGTTTTCACAGATAATAAACAGGATGAGACAGGACATAGTTCACTTTTTTTGGATTTGTTGCACATGAAACTACATGGATTCCATGCTTCTCACACCACATGCTGCAGCAGGGAGCTGTTTTTTTTTCTTCTTTTCATTCAGCAGCATTTTAACACGAGCCGACACGCGTGCGCATCATTCTCTCGCCCATCAGGGCCTCACAATCACATCACGGCGTGCCAATGCTCATATATTGGTTGACAGCCGGAGGTCTACTGATGACCCCTGTGCCTGTCATTACGGAACTCTTTTGAAACCCTCCTGCAGCCAGGCTTCAAAGGAGACCATGATTTCTGCTACATGCAGCGATGTGTCTCTTGTGATGTAGTATATAGAGGACGTCTCCTGTGAAGTATAGTATATAGAGGATGTGTCTCGTGTGGTGTAGTATATAGGGGATGTGTCCTGTGTGGTGCAGTATTAGGGGATGTGTCCTGCGTGGTGTAGTATATAGAGGATCTGTCCTGTGTGGTGTGGTACAATAGAGGATCTGTCAGCTCTCCCTTGTGGTATAGTATATAGAGGATCTGTCAGCTCTCCGGTGGTGTAGTATATAGATTATCTGTCAGCTATCCTGTGTGGTGTAGTATATAGAAGAAGATCTGTCAGCTATCCTGTGTGGTGTAGTATATAGAGGATCTGTCAGCTATCCTGTGTGGTGTAGTATATAGAGGATCTGTCAGCTATCCTGTGTGGTGTAGTATATAGAGGTCTGTCAGGTCTCCTGTGTGGTGCAGTATATAGAGGATCTGTCAGCTCTCCTGTGTGGTGCAGTATATAGAGGATCTGTCAGCTCTCATGTGTGGTGTAGTATATAGAGGGTCTGTCAGCTCTCCTGTGTGGTGTAGTATATAGAGTATCTGTCAGCTCTCCTGTGTGGTGTAATATATAGAGGGTCTGTCAGCTCTCCTGTGTGGTGTAGTATATAGAAGATCTGTGAGCTCTCCTGTGTGGTTTAGTATATAGAGAATCTGTCCTGTGTGGTGTAGTATATAGAGGATCTGTCAGCTCCCTGTGTGGTGTAGTTATATAGAGGATCTGTCAGCTCTCCTGCTGTGGTGTAGTATATAGAGGATCTGTCAGCTCTCCTGTGTGGTGTAGTATATAGAGGATCTGTCAGCTCTCCTGTGTGGTGTAGTATATAGAGGATCTGTCAGCTCTCCTGTGTGGTGCAGTATATAGAGGATCTGTCAGCTCTCCTGTGTGGTGCAGTATATAGAGGATCTGTCAGCTCTCCTGTGTGGTGCAGTATATAGAGGATCTGTCAGGTCTCCTGTGTGGTGCAGTATATAGAGGATCTGTCAGGTCTCCTGTATGGTGTAGTATATAGAGGATCTGTCAGGTCTCCTGTGTGGTGCAGTATATAGAGGATCTGTCAGCTCTCCTGTGTGGTGCAGTATATAGAGGATCTGTCAGGTCTCCTGTGTGGTGCAGTATATAGAGGATCTGTCAGGTCTCCTGTGTGGTGCAGTATATAGAGGATCTGTCAGCTCTCCTGTGTGGTGCAGTATATAGAGGATCTGTCAGGTCTCCTGTGTGGTGCAGTATATAGAGGATCTGTAAGGTCTCCTGTGTGGTGTAGTATATAGAGGATCTCTCAGCTCTCCTGTGTGGTGTAGTATATAGAGGATCTGTCAGCTCTCCTGTGTGGTGTAGTATATAGAGGATCTGTCAGCTCTCCTGTGTGGTGTAGTATATAGAGGATCTGTCAGCTCTCCTGTGTCATGTGGTATATAGAGGATCTGTCAGCTCTCCTGTGTGGTGTAGAATATAGAGTATCTGTCAGCTCTCCTGTGTGGTGTAGTATATAGATGATCTGTCTGCTCTCCTGTGTGGTGTAGTATATTGATGATCTGTCAGATCTGCTGTGTGGTGCAGTATATAGTAGATCTGTCAGCTCTCCAAGTGTTGTAGTATATAGTAGATCTGTCAGCTCTCCTGTGTGGTGTAGTATATAGAGGATCTGTCAGCTCTCCTGTGTGGTGCAGTATATAGAGGATCTGTCAGGTCTCCTGTGTGGTGCTGTGTCGACCCGCCACCACAATTGTGGATTACCAGGGATATGGGGTACTCAGAGCCGAGCCCGTAGAAGTCTATGGGATTGTCACAGGTAGCGGTGGCTCGGTCTGTGGCCCTGGCGGTCTGGCGTATGTTGGGGGGTATATTTACAGGGGATAGATTTATATACAGTTCGTGACGCCACCTGTAGTCTTCTGGTAATTTATACCAGCGCTGCTGTAGATGCTCTGAGGGGATGGTGAGGCAGCTAGATGTCAGGTCCCCTACAGGTGGGACTCTTCCCTCAAAGTCTATGAAGTTAGTGTAGTCGGGTGCAGATAAATAACACAGTCTCACACGGTCAGCGTCTTTCCATACCTTTACTTGTAAGATGTTCAGGCAGGTCCCAGGGAGGCTGATCCAAGGAGAGTGTATTTTGAGACAGCAGCTGGACAAGTTAGGGGCCTCCTTTACTTTCAACACGATGAGTACAACCAGCCTGAAGCGTAGTTCCCTCAATAACTCCAGCTAATCCATAGCTGTACCGCCCAGTCAGTTTTGTGGTAGGAGCCTTCCTGTGAGAGAGCTGAATTCCTATCTTGCTGATCAAGCTCAAAGTCTTCACTCCCCCTGACCCCAGTTACGTACTGACTATTTGGGGCTGTTTGCCGTGACCTAAGGTCCGGTAAATCCCTGGTTTTCTTACCACTATGCTTGAAGCTAATAGTGATCCTTCGGTCCCCAGTGACCGGTAGCAATGTGCAGGACTTCTTCAATCCAAAAGCACTTTTCCAATAATCTTTCCACTGTGCCTTTCGCCTTGTCCTCGCTGGTAGCATAAACACTCACACTTGCAAAAAGTCGGGTAATCACTCCCTTCTTCACTTCCTTTAGAGTTAGTTACAGATTCTCAGTTATCACTAGGCAGGAGCACGTCTCTGAACCTTTCACTGTCCTTGAGACAGGTGACTGAAGTATTTCTGCACTAAGCTCTTCTTTCTTTGTCAGTGTCTTCAAGTGAGGTACAGCTCTGACCAGGCTGAGGTGATCTATCTCTCGCCCTTACTGGCCTCCACTTGTTGAACTGCTGCAGAACCAGGCTGGACTGCTTCCTCCCTCCAAGTCCCAGCTAGACTCCACAAGTCTGCTCTGTCCGAAGACAGGAAACTCACTATCTAAAATCACTCAACCAATATACACCCTGACCACTCCCTAACAAGTAACTACACTACCCTAAGGGTGTGTCTAGTGTATGTTGAGTGAATGGGTATTGAGCATTAAACTGCTGTCTCGCCACACACTCTCCAGGGTACTGCATGTGCCTAACACCAGGGCTACACATTCCCCCATGGTAAAAGACAGCACTCCCGGGCTGTAAAATACAAAGAGACATTTTGTTTATGCATGAAAACATCAAACATGAACATTAATTCGTCCCATCCGGGAGGTGAGGATGTCTTGAACGTTGCAAACAACAAAACATTATAGAAAAATACAAATAGTATTAAGGCATCAAAACATTTAATAAATATACAGTATTCTTGTGAAGGACCCGCACCAAACCTTCAACGTAGGTCCTGGGTGGGCTGCAGGACATCCGAATGCAGACCTCACTCAGTGCCACACCACACGGGTTTTTGTATTCAGAGGTAGTTGTGCTGGTTTTATGTAAAACCAAGATAAAGCACCGAAGCGCAACTATATACAAATAAGTTCTGGGCTGGCACAGTCCTCAACCTCAAAGTCCATTGTAAAACAAAGACACAGATATAATATCACATTATAATAATACTAAAGTGCAAACTTTTTTCTCTGTTTACCCAGCCGGGCATTCTACGGTTAGCAATATATATATGCATTATATACATTATACTCTTCAACTTGTGCAAAAATTTGTAAAACATTCTTAAACTTTCTACAATATTACTTATGGTAGACCCTATATGGATCTCACCGATTCTTCTTTACTGTTTAATTACTCATTTACTTCAAATACATTTTCCACACGGGGGCTGGAACAATGCGATGGTCCCTAGATCCCATTACTAACAAGTCATGCGCTGCTATTAGGGTCTGGGTCGCCACAGTTCTCGTGCGAACCTCTAGGGGCGCAACGGGTACATTCTCCTCACGAGACACCGATTGCGTTTCAATCACAGTTAACGATATGGACCGTGTCATGGATTGCGATTGAGACTGGGTCGCATATTGCGATGTAGAGGTGGCTTTCCTTTGCGATGAACCTGCAGGGGGCGATGCTGGGGCACGGCCGGATACTGCTTGAGCTGGAGACGGGGACGCTGCGGTAGTGATGACGTTACCTGCGTCTGGGACGGGGTCACGGACGATGGTGACGTTAAGGGCATACCATCCCTTCATTCCCCAGTGCCGTGTATACGTGACAATGTCTCCATTTACTAAGTCCCTCCCGGGATGGCCTTGCGGTAGGTGGGATTCTACGTCCCTGCGACTAACAAAGACCCCTGGGTAGAGGCCCGGTTCACGGATGAAGCCCCAGCCCTTCCGGAGCTGGAACTCAGTCACACACCCCTGCCGCCGCGGTTCCCTCAGGGTACCTTTCTCTCTCCGGACACTCTCCTTGTCCGCGATCAGCTCTGCATGTTGTCGCTGACGATTCCGCTGAGCTTCCCGCTCTTCCTCCTGCTGGCGTTTCTGCTTCTCCTCACGACGCTGCCACTCATATTCCCACTGGGCGGTGTAGGCGACGTCATCCAGGCGCGCCATCTCGTCCCAGTCGACGTCTGGTAACGACGGACAGGACCCCTCCGGTGTCCCTGTCGGGGACCGATCATCTGCTGCGGCCTCCTGGCCGGGCGGGCGTTCCGGAACTGGCGGTACCTCCTCAACCTCCTTCGCCTCCACCGCTTCACCGGTGGGATCAGGATCGGTACTTTCGGGGGCAGCCTCCGGTTGCTCCTTCGCCTTGGGCAGCAGAAACTTCGGTAACTCGAATCGTGGGGGGTCGTTGAGGGGAGAGATCACCGCGTCCCACAGCCTCCGCTGCTCCAGGGTACGCCGGCGTCTCTCGATCTCTTCAAATCCAGGTTGGTACTGGACCATCTTCTTCAGGCGTGCATTTTCTTCCTGAATTTCTAGCAACGCCTGCTGCAGGTGCAGGACCACGGATAACTCCGGTGCTGGTGGCAGCTTGGCTGGGGCACGGGGCCTGCCTTCCTCCGCTTCCCTGCTCGGCTGCACACGTCCTGCTTCCATGATGTTCCAGAAGATTTTTTTTCTTCCTCCAGAGACATCCGGTCTCTTCCGTGGAGGCGGGGTTTGCGTCTCCTCCTCCTCGCAGGGAAGGTGAAGAGGAGGCGGACCTCCTTTGCTGTAGGGCAGGATTGCATGTTGTAATAGCACTTTGAGAGGGCAGGCATTTCTTCGCGCCACAGGGGGGTACACGCCCACGAAGGCACGCCCACCTTCTTCTCCAGCGCCTGAGGGCGTGAATATGGCGACAAAGATGGCGATTTTTGGCGCCAAAAGTGCAAACAGTCCTTTTCACAAAAACAACTCCATAGGCACACAGGGCTCGCAATTTTGCGAGTTTCGCATCCTGTTCGTGACGCCAATTTGTGTCGACCCGCCACCACAATTGTGGATTACCAGGGATATGGGGTACTCAGAGCCGAGCCCGTAGAAGTCTATGGGATTGTCACAGGTAGCGGTGGCTCGGTCTGTGGCCCTGGCGGTCTGGCGTATGTTGGGGGGTATATTTACAGGGATAGATTTATATACAGTTCGTGACGCCACCTGTAGTCTTCTGGTAATTTATACCAGCGCTGCTGTAGAGCTCTGAGGGGATGGTGAGGCAGCTAGATGTCAGGTCCCCTACAGGTGGGACTCTCCCCTCAAAGTCTATGAAGTTAGTGTAGTCGGGTGCAGATAAATAACACAGTCTCACACGGTCAGCGTCTTTCCATACCTTTACTTGTAAGATGTTCAGGCAGGTCCCAGGGAGGCTGATCCAAGGAGAGTGTATTTTGAGACAGCAGCTGGACAAGTTAGGGGCCTCCTTTACTTTCAACACGATGAGTACAACCAGCCTGAAGCGTAGTTCCCTCAATAACTCCAGCTAATCCATAGCTGTACCGCCCAGTCAGTTTTGGGGTAGGAGCCTTCCTGTGAGAGAGCTGAATTCCTATCTTGCTGATCAGGCTCAAAGTCTTCACTCCCCCTGACCCCAGTTACGTACTGACTATTTGGGGCTGTTTGCCGCGACCTAAGGTCCGGTAAATCCCTGGTTTTCTTACCACTATGCTTGAAGCTAATAGTGATCCTTCGGTCCCCAGTGACCGGTAGCAATGTGCAGGACTTCTTCAATCCAAAAGCACTTTTCCAATAATCTTTCCACTGTGCCTTTCGCCTTGTCCTCGCTGGTAGCATAAACACTCACACTTGCAAAAAGTCGGGTAATCACTCCCTTCTTCACTTCCTTTAGAGTTAGTTACAGATTCTCAGTTATCACTAGGCAGGAGCACGTCTCTGAACCTTTCACTGTCCTTGAGACAGGTGACTGAAGTATTTCTGCACTAAGCTCTTCTTTCTTTGTCAGTGTCTTCAAGTGAGGTACAGCTCTGACCAGGCTGAGGTGATCTATCTCTCGCCCTTACTGGCCTCCACTTGTTGAACTGCTGCAGAACCAGGCTGGACTGCTTCCTCCCTCCAAGTCCCAGCTAGACTCCACAAGTCTGCTCTGTCCGAAGACAGGAAACTCACTATCTAAAATCACTCAACCAATATACACCCTGACCACTCCCTAACAAGTAACTACACTACCTTAAGGGTGTGTCTAGTGTATGTTGAGTGAATGGGTATTGAGCATTAAACTGCTGTCTCGCCACACACTCTCCAGGGTACTGCATGTGCCTAACACCAGGGCTACACAGTGCAGTATATAGAGGTCTGTCAACTCTCCTGTGTGGTGCAGTATATAGAGGATCTGTCAGGTCTCCTGTGTGGTGCAGTATATAGAGGATCTGTAAGGTCTCCTGTGTGGTGTAGTATATAGAGGATCTCTCAGCTCTCCTGTGTGGTGTAGTATATAGAGGATCTGTCAGCTCTCCTGTGTGGTGTAGTATATTGAGGATCTGTCAGCTCTCCTGTGTGGGTAGTATATAGAGGATCTGTCAGCTCTCCTGTGTCATGTGGTATATAGAGGATCTGTCAGCTCTCCTGTGTGGTGTAGTATATAGATTATCTGTCAGCTATCCTGTGTGGTGTAGTATATAGAAGATCTGTCAGCTATCCTGTGTGGTGTAGTATATAGAGGATCTGTCAGGTCTCCTGTGTGGTGCAGTATACAGAGGATCTGTCAGCTCTCCTGTGTGGTGCAGTATATAGAGGATCTGTCAGCTCTCATGTGTGGTGTAGTATATAGAGGGTCTGTCAGCTCTCCTGTGTGGTGTAGTATATAGAGTATCTGTCAGCTCTCCTGTGTGGTGTAATATATAGAGGGTCTGTCAGCTCTCCTGTGTGGTGTAGTATATAGAAGATCTGTGAGCTCTCCTGTGTGGTTTAGTATATAGAGAATCTGTCCTGTGTGGTGTAATATATAGCGGATCTGTCAGCTCCCCTGTGTGGTGTAGTGTATAGAGGATCTGTCAGCTCTCCTGTGTGGTGTAGTATATAGAGGATCTGTCAGCTCTCCTGTGTGGTGCAGTATATAGAGGATCTGTCAGCTCTCCTGTGTGGTGTAGTATATAGAGGATCTGTCAGCTCTCCTGTGTGGTGCAGTATATAGAGGATCTGTCAGCTCTCATGTGTGGTGTAGTATATAGAGGGTCTGTCAGCTCTCCTGTGTGGTGTAGTATATAGAGTATCTGTCAGCTCTCCTGTGTGGTGTAATATATAGAGGGTCTGTCAGCTCTCCTGTGTGGTGTTGTATATAGAGGATCTGTGAGCTCTCCTGTGTGGTGTAGTATATAGAGGATCTGTGAGCTCTCCTGTGTGGTTTAGTATATAGAGAATCTGTCCTGTGTGGTGTAATATATAGAGGATCTGTCAGCTCCCCTGTGTGGTGTAGTGTATAGAGGATCTGTCGGCTCTCCTGTGTGGTGTAGTATATAGAGGATCTGTCAGCTCTCCTGTGTGGTGCAGTATATAGAGGATCTGTCAGCTCTCCTGTGTGGTGTAGTATATAGAGGATCTGTCAGCTCTCCTGTGTGGTGCAGTATATAGAGGATCTGTCAGCTCTCCTGTGTGGTGCAGTATATAGAGGATCTGTCAGCTCTCCTGTGTGGTGCAGTATATAGAGGATCTGTCAGGTCTCCTGTGTGGTGCAGTATATAGAGGATCTGTCAGGTCTCCTGTATGGTGTAGTATATAGAGGATCTGTCAGGTCTCCTGTGTGGTGCAGTATATAGAGGATCTGTCAGCTCTCCTGTGTGGTGCAGTATATAGAGGATCTGTCAGGTCTCCTGTGTGGTGCAGTATATAGAGGATCTGTCAGGTCTCCTGTGTGGTGCAGTATATAGAGGATCTGTCAGCTCTCCTGTGTGGTGCAGTATATAGAGGATCTGTCAGGTCTCCTGTGTGGTGCAGTATATAGAGGATCTGTAAGGTCTCCTGTGTGGTGTAGTATATAGAGGATCTCTCAGCTCTCCTGTGTGGTGTAGTATATAGAGGATCTGTCAGCTCTCCTGTGTGGTGTAGTATATAGAGGATCTGTCAGCTCTCCTGTGTGGTGTAGTATATAGAGGATCTGTCAGCTCTCCTGTGTCATGTGGTATATAGAGGATCTGTCAGCTCTCCTGTGTGGTGTAGTAATATAGAGGATCTGTCAGCTCTCCTGTGTGGTGTAGTATATAGATGATCTGTCTGCTCTCCTGTTTGGTGTAGTATATTGATGATCTGTCAGATCTGCTGTGTGGTGCAGTATATAGTAGATCTGTCAGCTCTCCAAGTGTTGTAGTATATAGTAGATCTGTCAGCTCTCCTGTGTGGTGTAGTATATAGAGGATCTGTCAGCTCTCCTGTGTGGTGTAGTATATAGAGGATCTGTCAGCTCTCCTGTGTGGTGCAGTATATAGAGGATCTGTCAGGTCTCCTGTGTGGTGCAGTATATAGAGGATCTGTCAACTCTCCTGTGTGGTGCAGTATATAGAGGATCTGTCAGGTCTCCTGTGTGGTGCAGTATATAGAGGATCTGTAAGTCTCCTGTGTGGTGTAGTATATAGAGGATCTTCAGCCTCCTGTGTGGTGTAGTATATAGAGGATCTGTCAGCTCTCCTGTGTGGTGTAGTATATTGAGGATCTGTCAGCTCTCCTGTGTGGTGTAGTATATAGAGGATCTGTCAGCTCTCCTGTGTCATGTGGTATATAGAGGATCTGTCAGCTCTCCTGTGTGGTGTAGTATATAGATGATCTGTCAGCTCTCCTGTGTGGTGTAGTATATTGATGATCTGTCAGATCTCCTGTGTGGTGCAGTATATAGTAGATCTGTCAGCTCTCCTGTGTGGTGTAGTATATAGTAGATCTGTCAGCTCTCCTGTGTGGTGTAGTAAATAGAGGATCTGTCAGCTCTCCTGTGTGGTGTAGTATATAGAGGATCTGTCAGCTCTCCTGTGTGGTGTAGTATATAGAGGATCTGTCAGCTCTCCTGTGTGGTGCAGTATATAGAGGATCTGTCAGCTCTCCTGTGTGGTGTAGTATATAGAGGATCTGTCAGCTCTCCTGTGTGGTGTAGTATATAGAGGATCTGGCCTTGTGTGTGTAGTATATAGAGGATCTGTCAGCTCTCCTGTGTGGTGTGGTATATAGAGGATCTGTCAGTTCTCCTGTGGTGTAGTATATAGAGGATCTGTCAGCTCTCCTGTGTGGTGTGGTATATAGAGGATCTGTCAGCTCTCCTGTGTGGTCAGTATATAGAGATCTGTCAGCTCTCCTGTGTGGTGTAGTATATAGTGATCTGTCAGCACTCCTGTGTGGTGTAGTATATAGAGGATCTTCAGCTCCCTGTGTGGTGTGGTATATAGAGATCTGTCAGCTCTCCTGTGTGTTGTAGTATAAGAGGATCTGTCAGCTCTCCTGTGTGGTGTAGTATATAGAGGATCTGTCAGCTCTCCTGTGTGGTGTAGTATATAGAGGATCTGTCGCTCTCCTGTGTGGTGTAGTATATAGAGGATCTGTCAGCTCTCCTGTGTGGTGTAGTATATAGAGGATCTGTCAGCTCTCCTGTGTGGTGTAGTATATAGAGGATCTGTCGCTCTCCTGTGTGGTGTAGTATATAGAGGATCTGTCAGCACTCCTGTGTGGTGTAGTATATAGAGGATCTGTCAGCTCTCCTGTGTGGTGTAGTATATAGAGGATCTGTCAGCTCTCCTGTGTGTTGTAGTATATAGAGGATCTGTCAGCTCTCCTGTGTGGTCTAGTATATATTGATCTGTCAGCTCTCCTGTGTGGTGTAGTATATAGAGGATATGTCAGCTCTCCTGTGTGGTGTAGTATATAGAGGATCTGTCAGCTCTCCTGTGTGGTGTAGAATATAGAGTATCTGTCAGGTCTCCTGTGTGGTGTAGTATACAGAGGATCTGTCGGCTCTCCTGTGTGGTGTAGTATATAGAGGATCTGTCAGCACTCCTGTGTGGTGTAGTATATAGAGGATCTGTCAGCTCTCCTGTGTGGTGTAGTATATAGAGGATCTGTCAGCTCTCCTGTGTGTTGTAGTATATAGAGGATCTGTCAGCTCTCCTGTGTGGTCTAGTATATATTGATCTGTCAGCTCTCCTGTGTGGTGTAGTATATAGAGGATATGTCAGCTCTCCTGTGTGGTGTAGTATATAGAGGATCTGTCAGCTCTCCTGTGTGGTGTAGAATATAGAGTATCTGTCAGGTCTCCTGTGTGGTGTAGTATACAGAGGATCTGTCAGCTCTCCTGTGTGGTGTAGAATATAGAGTATCTGTCAGGTCTCCTGTGTGGTGTAGTATATAGAGGATCTGTCAGGTCTCCTGTGTGGTGTAGTATATAGAGAATATGTCAGCTCTCCTGTGTGGTGTAGTATATAGAGGATCTGTCAGTTCTCCTGTGTGGTGTAGTATTTAGAGGATCTGTCCTGTGTGATATTTTTACATAACTGCATGGTGGGCCCCAAGAATGATTTTTCTCTGGTGGGCCCAAGTTCATCCAGTCCGGCGCTGGCTGCCGCTGCACCCATCCACAGCCAAAGCAGGCCTATAAGGTCAGGGCCGGCTCCAGGTTTTTATGTGCCCCCGGCGAAAGAGTCTCAATGGGCCCCTTTAACACAGACCACGATTCATGATGCACAGATATGGCAGAGAAATATGGGTATAGTACAATGCCAGATTTCACTTCTTACATTACATGAGTGATATCGATTTCTCACAGCGCACAGTACAGACCGGACAGTACAGTCCTCCATACAATATTATTGACACCACATAGTCTCCCCCTCATCACTCATATAACACCCCATGCAGGATATCACCCCCCCATCCCCCATATAATGCTCCATACAGAATACTGGACCATATAAATAGCTCCATACAGGATACTGGTCCCCATATAATGCTCCATACAAAATAAGGAGCTCTCCTCTGCACTGCTCTGCGCTCTGCATTGTTACAGCTCAGGAGAGGCCATATCACCTCCCCATCACCACCATCATGGCCTTCTCCCCATCACCTCCATCAATGCCTTCTCCCCATCACCTCCATCACTGCCTTCTCCCCATCACCCCCATCATTGCCTTCTCCCCATCACCTCCATCATGGCCTTCTCCCCATCACGGCCTTCTCCCCATCACCCCATCATGGCCTTCTCCCCATCACCCCATCATGGCCTTCTCCCCATCACCTCCATCATGGCCTTCTCCCCATCACCCCATCATGGCCTTCTCCCCATCACCTCCATCATGGCCTTCTCCCCATCACCCCATCATGGCCTTCACCCCATCACCTCCATCAATGCCTTCACCCCATCACCTCCATCATTGCCTTCTCCCCATCACTTCCATCATTGCCTTCTCCCCATCACCCCCATCATTGCCTTCAAGTTCTCCCCATCACCTCCATCAATGCCTTCTCCCCATCATTGCCCTCTCCTCCACCTACACACACACAGCAACATTCACCTGTTCTCACATTCACACACACACATACACACACACACACCTCACCTGTCCGGCGTCCGCGCTCTTTCTGCCACAGCCGGCCGCTGAATGATGACATCATCCAGCGGAGCTGCTGTGAGAGGAAGGCGGGCGCCCTGCAGAGGGAGCCTGGAGCTGCGGATTGCGGAGGCACGGGGAGAGGTGAGTATTGTGCCGGGCCGGCTGCCGGGGCCCTGAGCAAGCGGGGGGCCCAGTGGCGGCGCTGGCATCGCTCTCCTCCGCTGAAGGGCGCCGGGGTGCCTAACGGCGAGTGGGCCCCCCGCCTGCTCAGGGCCCCCGCACTTGCCCGGGTACTCTGGGTGCTGACACCGGCCCTGTATAAGGTACATCCTGACTATAAGACGCACCCCCCACTTTCTTCCAAAAGTCTGGAGGAAAAGGTACGTTTTATAGCCCAAAAATACAGTAAGTAGCTACCTCTAGTCTTTATTTGTGGTTAAACATTTTTTATATGGATGGATGGGAGGATTTTAAACCAAAAATAACCCCCTTACCCCCAACTCTCCGATACCCCACTACAGTGCTGACCACTCAGCCATCAACACTTCATTAACGTATAAACAAGTTTCTGACATTGGTAGAGGTTGTTTCCTACACTTTAATCACAATGCTTTTTTATGTGATTTTGCATTGATGACCCATTTCACATCTCCTTACATCAGATCGGTGCAAAATAGATCTGGGTTTTAAAGTTACTGTCATATTCAAAAGTCCACTTCATGTTTTATATTAATCTTGTGGAAGATGAGTTAATGTTACCCTCAATCAACTTCTTGAGTAATTTAGAACCCACAGTGGATTATCTGCAAACTTTTAAACTCACAAACCTCTCAGACTTTCGGAAGAATTGGCAAATCTCCGGGGCGTTTCTGAAAGGTGTCCTGTGCTTGGCAGTTGGTTGCTATGTCATCAGAGTCACAATCTCCAGATGCACATTTCGAGGTAGGAAAAGAAGGTGGTTAAATGAGTGTAACTTTAAAAAGGTGACATCTCAGCTTCACGATCCAAGATCTCCTGTACCACCAAGTATGATTATAAGATGGACGGTTGCCCAGACTCTGGTACAGCAAAGCAGCCCCATATCATAACTTCTCCACCATCATGCTTTACAGTTGATATTCGATTGTTAGAATGAAATAATGTCTTTCAATTCATGAGTAAACTTTAGACTTGTCCTTATGCTCTTTTTGAACATTTAAGGTTTCCTCGTGGCCCACCTCTCATGTAGAGCTAAGTAGTGTAGCCTCTTTTGAAGTTTAGATTGTACTGTAATATCAGTAGTTGTGAGAGCTACCTGTAGATTCCAGGATAAAATAACTTTAAGCCCTACAACATTCTTTCTGTAGGTCTCCTGTACTGCGCTTTGCCTTCAGGACAGCATCAAAGCATCAATTCTTTTAAGCACATTCGCACACAATGTTTTAGGCTATGTGCACACGTTGCGAATTTCGATGCGGATCCGCAGCGTTTTTGGACGCGGATTCGCATCAAATCCAGAGTGTAGTGCACAGCCATTGTAAATGAATGGGAAATGGAGATTTGTTGTGCACATGCTGCGGAAAAATATGTGCAGAAACACAGCATTTTTTTTCCGCAGCATGTCTATTCTTTTTGCGGATCTGCAGCGCTTCTGTACCCATTGACTTCCATTGAGTCAGGCACATCCACAGCAAAACCGCAGGTCTGAAAATGATCTGCGAATTTGCTGCGGATGTGACAGCTCTATAGGGGAGATCGTCCTGGGACACTCGTTATTACATGGATTACGTCGGACAGGGAGTATACGGTTGTGTTTATTATTTTATTTTTTTTACAGGGGATCGAGGGCATCGCAGGAACTAGGCGTACAATAAAGATGGAAAACTGTGTGGTGTTTTATTTCATTAAAATACTTTATTCTGGCTGTGTCTTTTTTTTAACCCATTTACAACTATAGGATTAGTAATAGATCGGTGTCTTATTGACGCCTCTTCATTACTGACCGGGCTTGATGTCACCTTACAATGCAAAGGTGACATCAACCCCTTATTACCCCATATGCCACCGCTACAGGGCAGTGGGAAGAGAGAGGCTAAGTGCCGGAATTGGTGCATCTTAGCTGAGAGCTGATGTTTGCAGCCGGGGGGCTAATAACCATGGCTGTTGTGAATGTGTTAGAAATGAATTCTGAGCAGAAGCTCCCTCTGGTGGTTACAAACAGTACTGAACCATTCAATGAGGATTGGCAATCAGGAGTTACAGACTGGTCTTATATAAGGGAGGTTCCCTCCCATCATGGTTGCCGGTGATCAATTGTTCTTGTCTCAACTGTGGTTCCTGGTTCACTTGGAAGCTTGCTGAGTCTTGCCTCTTCTCCTGCTCTCAGATAAGATATTTTCTGTTTTTTGTTTTTGTGCTTACCATTTGCATATTTCTCTGCATTTCTGTGAGGTTAGCCAGGTTTCCCCCCCCCCCCGGGGGGCTTGAGCTCCTCTCAGTTCTTCTGGAGCCACTGTTATTTGTTCATTTGCCTTTTCCAGTTTTTTCAGTGGCTGCGGCTTAGTTTTGTTACACCAGAGAACTAATTTAGGTGGTAGAGGTCGTGTGATCTCAGGTGTTTTTGCAATTAGTAGAGTTGGTATTTTTTAGGGTTTTTTTGGATTGCAGTAAGTGTCCTTCCTATCCTTTTCTGTCCAGGAAGATTGGGCCCCAACATTTGCTCATACTATTTTCTGTCTGTGTCTGTGTTTCCTCTTGTCTAACCGCCATTACATGTTTGGGGGCTTCCTATGTTCTTTGGGGATCTGCTCCGGGCAGATAGCTTTCCTCTTTCTATCTTTAGGTGTAGTTAACCTCACAGGCTGTGACGAGGTGTCTAGGACCAACGTAGGAACGCTCCACGGCTGCCTTTAGTTGTGGTGGTTAGTCAGGGTACTGCAATCCAGTAGATTCCAACCTCTCTGGTGTATTGCCGTTTTTGCCTGCTCTCCTCAGCTACCAAATCATAACAGTATCACCGGCCAAACTGAAAATTATATGGTACTCAACAGAAGGGAAAAATAGTAAAAGGAAAAAGAAAAAAGAAAGTTGTCGGAAATTTTTTTTTTTTTTTCTCTGTTTGTTGCATTTTTTTTCCCTCTTTTTCTCTGGGTGCTGAGGAGGATTTTTTTTTTCTCTCAATGGAGTTTGCACAATTGTCTGGCCATGTGGATCAGCTTGCCACTGAAGTTCGGAGTATTGCTACCTATCTTGCAGGGTTGCCGGTTGTGGAACCTAGGATCCCCATGCCAGATTTATTTTTGGGGGATCGAGCTAAATTTCTGAATTTCAAAAATAACTGTAAGTTGTTTTTTGCCTTAAAACCTAAGTCCTCAGGGAACGCAGCACAGCAGGTTCAAATTGTCATCTCTCTCCTGTGCGGGGATCCTCAGGATTGGGCTTTTTCCCTGACACCTGGGGACCCTGTTTTGAGTAATGTTGATGCATTTTTTCTTGCTCTGGGGTTATTGTACGATGAACCTAATGTCACTGATCAAGCTGAAAAAACCTTGTTGGCATTAAATCAGGGGCTTGAGGACGCTGAGTTGTACTGTCAGAAATTCCGAAAGTGGGCAGTCCTGACCAAATGGAATGATGATGTTTTGGCAGCCCTTTTTCGGAAGGGTCTGTCAGAGAATGTAAAAGATGTTATGGTGGGTTTCCCTGCTCCCTCTGGTCTCAATGATTCTATGTCATTAGCGATTCAAATTGACAGACGTTTGCGTGAGCGTAGAGGTATGCGTGGAATAGTGTTGCCTTGTGAACCAGCTTCCGAACCCATGCAGTGTGATAGAGTGGCTTCTGGGGCACAGCGTCATGAGTTTCGAAAACGCAATGGGTTATGTTTCTACTGTGGTGACGCCTCTCATGCTATTTCAGTCTGCCCTAAGCGGGGAAGACGTTTTGCATGCTCAGTTGTCTTGGGTAGTGTTCAGACTAAATTTCTGTTGACTGTTACCCTGATTTGCTCCCTGTCCACATTTTCTGCTCAGGCTTTTGTTGATTCGGGAGCAGCTATTAACCTGATGGATTTTGATTTTGCTAAACGTTGTGGGTTTCCCTTAATACCCCTATGGAAGTCTATTCCCCTACTGGGGATTGATTCTACCCCTTTGGCTGAGAATAAACCCCAGTTCTCTACTCAGGTGATAATGAGGGTTGAACCTGATCATCAGGAGAGTTGCAAATTTTTGGTGCTGTATAATCTGCATGACATTATTGTACTAGGTTTCCCTTGGTTACAGTCTCATAATCCTGTTTTGGATTGGAAATCTGTGTCTGTAACCAGTTGGGGCTGCCAATGTGTTAATACCAACACTCCTGTTTTTTCTGCCTCTCCCCAGGCTCAGGATGTTCCTGACTCTTTGACTGATTTTTCTGATGTGTTTAGCGAAAGTAAATCTGCATCCTTGCCTCCCCATAGGAGCTATGACTGCGCTATTGAATTAGTGCCGGGTAGTAAATTCTCTAAAGGTCGCCTTTTTAACTTGTCTGTACCTGAACATGACGCTATGCGGTCTTATATCAAGGAATCATTGGAGAAGGGTCATATCAGACCATCCTCTTCACCCTTAGGTGCCGGTTTTTTCTTTGTGGCCAAAAAGGATGGTTCATTAAGGCCGTGTATTGATTATCGTCTCTTGAACAATATTACTGTGAAATATCAATATCCTTACCCTTGATTTCTGACCTGTTTTCCAGGGTGAAAAGTGCTACTTGGTTTACCAAGCTTGACCTCAGGGGGGCGTATAACCTTATTCGCATTAAGCACGGGGATGAATGGAAGACGGCGTTTAATACCCCAGAGGGGCATTTTGAGTACCTAGTGATGCCCTTTGGGCTCACTAATGCTCCTTCCGTCTTCCAGTCCTTCATGAATGACATTTTCAGGGATTTTGTGGATACATTTCTGATTGTTTATATGGATGATATCTTGATTTTTTCCAATGACTGGGACTCTCATGTGAAACATGTTCGGACTGTGTTCCAGATTTTGAGAGAGACTTTCCCCTGAGGAAGCCACGCCCCCAAGTGGCGATACGCGTGGGGTTACACTCTCCCATTTTCATTCCATGCTGGCTGCAGGTTTATTTCCTGGCTTCATTATTTTATGAAGACATGGCTCTTTTCCATTGCGGTTTTCTTATTTAGGCCTACCGTTACCTTCTTACCATGTGCATTCTCATATGGGATTATTTTGTCCAACTCTCTCTTACCTCAAATCAGGTTTTTTCCTTCGGTTATTTAGAGGTTTCTTGAGCAGATAAAGGTAGGAAGGAGACTTTTTCAGACGCAATGGGTTACTTAGATCTCACAGGTATATTCATTTCAAGATGAATGTATTTTTGCCAATATTGTTAATGAGCGACATTTTCTGTCCACACTATTTGGTTCAGTGGATTTATCTGTATAGTTCTAGTGGTTGCACAACCTTACATGTTTTGGCAATTTGATATATGCTATTGTGTTACATGTTGCACATTTTTTGCATTATATTTCTTTGTTTGCTACACATGTGTACCTGCTTTGGCCAGTTTTTCTTGGGAGTATGTCAGTGGATCCTCACATGGATCTTTAGTGGTTTAA
>JARQOD010000006.1:395898643-395960396 GCA_033576555.1 Oophaga sylvatica | reverse complement strand
GGAGGTAATTTTTTTTTTTTTTTCTAGGGAAATGAGGGGACTCCTTTGGATGTAGAAAAAAAATTTTTATTTTCCCCATACATTCCATTTGGGACTGTAAGAACACCAAAAGGGCTTTGAAAAATAGTGAACGTTTAGAATTACTTTTGTATTTTTAAAAATTAATATAAAAGTGGGAGACTTTTAATTTGAAAAATGTAACAATTTAAAAATTTTTTTTAATAGGGGTGTGTTCCCAAAATCTGTTACGGTTCATTAGAGTAATAAAAGGTTTAAAGTTAAAATTACAATCTGTTTATGAGCCGAGTACCTTTTCACATAACATTTAACACAATAGAAAGCAGACTTCAATGGCAAAAATGAAATCTATAAAATGTTATGTATTGGGAATGGTAACTAAACTACCACATAATATTTCTGTGCAGAATGTTCTTTACGCCAAAACTGAAAGTTTTAGATCAGTCATATAACAGTGTATTCAGTATTGTAAGATGTGAAGAGAACAATCTTGGCATTCTGCTTTGTATAATTAGTAAAAAAAATAACCAAAATTAGAAGAAAAATGATTTAATTGCAAAAACACGGGGAATGTATATTTCTATAGGTATACTCGCGCTGAAATTGGAATATATCAACACAACTGATAAACCCTTACCTTACGTGTTTCTTCTTTTCGTCTTTTTTAACTCTTTTGATGCCTGTAACTTTGACACCTTTCAATGATCCCTTGTGGACCATGACACTTTAACATGGTCCACAAGGGATCATTGAAAGGTGTCAAAGTTACAGGCATCAAAAGAGTTAAAAAAGACTGGAGAAAAGGCGATTTCATTAAAAAAATGTCCAGAGAAGAAACACGTTGCATTTTTCAACTAGATACTATAAAGCCTAAGGGCCTGAATAATGACATTGAACTATTTGCATTTGATTGATTCACATGAATCTGATTGACTGTGAAGGTATATATATGGTTAGAAAATTATTTACCGCACACTCAAAATATAAATTTGCAAGTGAAATATTCTGTTTATTTTAGTGGATAATCAAGAATGGAGGCAAAACAAGAATATAAGCATGAGGCGACATAAATTACGTTTCGGTTCTGCCAGAACCTTATTCATGTAGTCGCTGTGAATCAAAAGAGAACATTATAAGTAACATGAAATTAAATAGTCATAAAAACATTAATAGTGATGGTTCAGAAGAAACCACTCCGGAGAAACACCAAGACACAATATAAAATAACAAGACACAACATAAAATTAAATGTGACAAGGAAATCAATTATATACATATATACATTTATATAAGGTACATTGGAACCAAATGAGAGAGCAGAAACGAAGAGGGAATTTTTTTACCTCAGTCCTGGAATATTTGTGGGTAGATATATAAAGAAAGGTAAGTATCCCAATACAGAGGAAAACTGCAAGCAATGGTAACAGTGTTAAATGTATGCATACAAATGCTGAAAATCAGTAATAAGGCTGCCTAATACCTGTATCTCAAGTCTTTGGGGTAATGAGAGGAGTCTCAATAGCAATTGTGGCGATCTGAAAGTAAGGTATAGGGAGTGCCTAATAAATTGATTGTATGTGACCGTGTAGTTGTAGAGCCCAAGTAGAGGGGTTAAAAGTACCTGTTATAGTCGGGCAATGGTCCCCATAGGATAGTTCTGTGATCCTAGAGGATTAAGAACTGTGATGTAAAATGGTGGCAATGACAGACTTATAATAGTGTAGTGAGTATAGATGTAAAGGTGCATACCTGGCAGTCAATTACTTCAGGTAAGGTCCCAGAGAGCAG
Organism: Oophaga sylvatica; assembly: GCA_033576555.1. Classification (NCBI taxonomy): domain Eukaryota; kingdom Metazoa; phylum Chordata; class Amphibia; order Anura; family Dendrobatidae; genus Oophaga; species Oophaga sylvatica. Next base: position 395,958,590 of record JARQOD010000006.1, on the reverse strand, counting down.
GGTTTGTTATCCACCTGGGGAAGTGGATAGTGCGGTATAGTCAGGGCCGCTGAGTATTAGCGGTTTAGAGTGTAAATAAAGTACATCCCCAAAATGGCATGGAGCCTACCTGGAAAGCGTTGTGGTGTGGGCTAAGCAGCGCTCCCGCGCCTTGCTGTGGCTGGACTGCAGTGTGCATGAGTTAGTAGCACTCGTATAAAGCGCCAGACCGGAAGTGACGATATCAAACCGGAAGTGGCGTTACGTCACTGAGAGATACTGTTAAGAGATGGGGGACATGCGCAGTGGCTAAGTGGTTGTACTGAGCATGCTCAGAGCTAGGTGAAAAACGTCTGTATAGTAGTGCCAAAGGACTGGAGTGGGTGTATGGATATATCTGGGCACTGTGAACAATTTTAATCATAGAATGGGCAAATAATGTATTTAACAGGATAAGCCAATGGAGGGAACGATTAATATTAGGGAAGTTTAGAGAAAAAATACAAAATAAATTAATCATTATTGACAATGAAAAATAGAAATAAAGATAAAAATAAAAATAATAATAATAAAATAAATAAAATGAAAAATGAAAGGAGGACTTAAGAGGTCAGAGGGGACAGGGACATGTAGCAGAATCCCAGCTGAGGAGTAAACTCACCTGTAGGTGAATAGTTATCGGGTCTGCAAGAAAAACAAATTGTGTTAATATAGAGTATATTATAGCAGCTAATCTATATCTCTATTCAATCCTTTAGGGGCCAAAGTTTCAAGTTTATGAATCCAGTATGTTTCCCTTTGTTTTAATAGTTTCACATGGTCACCACCTCGCCTGGGGCGTGGAACCCCTTCTATGACCTGAAATTTCATCTGAGCAACAGAATGCCTGTGTTTAGTAACATGATCAGGTAATGGGAGCCAGTTCTTTTGGCAACGGATGGTGGATTTATGACTGGCTATGCGATCTTTAACATGCTGGGTTGTCTCCCCCACATATAGGAGGCCGCATGGGCACTTAATAAGGTACACTACGAAATTGGAGTTGCAGGTAAAAAATCCTTTAATTGGGAATGATATGCCTGTCCTAGGGTGTGTGAAATGGTCTGATCTGATGATATTTGAGCAGGCTGCACAATTGAGACATGGAAAAGTACCGTTCTTCCGAGAGGCTAAAAGTCTTTGGCTATCGGTAGGCCGGGCACTACCTATGTCGGCTCTCACTAGCCTGTCTCTGATATTAGGTGCCCTTTTTTTGCACATTAGTGCTGGTGACTCAAATGACTCAATGTTCGGGTAGGCCCTTGAGAGCAGCGGCCAGTGTTTTTTTATAATAGAGTAGGCTTTTGGCATAAGGGGATGAAATGAGTGAACAAAAGGCACCCTCTCTTTTGGGACAGTAGGTGGCGGAGGGGAGGGTGGTGCAGTGGCACGGATTTTTTCGTCATGTAGTAACCTTGTGGGGTAGTGTCGTTCTCTGAATTTCTGTGTCATGGTGTTCAGTCTGGTTTCAAGTATTTCTTTGTCAGATACAATCCTGCATACTCGACTCAGTTGAGACCGTGGTAAACTATTTTTAGTTGAACGAGGATGGCAACTGGAGTAATGCAGAAGATTATTCTTATCGTGGGTTTGTTGTATAGGTCGGTTGATAGGTTGCCATGTGCATCCTGTAAAACTCTGGTGTCCAGAAACGGAATTGAATCAGTGTCATGGTGTAATGAGAATTGCAATTCCGGATAAATAGAATTGAGGTATGCATGGAATTCTAAAAGGGTATTAACGGGACCGGTCCACACAAAGAATATATCATCTATGTACCAATGGTATCCAAGTACATAGTGAATAAAAAGATTATTTGGATATACATATGACATTTCAAAGGAATTCATATATGCATTTGCATAGGCGGGCGCGACATTGGCGCCCATTGCGGTACCGCACTTCTGTATGTAATAGGTGTCTTCATACAGAAAATAATTCTCATGCAATACTAGGTGTAATAAATCAAGACACAATTGGACTGCATTGGTGGATAAATCTGAAGATTCCAACAAGGTCTTAACTGCCTCAATTCCTTTATCATGAGCAATAGATGTATATAAGCTCTTAACATCAAGAGTGACCAGAACACTGCCAGATGGTAGTGGCCCCAATTGTTGGATGACCCTTAGAAAATGTCCTGTATCAAGAAGGTACGATCTAGTCAGTTTTACATATGGTGTTAGGATCTTCTCTAAAAAGATAGACAGCGGTGATAGTATAGAATCTGTAGAAGCTACTATAGGTCTGCCGGGTGGATTGTGTAGTGATTTATGAATTTTCGGCAAGATATAGAAGACAGGCGTAATGGGATGACTATTAGTTAAGAAGGTAGCTGTCTGTTGGTCTATGGTATTACGATCGCAATGTACTCTTAGGAGATTTTTGATTTTACTGGCAATAGTGAACACAGGATCACTTGGAATAGAAAGGTAGGTAACTTGATCAGACAGCTGTCTATTGACTTCCTTATTATAGTCAATGCGATTCATTACTACAATAGCTCCGCCCTTGTCCGCTGGTTTTATCACTATATCTCTATTATTACTGAGAGAATTAAGGGCCTGTTTTTCAAGAGTGGTTAAATTGAGATGTGGAGGAAAAAAGCCAAGTTGTGCCTGGTGAGATAATGATTTCATATCGCGATCAACTAAAGAAATGAAGGTTTCTGTAGCATGATAGATATGTGGAGGCGAGAATCTGCTCCGGTTGCGGAGACCAAGAGTTGAAATAGACAGCTCAGAGGTAGGTATATCACTAGGTGGTAACACGTTACTGGAGGCAGGTGTTAGACCAAAGTGGGTTTTCAGTCTAATTGTCCGGTAGAATCTCTCCAAGTCCTTTTCGAGTTGAAATGAGTTCCACTTGGGGGTTGGGCAGAAGGACAACCCTTTTTGGAGCAACGAGAGTTCAGCGGGGGAGAGGAGATAATCAGAAAGGTCGCGCTGCAGTTTTCCTCTGTATTGGGATACTTACCTTTCTTTATATATCTACCCACAAATATTCCAGGACTGAGGTAAAAAAATTCCCTCTTCGTTTCTGCTGTCTCATTTGGTTCCAATATACCTTATATAAATGTATATATGTATATAATTGATTTCCTTGTCACATTTAATTTTATGTTGTGTCTTGTTATTTTATATTGTGTCTTGGTGTTTCTCCGGAGTGGTTTCTTCTGAACCATCACTATTGATGTTTTTATGACTATTTAATTTCATGTTACTTATAATGTCTCTTTTGATTCACAGCGACTACATGAATAAGGTTCTGGCAGAACCGAAACGTTGTAATTTATGTCGCCTCATGCTTATATTCTTGTTTTGCCTCCATTCTTGATTATCCACTAAAATAAACAGAATATTTCACTTGCAAATTTATATTTTGAGTGTGCGGTAAATAATTTTCTAGCCTACGGTTGGACGTATTTGTCCATTATACCAGCACCTCGACTATATTTAGACCTGAGTGCCCACTAAAATACTTCCGTATATATATGGACACATACTACCGGGAGAGCCATCCCTGAGGAAGGAATCCAACAGATTCCGAAACGCGTAGGATCGTATTTTGGCTCTTCTAGGACACCGTATCTTGCTCCCTGGGCACCACGTGATCGTCCGAGACACGTGACCCGAACTGTCGAGCTCCACCGACGCCATTACGGCTTGTTTTACCGCACCTTCGTCTGCAGCATCAGGGTCCTTCATCTGGGTGCACCAGAAGCGTGCCACCGGCCGGGGCCGCTCTCCGGAACCCACGCTGTGCTGTGAAGACCCCCCGGACTCCATCATTGTGATCTCCATTTTTTCCTCAGATAAGTACTGTTCAGCTGTTGTTTAATACGTATCTCCAAGGCACCACTATACCGCCACATTGCTCCATTAGCAATACGCTCGGATGTGCCATCCCCCACTGACACTGAACTATCACCATATTGTGCTGTAGTGAGCATTTATGATACATTTCTTTACGTATTTATATGGGGATTTCTGTTATCTACCCCCATATATTTACCAGCTGTACTTTTCATCATAACACTTGTTCACTGAATGTATTATGTATATAGGACCCCTTTGCACTCTATATAGTGGAATTTTTGACACATATAGGTATCCTTTTGTTTTTTTCTGGAAGTCATTTTTTCACGGTACTCCTATATAGGATTTGTCCACCAATATTGTTGCACGCACACAATTATTGCTTTTTGCACAATCGGTTTATCATATATAGATATCCGATTTCATCTCTCTCTCTCTCTTTTTTATGGTAACACCTTTATTTTTTATTATGATCTTTTTGAGTACTTTTACCTCTGGATAGATTCTTTTAATGTTTACTTTCTTTTTAGCCTGCTGAAAATATTCTGAAAAAAAACTGAAAAAAGGCGCATTCACACCTGGATTTTATTCTGCATTCCTTGTCATACTCTCTATGCCACACATATCTAAAGGTAAGGGTTACCAGTTGTGTTGATATATTCCAATTTCAGCGCGAGTATACCTATAGAAATATACATTCCCCTTGCTCCTATGCTTTCTCTGTGGTAGAAGGCCCATTTATACTTGCTGCTTATTGGATATATGTGCACCAGCGCCGCTATACACATTCCTCTAATTTCAAAAACAGTTATACTGAACAACAGGGGCATATCTAGGGGGGGGGCAGCCGGGGCAGGTGCCCCGGGCGCAGCCAGCAGGGGGGCGCAGTCGGGCCGGCTCCCAGCAGGGACCAATTGTACTGGCGTCTATATACAGACGCCAGTACAATTGAAGCTCTGACCTCCGGGTCAGAGCGACGTCTGCAGCGTGATCAGATCATGTGATCACGCTGCTGACGTCACTCACTGGCACTTAGAAGGGGGAACAGTGGTGGTAAGTGTGCTCCACTATGGAGCTGAAGAACCACCGAAGATTAACGGGGACATACTGTGTGTGTGTATGGGGGGGTATTTAGAGTGGGGATGGGGGGATACATTATGTGTGGGGGGATTTAGAATGGGGATGGGGGGATACATTATGTGTGGGGGGATTTAGAATGGGGATGGGGGATACATTATGTGTGGGGGATTTGGAGTGGGGATGGGGGGATACATTATGTGTGGGGGATTTGGAGTGGGGATGTGGGGTCATACATTATGTGTGGGGGGGATTTGGAGTGGGGATGGGGGGGTTCTTTTATGTGTGGGGGGTTTGGAGTGGGGATGGGGGGATACATTATGTGTGGGGGGGATTTGGAGTGATGATGGGGGGTTATTGTATGTGTGGGGGTATTTGGAGTGGCGATGGGGGTTATTTTATATGTGGGGGGATTTGGAATGGCGATGGGGGGTTATTGTATGTGTGAGGGGATTTGGAGTGGGGATGGGGGGTTATTGTATGTGTGGGGGGATTTGGAGTGGGGATGGGGGTTATTTTATGTGTGGGGGGATTTGGAGTGGCGATGGGGGTTATTTTATATGTGGGGGGATTTGGAGTGGCGATGGGGGGTTATTGTATGTGTGGGGGGATTTGGAGTGGGGATGGGGGGTTATTTTATGTGTGGGGGAATTTGGAGTGGGGATGGGGGGTTATTGTATGTGTGGGGGGATTTGGAGTGGGGATGTGGAAATTTAATGTGTGTGGGGGGATTTGGAGTGGGGATGGGGGGATTTAATGGTGTGGGGGGATTTGAGGGTACTGAAGAGTATGCATGAGGAAACAGTATGGGGAATGGGTGCAGACAGTATGGAGAGCGAACGGGTGAATGTATGTGGACACAGTATGGGGAGTGAGGGTGAACAGGGGGGATGTGAGAGGAGACAGTGTGAGGAGGGAGGGAATAGTGTGAGGTGACAGTATATTGCAGATATTTTTATTTAGGGGCATTATAATGACTCTTCTGTCTTTAAGGGCATCGTGTGGAGAGTTGGTGCAGAAGAGCGGAGAAGATGGAGGTTTGCAGAGACGGCTGTGGATGAGAAAACTCATCATGGGGTGTGGACAAGATGAAGAAAAGGAGAACGACTCCAGAGACAGCGTCTTCTATAAGGTATCTGGATGTAAATATTATTTGTGAAATTGACTAATTCTCATGTCTTTATTTGTTAGGAGCATTAACCCCTTCACCCCCAAGGGTGGTTTGCACGTTAATGACCGGGCCAATTTTTACAATTCTGACCACTGTCTCTTTATGAGGTTATTACTCTGGAACGCTTCAACGGATCTTCGCGATTCTGAGATTGTTTTCTCGTGACATATTGTACTTCACGTTAGAAGTAAAATTTCTTCGATATAACTTGCGTTTATTTTTGAAAAAAAAACGCAAATATGGCGAAAATTTTTAAAATTTTGCAATTTTCAAATTTTGAATTTTTATTCCCTTAAAACAGAGAAATATGTCACATAAAATAGTTAAGAAATAACATTTCCCACATGTCTACTTTACATCAGCACAATTTTGGAACCAAAATTTTTTTTTGTTAGGAAGTTATAAGGGTTAAAAGTTGACCAGCGATTTCTCATTTTTACAACAAAATTTACAAAGCCATTTTTTTTAGGGACCACCTCTCATTTGAAGTCACTTTGAGGGGTCTATATGGCAGAAAATACCCAAAAGTGACACCATTCTAAAAACTGCACCCCTCAAGGTACTCAAAACCACATTCAAGAAGATTATTAACCCTTCAGGTGCTTCACAGGAAGTAAAGCAACGTGGAAGGCAAAAATGAATATTTAACTTTTTAGCCACAAAAATGATCTTTTACAAACTTTTTTTTATTTTGACAAGGGTAAAAGGAGAAAATGGACAGATAAGGTTGTTATGCAATTTCTCCTGAGTACGCCAATACCCAATATGTGGGGGAAAACCACTGTTTGGGCACACGGCAGAGCTCGTAAGGGAAGGAGCGCCGTTTGACTTTTTCAAACTAAAATTGGCTGGAATTGAGATTGGACGCCATGTCGTGTTTGGAGAGCCCCTGATGCGCCTAAACAGTGGAAACCCCCACAAGTGACACCATTTTGGAAACTAGACCCCCTAAGGTACTTATCTAGATCTGTTGTGAGCACTTTAAACCCCCAAGTGTTTCACAAAAGCTTATAATGCCTGGGTGTGAAAAAAAAAAAAACAATTTTCTGTCATGCGGTCTTATGATATGTGTACGATGTCAGTAAACTATTCTTAAAAGAACAACACTCTATACAACATATAGACTAGCAACACCAGCATGCAAATACAGAATAGATTTACCTGACACGATATCCGTTGAACTCAGGGTTAATCTTGAGGACTTGATACACTGTCACAGGAAAGAGGAGGACCGGGGGTCTAACCTGACCCTAAACTGGGGTCCTAACTAATCCCTCACCTTGGAGGTACTGATAATGGTTCAGAGGTCCAAGTCTCCAGCCTAACCCTGTCTCCTATCAGTCCCTGAACCCTGTAATCAGTCCTAAGAAGGATTCTGATTACCACCAAAGGGATATGGGCTGATCTCTGCTAAATACACAGATTAGACATATAAGACAGACTGGAGAAAACACAGACTTGCATACACACTCAAACACAGAAGGAACATAAATGATCTGGGATATTAAACTCTAAGCAAGGTGAGCTTAAAACAACTAAGGAGCTCTTTAACTTAAGTCTATACAGATACAATCCTATCTGTGGTCTGCATGAAGAATTTCACTGGCAACTCCCAACACAGACAACCAGAGATTTAAAGGAAACCAATCAACAAATAATTAATTGCAGCCGGGAGAAACTGCACCCAGTCCCAGAACTGAGCACAGACAGAATTAACTCCCTAACTGCCAAACACAAAGAAACAGCAACTCAGCTGTGAGAAGTCAGAATGTGCAACCGCGACGATCTTCGTGGCGATGCACACATGACATTTTCCACAAAAATGATTTTTTAGTCCCAAATTTTTGAATTTTCCCAAGGAAATTGGACCCCAAAAGTTGTTGTCCAATTTGTCCTGAGTACGCTGATACCCCATATGTGGGGGGGGGAAACTGTTTGGGTGCACGGCAGGGCTTGGAAAGGAAGTAGTAACGTTTTGGAATGCAGACGTTGATGGGGGTCATGTTCCGTTTGCAGTGCCCCAGATGAGCCTAAATAGTGGATGACATGACAGTACCCCCCCTTCTACGAGGGGCCTCCGGACCCTCAGGGCCAGGTTTGCCCGGGTGAGTTCTGTGGAAGGTCCGCACCAAACGATCTGCGTTAATGTCAGACGCAGGAACCCACGTCCTCTCCTCTGGACCATACCCCTTCCAATGCACCAAGTACTGAAGGGACCGGCGATTCAGACGTGAGTCAATGATCTTTGACACTTGAAACTCCAAGTTACCATTGACCACCACTGGAGGAGGAGGTAGAGGTGATGGTATGACTGGTGCCACGTACCTCTTAAGTAATGACTTGTGGAACACATTGTGGATTTTAAACGTAGGAGGGAGGTCCAGACGAAATGCCACAGGATTAATTATGGAACTGATCCTGTACGGCCCGATGAATCTGGGGCCCAGCTTCCAGGAGGGAACTTTAAGTTTTATATTCCTGGTAGACAACCATACCAGATCATTCACATTAAGATCTGGACCAGAAACTCTCCTCCTATCAGCCATACGTTTATAACGGTTCCCCATAGCACTCAGATTATTCAATACACCTCTCCACACTGAAGCAAGTGACGACGAGAAACGCTCCTCCTCAGGAACCCCAGAAGGGCCCCCCCCATTGAATGTACAAAACTGGGGATGAAAACCATATGCCCCAAAAAACGGGGACTTACCAGTGGACTCGCTCCGCCTGTTGTTAAGAGCGAACTCTGCCAGAGGCAAGAAAGAAGACCAGTCCTCCTGGTTCTCTGAGACAAAACACCGAAGATAAGTCTCTAGGCTTTGATTCAGACGCTCTGTCTGACCATTGGTCTGCGGATGAAAAGCCGAGGAAAATGACAATTGCATCCCCCGACGTAAACAAAATGCCCTCCAAAACTTGGACACAAACTGAGACCCCCTATCTGACACCACATCAGAAGGCAACCCATGAAGTCTCACAATCTCCCCAATGAACACCTGCGCCAGAGTTTTAGCATTAGGGAGGGCAGGAAGAGCAATGAAATGTGCCATCTTACTGAACCTGTCAACAACCACCAGTATGACAGTCTTCCCTGACGACTGAGGAAGGTCCGTGATGAAGTCCATAGACAAATGAGTCCATGGACGCTCCGGAAGTTTCAAGGGTAAGAGGGTCCCAGACGGACGGGTATGAGGGGTCTTAGAGCGAGCACAAACCCCACAGGACGCGACAAAAGTTAAAACATCTTTATTAACGTTAGGCCACCAAAACCGGCGAGAAAGGAGATCTAAAGTAGCCTTACTCCCTGGATGTCCTGCTAAAGCAGAATTATGATGTGCCTCAATAACCTTTTGTCTCAACTGATTTGGGACAAACAGTCTCCCTGGAGGTCCTGCAGGGGCGTCCCCCTGAGCCTCTAACACCTCCTCCTCAAGCTCAGAACATACAGCCGACACTACCACCCCCTCCTGAAGGATAGGAATCGGGTCATCCATTTTCCCGGCCCCTGGGAAACTGCGAGACAAGGCATCCGCCTTAACATTCTTAGATCCAGGGCGATAAGTGACAACAAAATTAAACCTGGTAAAAAACAACGACCATCGAGCTTGTCTGGAATTCAGACGCTTAGCAGATTCCAAATACAGCAGGTTCTTGTGATCAGTAATGACGGTGACCGGGTGGACTGCCCCCTCCAAAAAGTGACGCCATTCTTCAAAAGCCAACTTAATGGCCAAAAGTTCCCTATTGCCGATATCATAATTCCTTTCGGCGGACGACAATTTTTTAGAAAAGAAAGCGCACGGATGCCATTTACCAGGGACGGACCCTGGGACAATATTGCACCCACCCCTACGTCAGACGCGTCCACCTCCACAACGAACGGCTGTGATGCATCTGGTTGGATGAGAACGGGTGCCGAAGCAAAACATTTTTCAAAGAGGAAAAAGCTTGGCAAGCTTTGTCCGACCATTTAGAAAAATCCGTCCCTTTTCTTGTCATGTCAGTGAGAGGTTTGACAACAGATGAGAAATTACAAATAAATTTCCGGTAGTAGTTAGCAAACCCCAGAAAACGCTGCAGAGCCTTAAGATCCTCTGGCTGATCCCATTCAAGCACTGCTCTCACCTTTTCAGGGTCCATACGGAAACCGGAGGCTGACACCAAGAAACCCAAAAACTGAAGTTCCTGTACGGCGAATACACACTTTTCCAGTTTGGCGTATAGTTTATTGTCTCGCAAGATCTGCAACACCTGTCTCACATGCTCCTGGTGAGACACAAGATCTGGTGAGTAAATTAAAATGTCATCCAAATATACGACCACAAACAGCCCCACCAGATGACGAAAAATGTCATTAACAAAATGTTGGAATACTGCTGGTGCAGTAGTCAGACCAAAAGGCATGACAAGGTTCTCATAATGTCCCTCCAGCGTGTTAAACGCCGTTTTCCACTCATCCCCCTCTTTTATCCTAATCAGATTATACGCCCCCCTGAGATCCAATTTAGAGAACCATTTGGCGCCAACAATTTGATTGAAGAGATCAGGAATCAGAGGGAGTAGATACGGATCTCGAACAGTAATCCGATTAAGTTCGCGGAAATCCAAGCAAGGGCGTAGGCCTCCATCTTTTTTCTTCACAAAGAAGAACCTCGCGGCCACTGGGGAAGATGAAGGTCTAATATGCCCTTTGGCCAGACTTTCCGAAATATAATCTTTCATAGCCTGCCTCTCAGGACCAGAAAGGTTATATAACCTAGCTTTAGGTAACTTAGCATCAGGAAGTAAATTAATAGAGCAGTCATACACGCGATGAGGAGGCAACTCCTGACACCCCTCCTCAGAGAACACATCCCCAAAGTCCTCCAAAAAAGGAGGCAAAGTACTAGGCACGACCGCACTGATGACTGTGTTCATGCAGTTACTTTTGCAAAACTCACCCCATTGGCTTATATCTCTGGACTGCCAATTAATCACAGGGTTATGTTTAACCAACCAAGGAAGTCCCAACACAATAGGAGTAGGTAGACCCTCCAACACATAACAAGATAATAGTTCCCTATGTATTGCCCCTACCCGAAGGTCAATGTTATGAACCTCATGAACAAAGCTACCTTGGCCGAGAGGCCTGGCGTCAATGGAGAATATAGGGATCGGTTTGACCAATACACTCAGATGCATACCTTGAGCCTGAGCAAACTGAGCGTCAACCAGATTAGCCCCGGACCCACTATCAAGAAGAACAGAAAATCTCTCCACTCTCGTACCAACCACCACCTCCACTGGTACAAGGAACTGAGAAGAACTAGCGGACGAAATACATACTCCCAGGTTGTCGTCCACCACACAACCTGGGATTAACAGTTTTCCGGCGACTTTTTGCTCAACAAGGCACGGGATGGACATCCCTCAACAAAATGTCCCTCTTTCCCGCAGAAGAAACACCTTCTAGTCCTGCGGCGTACCACCAATCCCCTCCTACGAAATGATGTCCCTCCCAACTGCATAGGCTCCTCCGAACAGACAAGGGGAACCTCAACATAAGGGACTTTAGTAGTAGGTGGAGTAACAACAGGGGGCGGAGTTACCTCGCACCTCTCCCGGAGCCGTCTATCAGTACGGATAGCTAGGGCCATAGCAGCCTCCAGTGATGGAGGAGAATCATACTGAGCCAAAACGTCCTTTAATTTGTCAGAAAGCCCATGACAAAACTGGCTTCTAAGAGCTGGGTCATTCCACTGAGTATCTGTGGCCCATCTACGGAACTCAGAAGCAAATTCCTCCGCCGGACGATCTCCCTGCTGTATCTTACGTAATTTTGTCTCAGCAAGAGAGACCCGATCTGGGTCATCATATACCAAACCCAGGGCAGTAAAAAATCGATCTACTGACTGTAGAGCCGGGGATCCCGGAGGAAGGGAGAAGGCCCAGGATTGAGGGTCCCCTTGTAGGAGCGAGATAACAATTCCCACTCTCTGCTCTTCACTCCCTGATGATCGAGGCCGAAGCCGAAAATACAATTTACATGCTTCCCTGAAGGTAAAAAATTTGTCTCGCCCACCAGTGAACCTGTCCGGGAGAGCTACTTTAGGTTCAAATCTGGTTTGCTCCGAGGGAGACAAAACTTTGGACTTAATGTCCGTCAGCTCCATGGATAATCCCTGCAACTGCTGAGCCAGCTGGGCTACTGGATCCATGGCAACTGGGAATAATTTTATGGGCCAGTGAAAATGTCATGCGGTCTTATGATATGTGTACGATGTCAGTAAACTATTCTTAAAAGAACAACACTCTATACAACATATAGACTAGCAACACCAGCATGCAAATACAGAATAGATTTACCTGACACGATATCCGTTGAACTCAGGGTTAATCTTGAGGACTTGATACACTGTCACAGGAAAGAGGAGGACAGGGGGTCTAACCTGACCCTAAACTGGGGTCCTAACTAATCCCTCACCTTGGAGGTACTGATAATGGTTCAGAGGTCCAAGTCTCCAGCCTAACCCTGTCTCCTATCAGTCCCTGAACCCTGTAATCAGTCCTAAGAAGGATTCTGATTACCACCAAAGGGATATGGGCTGATCTCTGCTAAATACACAGATTAGACATATAAGACAGACTGGAGAAAACACAGACTTGCATACACACTCAAACACAGAAGGAACATACATGATCTGGGATATTAAACTCTAAGCAAGGTGAGCTTAAAACAACTAAGGAGCTCTTTAACTTAAGTCTATACAGATACAATCCTATCTGTGGTCTGCATGAAGAATTTCACTGGCAACTCCCAACACAGACAACCAGAGATTTAAAGGAAACCAATCAACAAATAATTAATTGCAGCCGGGAGAAACTGCACCCAGTCCCAGAACTGAGCACAGACAGAATTAACTCCCTAACTGCCAAACACAAAGAAACAGCAACTCAGCTGTGAGAAGTCAGAATGTGCAACCGCGACGATCTTCGTGGCGATGCACACATGACATTTTCCACAAAAATGATTTTTTAGTCCCAAATTTTTGAATTTTCCCAAGGAAATTGGACCCCAAAAGTTGTTGTCCAATTTGTCCTGAGTACGCTGATACCCCATATGTGGGGGGGGGGAAACTGTTTGGGTGCACGGCAGGGCTTGGAAAGGAAGTAGTAACGTTTTGGAATGCAGACGTTGATGGGGGTCATGTTCCGTTTGCAGTGCCCCAGATGAGCCTAAATAGTGGAAACCCCCCACAAGTGACCCCATTTTGGAAACTAGACCCCCTAAGGAACTTATCTAGATCTTTGGTGAGCACTTTGAACCCCCAAGTGCTTCACACAAGTTTATAATGCCCGGGCATGAAAATAAAAAATCCTATTTTTTTCCCACAAAAATTATCTTTTAGTCACTAATTTTTTATTTTCCCAAGGGTAACAGGAGAAATTGGACCACATAAGTTGTTGTCCAATTTGTCCTGAGTACGCTGATACCCCATATGTGGGGGGGAACCACTGTTTGGGCTCACGGCAGAGCTCGGAATGGAAGGAGCACCATTTGACTTTTTCCAACCAAAATTGGCTGGAATTGAGATTGGATGCCATGTTGCATTTGGAGAGCCCCTGATGTGCCTAAACAGTGGAAACCCCCCACAAATGACCCCATTTGGGAAACTAGACCCCCTAAGGAACTTTTCTAGATCATTGGTGAGCAATTTGAACCCCCAAGTGCTTCACACAAGTTTATAATGTAGAGCCGTAAAATTTAAAAATCATATTTTTTCCACAAAAATGATCTTTTCACCCCAATTTTTATTTTTCCAAGGGTAACAAGACTCCAAAAGTTATTGTGCAATTTGTCCTGAGTGCGCTGATACCCCATATGTGGGGGTAAACCACTGTTGGGTGCATGGCAGAGTTTGGAAGGGAAGGAGCGCCGTCTGACTTTTTCAACGCAGAATTGGCTGGACGCCATGTCGTGTTTGGAGACCTCCTGATCTGCCTAAACAGTGGAAACCCCCATAAATGACACCATTTTGGAAACTAGACCCCTCAAGGAACTTATCTAGATGTGTGGTGAGAACTTTTAACCCCCAGGTGTTTCACTAAAGTTTATAACGTACAGCCGTAAAATAAAAAATCCTTTTTTTTTTTACAAAAATGATTTTTTCGCCCCTAATATTTTATTTTCACAAGGGTAACAGAAGAAATTGGAACCCAAAAGTTGTTGTCCAATTTGTCCTGAGTACGCTGATACCCAATATGTGGGAGAAAACTACTGTATGGGCGCACGTCAGGGCTCGGAAGGGAAGTAGTGACGTTTTGGATTGCAGACTTTGATGGAATGGTCTGGGGGCGTCATGTCACATTTGGAGAGCCCCTGATGCACCTATACAGTGGAAACCCCCCACAAGTGACCCCATTTTGGCAAATAGACCCCACAAGGAACTTATCTAGATGTGTGGTGAGCACTTTGAACCCCGAAGTGCTTCACAGAAGTTTATAACGTACAGCCGTAAAAATAAAAAATCTTTTTTTTTTACAAAAATGATTTTTTCGCCCCCAATATTTTATTTTCACAAGGGTAACAGGAGAAATTGGACCCCAAAAGTTGTTGTCCAATTTGTCCTGAGTACGCTGATATCCAATATGTGGGAGAAAACTACTGTATGGGTACACGTTGGGGCTTGGAAGGGAAGTAGTGACGTTTTGGATTGCAGACTTTGATGGAATGGTCTGGGGGCGTCATGTCGCATTTGGAGAGCCCCTGATGCGCCTAAACAGTGGAAATCCCCAACAAGTGACCCCATTTTGGAAAATAGACCCCACAAGGAACTTATCTAGATGTGTGGTGAGCACTATGAAGCCCCAAGTGCTTCACAGAAGTTTATAATGTACAGCCGTAAAAACAAAAAAATAATTTTTTTTGTACAAAAATGATATTTTCGCCCTCCAGTTTTTTATTTTCCCAAGGGTAACAGAAGAAATAGGACAAATTGCACAATAACTCTTGGGGTCCAGAGTACGCTGATACCCCATATGTGGGGATAAACTACTGTTTGGACGCATGGCAGAGCTGAGAAGTGAAGGAGCACCGTTTGACTTTTTCAACGCAGAATTGGCTGGAATTGAGATCAGACGCCATGTCACATTTGGAGAGCCCCTGATGTGCCTAAACAGCGGAAACCCCCCAATTCTAACTCCAACCCTAACCCCAATACACCCCTAACCCTAGTCCCAACCCTAACCACAAACCTAACCCTAACACACCCCTAATCCCAACCCTAACCCTAATCCTAACTTTAGCGCCAACCCTAACCCTAACTTTAGCCGCAACCCTAACCCTAACCCTAATGGGAAAATGGAAATAAATACTTTATTTTAATTTTATTATTTTTCCCTTACTAAGGGGGTGATAAAGGGGGTTTGATTTACTATTTATAGCGGGTTTTTATGATTGGCAGCTGTCACGCTAAAAGACGCTTTTTATTGCAAAAATAGTTTTTGCATCATCACATTTTGAGAGCTATAATTTTTGCATATTTTGGCCCACAGAGTCATGTGAGGTCTTATTTTTGCGGGACGAGTTGCGTTTTTATTGGTGCCATTTTTGAGCATGTGACGTTTTTTGATCGCTTTTTATTTCGATTTTTGGGAGGTTAGAATGAACAAAAATCAGCAATTCATGAATTTCTTTTGGGGGAGGCGTTTATACTGTTCTGCGTGTGGTAAAATTGATAAAGCAGTTTTATTCTTCGGGTCAGTACGATTATTGTGATACCTCATTATATCATTTTTTCATGTTTTGGCGCTTTTATAGAATAAAAACAATTTTATATAAAAAATAATTATTTTTGCATCGCTTTATTCTGCGAGCTATAACTTTTTTATTTTTTCGCTGATGATGCTGTATGATGGCTCGTTTTTTGCGGGATAAGATGACGTTTTCAGCGGTACCATGTTTTTTTATATCGGTCTTTTTGATCGCGTGTTATTCCACTTTTTGTTCGGCGGTATGATGATAAAGGATTGATTTTTTGCTTCGTTTTTTTTTTTTTTAAGGGGTTCACTAAAGGGGTTAACTAGTGGGACAATTTAATAGGGGGGGTCGTTACGGACGCGGCGATACCAAATATGTGTACTTTTATTGCTTTGTTTATTTTATTTACAAGAAGAAGTGAATTTATTGGGGAATATTTTTTTTTTTTTTATTTATTTTGGATTTTTTTTTTAAACATGTTTATTTTTATTTTTTAACTTTTTTACTTTGTCCCAGGGTGGGACATCACTGTATTTTGTCAGATCGCTGGTGTGACAGTGTGCACAGCACTCTGTCACACCAGCGATCGCTCAGGCAGTGCAGCAGGCTTCTCAGTGCCTGCTCTCAGCAGGCACTGAGGAAGCCGCCTCCCTCCAGGACCCCGGCGCCATCTTGGATCCGGGTCCTGGGAGGGAGGAAGCCCTCAGAACAGCGCGATCACATCGCGCTGCTCTGAGGGTCTCAGGGGGCGCGCAGGGAGCCCCCACCCTGCGCGATCCTCCCCTGTGCCCCCAGTACACCGCGATCATGTTTGATCGCGGTGTGCAAGGGTTAATGTGCCGGGAGCGGTCCGTGACCGCTCCTGACACACAGTCATGGGTGTCAGCTGTGATAATCAGCTGACACCCGGCCGCGATCGGCTGCGCTCCCCCCGGGAGCGCGTCCGATGCACTAGACGTACTATCCCGTCCATGGTCATATGGGCCCAGGTACCATGGACGGGATAGTACGTCCATGGCAGTAAGGGGTTAAAGGGGTTCTCCAGGTCTGTGTCACATAGAATGACTGCAGACTCAGCACAAACATGGACAGCCCCTTTAATGCTCCTAACATAAATAAAAACATGAGAATTAGTCAATTTCAGAATTCTCACAGTGCTCACTGCACACTGTCAGGATTCTCTCGTGCCGGTAATTTACATACATGTGGTTACATGCTGACTAGACATGTGTGGCCTCAATGAAAATGAACAGAGCGAGGCCGGGCACGTCTAGTGGGAATGTGACCAGAAGTATATAAATCACATGCTTGTGCTGACATGACCGTGACTCTTGCCACCGGTAATGGAGAACCCTAAAAGTGTGCAGAGCATTCGTTGTGAGAATTCAGAAGCTGCAATGTCAGGATTCAGCTCTGCAGGTTCCAGCAGTCATCTCATGGACACTTCACTCATATGCAATTTTCATACTTATGGTCCTGTGACAACGAGCTTCTCCTCCTGCTTCTCTCAGATTTTCACTGAATATTAAGAGCATTAGGGAGAGTAGCTCGTGGTACATGACTAAGTGTGCAAATCGCATGTGTGCGGGGGGGGTGAGGGGGGGGGGGGCGCCGAAACAAATTCTTGCCCCGGGTGCCAGAAAGCCTAGATACGCCTCTGCTGAACAAGAGAAAAATACGGAATATTGTTTCACAATTACATTTATCATTCAATTCTCCAGGGACAGATGCCCCCGGATCACCACTAGGTGGAACCAGATTTTCATATTGTTATCACTCTAATTTTACACCAAGACAAGAGTGAACATTCTCATTGGGCAAAACACATGAGCTGAGCGAATCGTCAGTTTTTCACTGATTCTCCATAATTCTAATTATTTAGAATCTTTGTTGAAGATTTCAGGACTGGTAAAAAGACTAACAATAGACAAAAGGTGGGTTGATCAACCTCAAATTTATGTTGCAAGGAAGAGATTGGGTGCTTATTCCAATGGAACAGACCACATTACTCCCTATTTCATCAGAAAATGAAAATTGTATAAGTGAATAGCACACCAAGAATAGGCACCAAGCGGAATGTTTTTTTTGAATGCTTTTAATTTTCTACCCTCATATCCAAGAAAATTATTACGCCGCAAAGGCAATTATAGCAATGTTCGGGTAATGTTACTTTTTTTTGGATACTAGGGTAGAAAATTACCTTGGTGTGCTATTCCCTGATACAATATTAATTTTCTGATGCAAAAGATAAAAAAAAACAAAAATAATTATTCAAGTTATAACATAGCATCTAGTAGTGATGACTTTATAGGAAAAGTAAATTAGCTTTCAATCTATCTTGAAATCAGTCCAGCTAGCAGATGTGATAAATATCTGCCACGAGCCTATCCCTTTAACCCTCTTAACTTAACTTTGAATGTAGACAACTTTAACAAAGTCATTGATTCATTGCGATCCTCTGACCTGCAGTTTGCAGTCTGTTTCTAGTTTCAGACTTTTTTCATGTGCGGCTTTGTCCATTTCCAATAATGCATGTTAGCTGTGAGGTCTGTGGATCCAGGATGTACTGTTTCTGATTTATCAGCCAATCCTCACACCTGGAGTGATTTCACATTTCACACATCAGAAAGGATCTTTCTCCCCTATCTCCAGCATCAGCACACTGCCCTCCATAACACCTTGAATGCTTTCCACCATCTCTCTTCTCCGATCTAGTGTCTACAACCCCGAAACCACTGCTATCTCTAATAATGGAAGGGAGAAAGCAAAGAGAATTGTCAGACCTCTCACAGATTTATGTAAGATTTTGCAGCAAAATAATAGGATTTTTTTTTAATAAAGACTATTTAGAAAGTTGTTTGAAGGGTGATCCGTAGCTTTTATATTTTTTCCTTTGGCTAAGAACTTACCAACAGGTAGTTGCTAACTACCTGCCTGTTCTGCCCTACAGCAATCTCTCCAAAGTCAGGCGGCAATTCTCCTGCTACCTTTGACCTCATGTCAACAGAACAGCTTTCTCCCCTAGTCTGCTCTATGGATGAGATGTCACTGTCAACATCATTCTGGTTGACAGCTGGCCACATGACATTGGCAGTGGCGCCCCATCAACAAAGCAGAGCGGAAGAGAAAGAGCTGCTCAGTTGATGAGACATCACTGAATAGAGCAGAGCGGAAGAGAAAGAGCTGCTCAGTCGACGTGACTTCATTGAACAGAGCAGAGCAGAAGAGAAAGAGCTGCTCAGTTGATGAGACTTCACTGGACAGAGCAGAGCGGAAGAGAAAGAGCTGCTCAGTTGATGAGACTTCACTGGACAGAGCAGAGCGGAAGAGAAAGAGCTGCTCAGTTGATGAATCACCGGCAGGAAAAGATGATCACCGGGAAGAACAGGTAAGTAGTTAGCGACTACCTGTAGGTAAGTTCTTGAACCAATAGAAAAAAAAACAAAGTCCTGGATAATAACTTCAATTTTATATTTAGAAAACAATTGAACATAAAAAATATTTCAGTGCAGTATTCACAGCTTTAATCTGTTCTTATATGTTGATGGGAATGTATCATCATAAAATTATCTATTGTTTAAATCAGGTTATTGTGTAAAGTATATTTTTTATAAATGGCAAATTTTTTCACATCACAATCTACAATATAAAAAAATATTGGAAATCTTGTAATTTTCACACTGTTCAAAGGGGCTATTTTAGACTTTTGTTCTGTGAGTAAAAGAGTTTTCAGAAGTCTCATTATCATCACACACAGCTTTACAATGACAAGTGACATCTCTATATACAGCTGATAACACAAGATTCACCAATCACAGCTAACCCTGCTCCCCTCCCTCACTATGACCTTTGCACACACTTATTAGATGCTTCAATACAAAAGCTTAGGTCTGAGTCCGCCCATCGCAGGTAATGTTCATGTGAATTTCCTCAAAGAACAGATATTTTTTAAAAGTACATTTACCATAAAAGCCTCAATTAAACAGTAGGTTATTTTCTGATAATAATTCTAATTAGGAGGTAGCTATATCGTAAAAAGTATTATCTTCTTTGGCCTTTGAAGAAATATCCTATAAGGAAATCCATCATGACATTGGTGTCCACCACATGCTGACCAGTACTGCTAATACAGCATATTAGGCTATGGTTCCACGGTCCGGAACCATAGCGCTTTGGACGGAGCGGAAATTCCGCTCCGTCTAAGCCCCGCCCCCTTTATGACGCGCAATCTTTCCGGAGGTGTTCAGGACACCTCCGGAACACCTCCGGAAAGAGCGCAGGCTACATAGCCCTGTGTTAATTCTGTTGCGGCGACGCACCGTCGCCGCAATACGCGAGGACATGCTGCGGTCTAAAAAGACGCGCCGCATGTCCGTTTACGCAGGTTTGCCACCTGCGTATTGTTACGCATGGTGGAGACGGGATTCCTTGAAATCCCCTCCACTATGCGTAACATCTGGACGCTGCGTGTTTGGCGCTGCGCCAGCGCACAGCGCCAAACACGCAGCGTTTCCTGACCGTGGAAACTCACCCTTATATGACATGTTATAGAACATATATTAGTAGATTTACCTTAAATGGGTCACAGACGCATCTAGTTTGTAATTATCCGCACTGGCCAAAAAAGTCTCCTATTTGCACAGACAGAAGGTAAATTTACACATAATTGGCAACCTCCTGTTTCAGATTAATTGACTTTTAAACAATTCAAAAAAAATTATTTTTGATTGCAACATTTGGATTCTGGCATCTTCCAAAACGTGAGAGACACAAGGAAGTTCCGAATGAAATTAGGAATAAAGAAAAACAGCCACCTCAGCGCTGGAAACAATTATATAAGAAGTGGAATAATTGTAAACTACAGTCTGTTTTAGAAGATTTTTGGCCTCGTAACGAGTAACTAATCCAATTTGTTGCTCTTTCATTTTATTCGTTTCTTTCATTTGCGAGCAATTAAACTGAAATCATATCAAGTGCTGCAAACCTTTCCTGATTCCAGTTCATGTTTTCGTCATTGGAAATATATTTATTTGTTCATTCCTTCTCTCCCTGATATTAACGTCTCCTGGCATTTGGTTTTCTACGGTTCTCATGTTCCATCTTTTTTAGAAATGTGAGCGGTTATATTAATTTTTGCTGCTACTAATATATCGGTAAGATCAATTGGAGATCACATTTTCTAAAATGTTAATTATTCATCAAGGTTAAGCCAAGATATATTCCATATATCTATACTAATGGCTTGTGCTGAGTCATTGTTATTGGATGGGAGCAGAAAGCCAACTACCTGAATCGACTGCCATTGTTCTAGGCAGCACATGTCCCGTTTATGCAAGACGACGTGCTATCAAGAATGAGGATTTTTAAAGCCTGCTTAAAAATCATTTTGCCATTTACACTTCCCGATTATTGGGAAACAAGCATTTCTAGTAATAATCTTTCATGAGTATTGGCCAGTGTAAAACGAACTTGAATGTATAAGGTCGGGATCACACATGCGAGGAATACGGCCAAGTCTCGCATGTTAATACCCGGCACTGCCGCCGGCCTCGGGAGTGGAGCGTGCGGCTCCATGTATTGCTATGCGGCCACACGCTCCACTCCTGAGGCCGGAAGCAGTGCCGAGTATTAACATGTGAGACTCGGCCTTATAGGTGGGGGTCAGGGATGCTGTATCCTCCTTATAAATGGAGCAATAATGCAAGTTTCACCACACATCCTGTAGACAGTGAATTCAGGTGGTCTCATATGTGCATTGCCACTCCGTTTACATGGGGGACACAGGACACCTGTCCTCAAGATCATTGGGTGTCCTCCATCATTCATTTATCACCTATTTTGTGGGTTGGGGATGAATATTTTGTAGGGGATAACCCTTTTCATTTTATACAATTTGTTCCTTTAAAAAGTCTATTCTTCACTAATAATGATACTTACCCAATATTGCTTTCATCCGTAGCAGAGATGGAAAACATCTAGTCTATCTTGGTTAGTAGTAGTAACACATGAATATATTCTACACTTCCTAGAATGAACAATAAGTATGAGGTTTTTCTCATATAAAGTAGGGGCAGCATCTGTACGCCCTGTGTGACAGCATTCTAAAATACTGTCTAGGTATACTCCATAGAAAAAGACATAGCTTTTATTATATTTACCTACGGGTGGTCAGGTCCGATGGGCATCATTAGTCTTGATCCAGCGCCTCCTCACTTTATACTTCATGTGAATATAATACAAAATCCCAGATACAGATACCATAATATAGACACTTAGTCACCAGTCTATCTACTGAGACTAAACCGGATCATCACCCTATGGAGCTCCCAAATACACTTAACACACCAACACATGGAGCATATAGACCACAAAAAAGTATATTAAAAGATATATTTTAATAGTAATCCAATAAAATATAGAAAACAGTCATGTATCACAACAGATTAGTCCATAACAGAGTTATCCAAATTGGGTTCAAGGTGCACCAAATTAGTAGTGTCACCTCACAGGCATAAACACAGGTGAGAGGCCTTCGCATGAAGTATATATAGAAACATAAAGTGCCAGTGCACTTTACAACCTGTGTGTTAGGGTTCGAGTTCCCACTCCTGCGCAGGGGGAATCTCGAGCTGTTCCCGCTGCGGTCCCCCATCCATCTCAGGCCGCAGTGGTTCTTGCTCAGCAGAGACGTCGGTCCCAGCGTCTTGCCCGGCCCAGTACTGTGCAGAGACTTGCTGCTGCAACCAGTGTTGGGGCAGGCAGATTTGGGACTAAGTCCTTTGTTGCTTCATCTGAGCATGCCCAGGGCAAGATCTCCCATTGGATATCAGGGGTCACATGCTCAGATACAGCTGCCACTCCTATTGGTCCTTCAGGAAGGTCCTGTGGCTGTTGATGTTCTGAGGCAGCTTCCCATTGGTCCTTCATGGAAGGTCTTTTTCTCGTGGTTGCTATAAAAGGCTGTCCTTACCGCACGGCCGTGCGCTAGTATCAACCGTTATATGCTTTGAGCCAGTATGGTCATGCGTGTGTGTGGTTAGGGCGGCTGAAATACGCCATTACAATACCGACCTAATCGGTAAGGAGCTTGGTATGCTAGCTGGTCAGGGTCGGTGTCTTAGATGCCTTAGATTACCGGCTTAACCAGTGAGGAGTTTGATTGCCGTATTCAGGGCCTGGCGTTCAGACGCCATAAATTGCGGGTAACTCCCGCGAGGACATTAGCGCATGATCACTTTCTATGTTCGCTTAGCAGTCAACTGTGTACCTGTGTGCCTAACAGGACACAGAAGTTTGTCTCAGCGGCTCTGTGATGTAACAGGGTTCGCTTTCAACGCTAGACAGCGCCCTAGCGTGTTTACTTTGCGACTCAGTGGTGTTAACTGAGTTTGCACACACTGCGGAACTCCTTCTAGCGGCTCTGTGGAATAACAGAGTTCGCACATATTGCCACAGCGCGTTACGGCGCTTATTTTGGCGACTCTGCGGGATAACAGAGTTTGCTTCTTGCGCCATCTTACTAGCAGCAGGCTCCGCCTGCACGGTGGACCCGGGGCTGCGAACGCACCTCTCTACATCTTATATTTGGTGCGTTCCGCAGACCCTAACACTGTGTCACTATCTTGGCCCCCTGAGGAAGCCGGTGCGAAACATGCATCGGGGCACACTCGCAACCATGAACACAAGTGAGAACTAGTGATGATGGTGCTTGGCTCACCACGGTTTATGTAAACACATTGTTGGTGACTGACTTGGTATTTGTAGATTATGGTGTAGACTTCTTATGTGGTGATATCAGTCTATCGTTGCTGGTTTGGTTTTCATCATGAATACATGCACTGGCACTTTATGCTTCTACTGTATATACTTCATGCGAAGGCCTCTTAATCTGTGTTTATGTCCTGTGAGGTGAAACTACATATTTGGTGCAACTTGAACCCAATTTGAATAACTTTGTTATGGACTAATCTGTTGTGATACATGACTGTTTTCTATATTTTATTGGATTTCTATTGAAATTGATCTTTTAATATACCGTACTTTTTTGTGGTCTATATGCTCCATGTGTTGGTGTGTTAAATTGCTTCATGTGGATGATGCGTTCTACATGATCCACACAGTGTCCTCTGCATCGCACTCTCGCGCAGGCTCACTCCTCTCAGCCCTGCCGTGGGCAGAGCAAATTGGTATTGTAGTGCGCATGCTCCAGCGCTTTGACCTTTCCCTGCGCATGCGCATTACAGTACTTTGCTTGGCCCTCCGCAGGGCAGAGAAGTGCGCCTGCGCAGGAGCATGATTCTGAGGGCACTGTAGATGACGTAGAACGCATCATCCTCATGAAGCAAAAACAGAGCAGGTACCCCGAATCAAGACCAACGACGCCCAACAGACCGGATCACCCTGAAGGTGAGTATAGTACAAGCTACACTACTGTTCAAAATTTTGGGGTCACCCAGACAATTTTGTGTTTTCCATGAAAAGTCATACTTTTATTAATCAAATGAGTTGCCAAATTAATTTAAAATCTAGTCCAGACATTGACAAGGTTCACAAAAACGATTTTTATTTGAAATAATAATTTTCTCCTTCAAACTTTGCTTTCGTCAAAGAATGCTCCCTTTGCAGCAAGTACAGCATTGCAGACCTTTGGCATTCTAGCAGTTAATTTGCTGAGGTAATCTGGAGAAATTTCACCCCATGCTTCCAGAAGCCCCTCCCACAAGTTGGTTTGGCTTGATGGGCACTTTTTGCGTACCATACGGTCAAGCTGCTCCCACAACAGCTCAATGGGGTTGAGATCTGGTGACTGCGCTGGCCACTCCATTACGGATGGAATACCAGCTGCCTGCTTCTTCCCTAAATAGTTCTTGCATAATTTGGAGGTGTGCTTTGGGTCATTGTCCTGTTGTAGGATGAAATTGGCTCCAATCAAGCGCTGTCCACAGGGTATGGCATGGCATTGCAAAATGGAGTGATAGCCTTCCTTATTCAAAATCCTTTTTACCTTGTACAAATCTCCCACTTTACCAGCACCAAAGCAAACCCAGACCATCACATTACCTCCACCATGCTTAACAGATGGCATCAGGCACTCTTCCAGCATCTTTTCAGTTGTTCTGTGTCTCACAAATGTTCTTCTGTGTGATCCAAACACCTCAAACTTGGATTCGTCTGTCCATAACACTTTTTTCCAATCTTCCTCTGTCCAATGTCTGTGTTCTTTTGTCCATATTAATCTTTTCATTTTATTAGCTAGTCTCAAATATAGCTTTTTGTTTGCCCCTCTGCCCTGAAGGACAGCATCCCGGAGTCACCTCTTCACTGTAGACATTGACACTGGCGTTTTGCATGTACTATTTAATGAAGCTGCCAGTTGAGGACCTGTGAGGCGTCGATTTCTCAAACTACCGACTCTAATGTACTTGTCTTGTTGCTCAGTTATGCAGCGGGGCCTCCCACTTCTCTTTCTACTCTGGTTAGAGCCTTTTTGTGCTCTCCTCTGAAGGGAGTAGTACACACAGTTGTAGGAACTCTTCAGTTTCTTGGCAATTTGTCACATGGAATAGCATTAATTTCTAAGATCAAGAATAGACTGTCGAGTTTCACATGAAAGTTCCTTTTTTTCTGGCCATTTTGAGAGTTTAATGGAACCAACAAATGTAATGCTCCAGATTCTCAACTAGCTCAAAGGAAGGTCAGGTTTATAGCTTCTCTAATCAGCCAAACTGTTTTCAGCTGTGCTAACATACTTGCACAAGGGTTTTCAAGGGTATTCTAACCATCCATTAGCCTTCTTACACAGTTAGTAGACACAAAGTACCATAAGAATACAGGAGTGATGGTTGTTGGAAATGGGCCTCTATACACCTATGAAGATATTACATTACAAACCAGATGTTTGCAGCTAGAATAGCCATTTACCACATTAACAATGTATAGAGTGTATTTCTGAATCATTTAATGTTAGCTTCATTGGAAAAAACTGTGCTTTTCTTTCAAAAAGAAGGAAATTTCTAAGAGACCCTAAACGTTTGCATGGTAGTGTATTTTTTGTGTTATGCAGAGCACATTGGGGACATATACACAGTATTCTACGGTGCCGTCACATGGGGTCTACAGGTGCTGGCCGCACTTTGGGGAAAACCTGGTGACAGGCACCCTTTAAAACCACAGTCCAGCCTGACACTAAGGGTGTGTTTCCACGGTCAGGAAACACTCAGGAATTGCTGCGTGTTTGACGCTGTGCGCTGGCGCAGCGTCAAACACGCAGCGTCCAGATGTTACAGCATAGTGGAGGGGATTTCAAGAAATCCCGTCTCCACTATGCTTAAAAACACGCTGGCGGCAGACCTGCTTTAACAGACATGCAGCGCGTCTTTTTAGACCGCAGCATGTCCTATTCCCTTGCGGCGACGCTGCGTCGCCGCAAGGGAAATAACACAGGCCTGTGTAGCCTGCGATCATTCCGGATGTGTGTAGCCCTGGTGTGAAGGCACACGCAGTACCCTGGAGAGTGTGTGGAGAGTTAGCAGTTTAATGCTCAATGAACATTCATTTCAACACTCACTTAGACACGCCCACAGGTATAAAGTCTAGTCACAGGGAGTGTTCAGTAGTCAGTCTAGCCTGGACGAGGAGGGAGGAAGAGGTCTAGTCAGTCAGCAGCAGAGCTGAGTGCAATCTGTGTGCAGTTCAGAAAGTGGAGGCCAGTACAGGTGAGCCAGTTCACCTCAGCCTGGTCAGAGCTGTGCCTCACTGATAGACAGACTGAGACATTCTATTAAGAAGAGAGAAGTGAGTTGCAGAGATACTTCAGTCTCCTGTCCCAAGGACGGTGAAGGTTCAGAGACGTGCTCCTGCCTAGAAGATTACTGAGATTCTGGCAACAAGCTTAAGAAAGAAGTTAAGAAAGGGATTGACTTTTATAACCTTTGAAGTGAGAAATGCTTATGCTACAAGCGCGGACAAGGCGAAAGGCACAGTGGTAGGAATTCTGAGTGCTATAGGATTGGAGAAGTCCTGCACGTTGTCACCGGTCACTGGAGACCGAAGCACCACTATAGCTTCACGCATGGTGGTAGAAAACCCAGAGGCTTACTGGACCTTAGGTAGCAGCAAGCAGCCCCTGGAGTGTCGGTACGTAACTGGGGTCAGGGGGAGTGAGAACCTTGAGCCTGATCAGCAAGAATAGGAACTCAGCTCTCTCACAGGAAGGCTCCGACCACAACACTGACCGGGCAGTACAGCTTAGAGAAGCTGGAGTTTATAGAGGGAACTATGCTTTATGCTGGTTGGACTCACCATTTTGAATGAAAAGGAGGCCCCTAACTTGTCCAGCTGCTAACTCAAAACACATTCTCCATTGGATCAGCCTCCCTGGGACCTGCCTAACCATCTTGCAAGTAAAAAGGTATGGAAAGACGCTGATGTGTGAGACTGTGTTATTTGATTGCATTCCTGCACAACCTGCCCATTACTATCGACCTGAGGGAAGAGTCCCACCTGTAGGGGACCCGACATCTAGCTGCCTCACCATCCCCTCAGAGATCTACAGCAGCGCTGGTACAAATTACCAGAGACTACAGGTGGCGTCACGAACTGTATATAAATCTATCCCCTGTAAATATTTCCCCAACATACGCCAGACCGCCAGGGCCACAGACCGAGCCACCGCTACCTGTGACAAACCCCATAGACTTCCATGGGCTCGGCTCTGAGTACCCCATTGCCCTGGTAATCCACAATTGTGGTGGCGGGTCGACACAAAAACTTTGGCGTCACGAACAGGATGCGAAACTCGCAAAATTGCGAGCCCTGTGTGCCTATGGAATTGTTTTTGTGAAAAAGAACTGTTTGCACTTTTGGCGCCAAAAATCGCCATCTTTGTCGCCATATTCGCGCCCTCAGGCGCTGGAGAAGAAGGTGGGCGTACCTTCGTGGGCGTGTACCCCCCTGTGGCGCGAAGAAAATGCCTGCCCTCTCAAAGTGCTATTACAATATGCGATCCTGCCCTACAGCAAAGGAGGTCCGCCTCCTCTTCACCTTTCCTGCAAAGAGGAGGAGACGCAAACCCCGCCTCCACGGAAGAGACTGGACGTCTCTGGAAAAAGATGAGAGAACGCTCTGGAACATCATGGAAGCAGGACGTGTGCAGCCGAGCAGGGAAGCGGAGGAAGGCAGGCCCCGTGCCCCAGCCAAGCTGCCACCAGCACCGGAATCATCCGTGGTCCTGCACCTGCAGCAAGCATTGCTGGAAATTAAAGAAGAGAATGCACGACTGAAAAAGATGGTCCAGCACCAACCTGGATTTGAGGAGATTGAGAGACGCCGACGTAACCTGATGCAGTGGCGACTGTGGAACACGGTGTCCTCCCATCTTGACGACCCCCCACGATTCGAGTTACCGAAAATTCTGCTGCCCAAGGTGAAGGAGCAACCGGAGGCTGCCCCCGAAAGTACCGATCCTGATCCCACCGGTGAAGCGGTGGAGGCGAAGGAGGTTGAGGAGAAATCGCCAGTTCCGGAACGCCCGCCCGGCCAGGAGGCCGCAGCAGATGATCGATCCCCGATAGGGACACCGGAGGGGTCCTGTCCGTCATTACCAGACGTGGACTGGGATGAGATGGCGCGCCTGGATGACGTCGCCTAC
Source organism: Oophaga sylvatica (assembly GCA_033576555.1). NCBI lineage: Eukaryota > Metazoa > Chordata > Amphibia > Anura > Dendrobatidae > Oophaga > Oophaga sylvatica. The sequence continues at coordinate 395,930,115 of JARQOD010000006.1, read as the reverse complement.
ACCGCCCAGTGGGAACGTGAGTGGCAGCGTCGTGAGGAGAAGCAGCAACGCCAGCAGGAGGAAGAGCGGGAAGCGCAGCGGAACCGACAGCGGCAGCATGCAGAGCTGATCGCGGACAAGGAAAGTGTCCGTAGAGAAAAAGGTACTCTGAGGGAACCGCGGCGGCAGGGGTGTGTGACAGAGTTCCAGCTCCGGAAGGGCTGGGGCTTCATCAGAGAACCGGGCCTCTACCCAGGGGTCTTTGTCAGCAGACGTGATGTAGAATCCCACCTACCGCAAGGCCATCCCGGGAGGGACCTAATTAATGGAGACATTGTCACCTATACACGACACTGGGGTATGAAGGGTGTAACGGGTCTGGTGGGTGGAACTACTGACGAGACAGGTCAGGTTGGTGGAACCACAAAGCTTTATTATACAAGAGAGTTTACTTGTAAGAGAGCGGGTGGCACCTGGGAAAAGGGCAGGGATTCACGGCAGGAGATATATTTAGTTTCTGGACAGGCAGGTTTGTCACAGCAAGTGACCAAGGAAGTCTCTGGGCAGGCAGGTTGTAACGGTAAGTAACCGAGGCAGTCTCTGGACAGGCAGGTTGTCACGGCAAGTGACCAAGGCAGTCTCTGGGACAGGCAGGTTGTCACGGCAAGTGACCAAGGCAGTCTCTGGGACAGGCAGGTTGTCACGGCAAGTGACCAAGGCAGTCTCTGGGACAGGCAGGTTGTCACGGCAAGTGACCAGGCAGTCTCTGGGACAGGCAGGTTGTCACGGCAAGTGACCAGGCAGTCTCTGGGACAGGCAGGTTGTCACGGCAAGTGACCAAGGCAGTCTCTGGGACAGGCAGGTTGTCACGGCAAGTGACCAGGAAGTCTCTGGGACAGGCAGGTTGTCACGGCAAGTGACCAGGCAGTCTCTGGACAGGCAGGTTGACATGGCAAGTGACCAGGCAGTCTCTGGAACAGGCAGGTTGTCACAGCAAGTGACCAGGCAGACTCTAGACAGGCAGGTATATACGACCTGATATGGTGGAGCCTCCAGGTAGGCTGCAGTCGGATGGCAGATGATCGCTCCCAGGTGAGCAGGCAAGAGCCGGGGATCTCTGCAGATGATGTCCGAACTTCCGGATGGAGCTGCAGTCGGATGGCAGATGATCGCTCCTAGGTGAGCAGGCAAGAGCCGGGGATCTCTGCAGATGACGTCCGAACCTCTGGATGGAACTGCAGACGGATGGCAGACAGGCAAGCCGACAGGTAACAGGCAGGAAACTGGAATCAGGAGCTGATGGCTGAAACAGAGTTAGACTGCACAGGAACAACATTGCTCGGGCACCTACATTAAGGAGGAAGCCCTTAATATAGGGTGGAGTCCTCCAGCATTGGCTGGAGACTGATTTGGAAAATGCGCGCGGCTCCTTTAAGAGCGGGGGAGGGTGCGGGCGCGCGCCCTAAGGCCAGTAGCAGGGAAGGAGCGCGCGGGACCAGCAGGGCGGAAGGAGGGCGCCGAGGACAGGTGAGGAGAGCGACGTCCCTGTCTGGCAGCAGGCAGGGACGCGGGCGCTACAGTACCCCCCCTCTAGGCCCCCCCCTCTTTAGGCCAGAAAGAAATTTAGCTAGGATAAGAGGGGCATGGATGTTCTCCCGAGGCTCCCAGGTTCTCTCCTCAGGACCAAACCCCTTCCAATCCACCAAAAAATAAGTCTTTCTTCCTACCCTTTTTGTGGCCAGAATGTTCTCTACCTCAAATTCATCATCAGCAGACACTGGAGCAGGAGGTGTACCTGTAGACTTAAAAAAAGAGTTAAGAACCACAGGTTTGAGGAGAGATACATGAAAAGAATTAGGAATTCTCAAATTGGCCGGGAGTTTCAATTTATAGGACACCGGATTGATCTGACTGATGATCTCAAAAGGACCGATGAACCGAGGACCTAACTTGTAGGACGGAATTTTGAGTCGAACATATTTGGACGAAAGCCAGACTTTGTCCCCAGGACGGAATTGAGGAGGATCCAGACGTTTTTTGTCAGCATGTCTTTTCATGCGCTTGGAAGACTGAATGAGTGCGGACCGGGTATTCTCCCAGATGGAGGAGAATTCTCTAACTAGAGATTCCGCAGCTGGATTGTCCACAGAGATGGAAACAGGGACAGGGATCCGAGGGTGCTGACCGAAGACTACAAAAAACGGAGACTTGGTGGAAGATTCGCTCTCATGATTATTGTAGGAGAATTCGGCCCAAGGCAGGAGCTCCACCCAGTCAGAATGGTGGGCATTAACGAAATGTCGAAGATAACTGGTCAAATTCTGATTTATTCGTTCAACTTGTCCATTGGACTGTGGGTGGTAAGCGGAGGAAAAATCCAGGGTGACGTCTAGCAACTTACAAGTGGCTCTCCAGAAACGTGAGGTGAACTGAACCCCACGATCCGATACAATGTGACGAGGCAGACCATGAAGACGGAAGATGTGGCGGATAAAGTCTTTAGCCAACTCGGGTGCAGACGGGAGACCTGGCAGAGGAATGAAGTGAGCCATCTTGGAAAAGCGGTCAGCGACCACCCAAATGACCGTACAACCGGCAGAGACGGGCAGATCTGTTATGAAGTCCATGGCTATATGCTGCCAGGGGGCAGCGGGTACAGGAAGCGGAAGAAGACGGCCGGTAGGCAGGTGTCTCGGAACTTTGTTGCGGGCACAGGAAACACAGGCAGAAACAAAGTCTATTACGTCTTTGTGCAGAGTAGGCCACCAATAATGCCGGGTAATGAGTTGGAGGGTCTTTCTTTGACCAGCGTGGCCAGCGAGTTTAGACGAGTGACCCCAATGTAGGATTCTCTTCCGATCGGTTTCTGATACGAACGTCTTACCAGGAGGGAGACGATTTAGACTCACGGGAGCCACCTGCATCACTCTGGCGGGATCGATGATATGTTTAGGCTCATCTTCGAGATCCGACACCAGGAAAGACCGAGACAAGGCATCCGCCTTGACGTTTTTGTTAGCTGGGCGAAAATGCAAAAGAAAATCGAAGCGGGCAAAAAACAAGGACCACCGGGCTTGACGAGGATTAAGTCTCTGTGCCTGCTGGAGGTATGCCAGATTTTTGTGGTCCGTGTAGATGATTACCGGATGAAGAGCCCCTTCGAGTAGGTAACGCCACTCCTCCAATGCCAACTTAATGGCCAATAGCTCTCGATCTCCTATGGAGTAGTTGCGCTCGGAGGAGGAGAAGAGTTTGGAGAAGAAACCGCAGGATACCATCCTCCCGGATGGCGATTTTTGGGTAAGAACCGCTCCGGCTCCAGCAGAGGAAGCGTCCACCTCCAGGAAGAACTGCTTGTTGCCATCCGGGCGATGCAGCACTGGAGCGGAAGAGAAGGCCTGTTTCAGAGAAAGGAAGGCCTCCTCTGCTTCGGGCGTCCACTGTTTGGGGTTAGCATCCTTGCGAGTGAGCGCTGAGATTGGAGCAGTCCTGGAAGAGAAGTGCGGTATGAAGAGACGGTAATAGTTGGCAAATCCCAGGAACCGCTGAATGGCCTTCAACCCCTCCGGTCGGGGCCACTTCTCGATGGCAGACAATTTCTCCGGATCCATTCGTAGGCCTGTCTGAGAAATGATGTAGCCCAGAAACGGAAGCGATGTCTGCTCAAAGAGGCACTTCTCATATTTGGCGAAGAGGTGATTCTGCCTGAGCCTGAGCAGAACCTGACGAACATCCCTCCGGTGAGACTGAAGATCCGGAGAGAAGACCAAGATGTCGTCAAGGTACACCACAACGCAGGAATAGAGGAGGTCCCGGAAGATGTCGTTGACCAACTCCTGAAAGACTGCTGGAGCATTACAGAGACCAAAGGGCATCACCAAGTACTCGTAGTGGCCGTCCCGGGTGTTGAATGCCGTCTTCCATTCATCTCCTCGACGGATACGAACCAGGTTGTATGCTCCACGAAGATCTAGTTTGGTGAAGACTCTAGCCCCTCTAAGACGATCAAACAGTTCTGGAATGAGCGGAAGAGGGTACTTATTCTTCACCGTGATCGAATTTAGGCCTCTGTAGTCAATACAGGGACGGAGAGATCCGTCTTTCTTTTTAACGAAGAAGAAACCTGCTCCCGCTGGGGAGGTAGATTTCCGGATGAATCCCTTTGCTAAGTTCTCCTCGATATATTCGGACATCGACCTGGTCTCAGCAGCAGACAACGGGTAAATACGCCCACGGGGAGGCGTAGTACCGGGCAACAGGTCAATCGGGCAATCATATGGTCTATGCGGGGGTAATGTCTCTGCTTCCTTTTTATTGAAGACATCAGCAAATGACCAATATGGAATCGGGAGTCCAGGTAGATTAGCAGGTGTAGGAGAAGAATAGACAGGATGAACAGGCACCAGACATGTTTTATGACAGTCCTGTCCCCAGCGAAGAACCTCTCCATTCTGCCAGTCGAGCACAGGTGCATGTTTTTGGAGCCAAGGCAGACCTAGTAAGAGAGCATGAGAGAGTCCAGGTAAAACATGAAACGAGATGCTCTCAGAATGCAACATTCCCACCTGCAGGGTTATGACTTCGGTGATAAGTCGGATGGGACGAGGTAGGAGGCCCCCATCCACAGCAGCAACAGATACAGGTTCAACAAGAGGTTTGGTGGGAATGTGATACTTCTCTACTAGAGCCTGTGACACGAGATTCCCAGCTGCTCCAGAATCAAGTTGGGCCATTTCGAAGTGGCGGTTCTTACCGATCAGAATTGAAACCGACAGCAGCAGGGATGAAGAGGATTTATTTTTGTCTAGATTGACCTCTCCGAGCGAACCTAGACACAGGCGTTTTCCCGACTTCTCCGGACAGGTTTGGATCCAGTGCTCCTTACTGCCGCAGTAGAAGCAACTTTTCTCGGCACGGCGTGAGTCCTGACGGGCTTTGACCATCTTGGTCTGGTCGACCTGCATAGGCTCAGCAGGGTGCACCTGAGGAGAAACGGAAGAGGTTATAGATCTCTGACACGAGGGTGCAAGATGGGAAAACTCTTTTTTACGGGTGATCTCTTTGGCTCGTTCCTGGAACCGTAGATCAATTCGATTGGCAAGATTTATTAAATCATCAAGCGAGGTTGGAATGTCCCGACCGGCAAGTTCGTCTTTAATACGGCCGGACAGACCCTCCCAGAAGACCGAAATTAGAGCTTCATTGTCCCAAGCTAGTTCTGAGGCTAAAGTCCGGAACCGTATGGCATATTGACCAACGGTGAAACTCTCCTGACGGAGACGCAGCAGAGATGATGCAGAGGAAGTCTTCCGTCCAGGTTCGTCGAATACCTTCCGGAAGGCCGAGAGAAACGCAGGCAGGTCAGACACCAGAGGATCCTCTCTCTCCCAGAGAGGGTTAAGCCAGGCCAGGGCCTCTCCAGTGAGATGGGACATGATGAAGGCAACTTTGGCCCGGTCAGAGTTAAACTGGTGTGCCAGGAGTTCAAAATGCAGGGTGCACAGATTAATGAAACCCGAGCCAGAGCAGGATCGCCTCCAAACCTAGGAGGAGCTGACAGTCGGGGTCCGGGAATGGAAACCACGGAATTGGGAATCAGCGGGACTGACGGATTATGAGTCATGGCTCCAGCGATGGTTGCTATTGATGATTTCAGAGTGTCCAGACGGGATTTGACGTTCCGCAGGTGACCCAGGATGGCCTCCTGTTGAGACCTCTGGCGAGACAGCTCATGACACAGTTCCGGGAGTGAAGGGGTTTGGGTGCCACCGGGTTCCATGGCCCGAGCAAACTGTAACGGGTCTGGTGGGTGGAACTACTGACGAGACAGGTCAGGTTGGTGGAACCACAAAGCTTTATTATACAAGAGAGTTTACTTGTAAGAGAGCGGGTGGCACCTGGGAAAAGGGCAGGGATTCACGGCAGGAGATATATTTAGTTTCTGGACAGGCAGGTTTGTCACAGCAAGTGACCAAGGAAGTCTCTGGGCAGGCAGGTTGTAACGGTAAGTAACCGAGGCAGTCTCTGGACAGGCAGGTTGTCACGGCAAGTGACCAAGGCAGTCTCTGGGACAGGCAGGTTGTCACGGCAAGTGACCAAGGCAGTCTCTGGGACAGGCAGGTTGTCACGGCAAGTGACCAAGGCAGTCTCTGGGACAGGCAGGTTGTCACGGCAAGTGACCAGGCAGTCTCTGGGACAGGCAGGTTGTCACGGCAAGTGACCAGGCAGTCTCTGGGACAGGCAGGTTGTCACGGCAAGTGACCAAGGCAGTCTCTGGGACAGGCAGGTTGTCACGGCAAGTGACCAGGAAGTCTCTGGGACAGGCAGGTTGTCACGGCAAGTGACCAGGCAGTCTCTGGACAGGCAGGTTGACATGGCAAGTGACCAGGCAGTCTCTGGAACAGGCAGGTTGTCACAGCAAGTGACCAGGCAGACTCTAGACAGGCAGGTATATACGACCTGATATGGTGGAGCCTCCAGGTAGGCTGCAGTCGGATGGCAGATGATCGCTCCCAGGTGAGCAGGCAAGGGCCGGGGATCTCTGCAGATGATGTCCGAACTTCCGGATGGAGCTGCAGTCGGATGGCAGATGATCGCTCCCAGGTGAGCAGGCAAGAGCCGGGGATCTCTGCAGATGATGTCCGAACTTCCGGATGGAGCTGCAGTCGGATGGCAGATGATCGCTCCTAGGTGAGCAGGCAAGAGCCGGGGATCTCTGCAGATGACGTCCGAACCTCTGGATGGAACTGCAGACGGATGGCAGACAGGCAAGCCGACAGGTAACAGGCAGGAAACTGGAATCAGGAGCTGATGGCTGAAACAGAGTTAGACTGCACAGGAACAACATTGCTCGGGCACCTACATTAAGGAGGAAGCCCTTAATATAGGGTGGAGTCCTCCAGCATTGGCTGGAGACTGATTTGGAAAATGCGCGCGGCTCCTTTAAGAGCGGGGGAGGGTGCGGGCACGCGCCCTAAGGCCAGTAGCAGGGAAGGAGCGCGCGGGACCAGCAGGGCGGAAGGAGGGCGCCGAGGACAGGTGAGGAGAGCGACGTCCCTGTCTGGCAGCAGGCAGGGACGCGGGCGCTACAAAGGGATGGTATGCCCTTAATGTCACAATCGTCCGTGACCCCGTCCCCGACGCAGGTAACGTCACCACTACCGCAGCGTCCCGGTCTCCAGCTCAAATAGCACCAGGCCGTGCCCCAGCATCGCCCCCTGTAGGCTCCTCGCAAATGGAAGCACCGCCTGTATATTCTTCATTATCTTCTACAGTCATGGCCAAAAGTTTTGAGAATGACACAAATATTAATTTTTACAAAGTCTACTGCTTCACTTTTTCTAATGGCAATTTGCATATACTCCAGAATGTTATAAAGAGTGATCAGCTTAACAGCAATTACGTGCAAAGTCAATATTTGGCTAGAAAATGAACTTTATCCCCCAAAACACATTTCAACATCATTGCAGCCCTGCCTTAAAAGGACCAGCTAACCTCTTTTCAGTGATTGCTCCATTAACACAGGTGTGGGTGTTGATGAGGACATGGCTGGAGATCAATCTGTCATGATTAAGTAAGAATGACACCACTGGACACTTTAAAAGGAGGCTGGTGCTTGGCATCATTGTTTCTCTTCTGTTAATCATGGTTATCTCTAAAGAAACATGTGCAGTCATCATTGCAATGCACAAAAATGGCCTAACAGGGAAGAGTATCGCAGCTAGAAAGATTGCACCTCAGTCAACAATCTATCGCATCATCAAGAACTTCAAGGAGAGAGGTTCCATTGTTGCCAAAAAGGCTTCAGGGCGCCCAAGAAAGACCAGCAAGCGCCAGGACCGTCTCTTAAAAGTGTTTCAGCTGCGGGATCGGGCTACCAGCAGTGCAGAGCTTGCTCAGGAATGGCAGCAGGCAGGTGTGAGTGCATCTGCACGCACTGTGAGGCGGAGACTCTTGGAGCAAGGCCTGGTCTCAAGGAGGGCAGCAAAGAAGCCACTTCTCTCCAGAAAAAACATCACGGACAGACTAATATTCTGCAAAAGGTACAGGCAGTGGACCTCTGAGGACTGGGGTAAAGTTATTCTCTCTGATGAATCCCCTTTTCGATTGTTTGGGACATCAGGAAAACGCCTCACTCGGAGAAGACAAGGTGAGAGCTACCACCAGTCTTGTCTCATGCCAACTGTTAAGCATCCTGAAACCATTCATGTGTGGGGTTGCTTCTCAGCCAAGGGAATCGGCTCTCTCACAGTCTTGCCGAAAAACACAGCCATGAATAAAGAATGGTACCAGAATGTCCTCCAAGAGCAACTTCTCCCAACCCTCCAAGAGCAGTTTGGCGATCAACAATGCCTTTTCCAGCATGATGGAGCACCTTGCCATAAAGCAAAGGTGATAACTAAATGGCTCAGGGAACAAAACATAGAGATTTTGGGTCCATGGCCTGGAAACTCCCCAGATCTTAATCCCATTGAGAACATGTGGTCAATCATCAAGAGACAGGTGGACAAACAAAAACCTAAAAATTCTGACAAAATGAAAGCATTGATTGTGCAAGAATGGACTGCTATCAGTCAGGATTTGGTCCAGAAGTTGATCGAGAGCATGCCAGGGAGAATTGCAGAGGTCCTGAAGAAGAAGGGTCAACACTGCAAATATTGACTTGCTGCATTAACTCATTCTAACTGTCAATATAAGCTTTTGTTACTCATATGTTTGCAATTATTATATTTCTGTCGGTGATAAAAACATCTGTCAAACACACATAAAAACCAGAGGGCAGCAGATCATGTGAAAATATAATATTTGTGTCATTCTCAAAACTTTTGGCCATGACTGTACTACATCGCAACCTGCGACTCAGTCAGCATCGCAATCAGCGGTCTACACGACGACGCGCACAGCGACTATTTCTGCATCGCGAGAGCAAGTGGCTATAACCGTAACGCAGACAGCGTCTCATAAAGAGAAAGCACCCGTTGCGCCCCTAGAGGTTCGTACGAGAACTGTGGCGACCCAGACTCTGATAGCAGGTCACGACTTGTTAGTCATGGGATCTAGGGACCATCGCATTGTTCCAGCCCCCGGGGTGGAAAATGTAGTTGAAATAATTAAACAGTAAAAGAAAAACCGGTAAGATCCAGACAGGGGTCTACCATATGTAATGTTGAAAAAGTTTGAGAATGTTTGCCAATTTTGCACTTTATTGCTAGAGATAATTTCTATGTTTTCCTATATTTGGTAGAATGCCCGGCTGGGTACCAAAGTAAAAAGTTGAAAATTTAATGCATATTAGAAATGTATTTATATCTGTGTCTTTTTCTTATCGTGTTTTACAATGGACTTCGAGGCTGAGGACTGAGCCAGCCCAAGAACTGATTTTGTATATAGTTGCACCTTGTGCATTATCTTGGTTTTACATAAAACCACCACAACTACCTCTGAATAATAAAACCCGTGTGGTGTGGCACTGAGTGAGGTCTGCATTCCTAAGTCCTGCAGCCCACCCAGGACCCACGTTGAAGGTTTGGTGCGGGTCCTTCACAAGAATCTTACTGTGTATTATATGAAAATGTATATTTAATATTTTGTATTTTTCTATATTTAATGTTCTGTTTGCAACGTTCAAGAAATCCTTACCTCCCGGATGGGAAGAGTTAATGTTAATGTTTAATGCATAAACAAAATTTCTGTCTCTTTGTATTTTACAGCCCGGGAGTGCTGTCATTTACCATGGGGGAATGTGTAGCCCTGGTGTGAAGGCACACGCAGTACCCTGGAGAGTGTGTGGAGAGTTAGCAGTTTAATGCTCAATGAACATTCATTTCAACACTCACTTAGACACGCCCACAGGTATAAAGTCTAGTCACAGGGAGTGTTCAGTAGTCAGTCTAGCCTGGACGAGGAGGGAGGAAGAGGTCTAGTCAGTCAGCAGCAGAGCTGAGTGCAATCTGTGTGCAGTTCAGAAAGTGGAGGCCAGTACAGGTGAGCCAGTTCACCTCAGCCTGGTCAGAGCTGTGCCCCACTGATAGACAGACTGAGACATTCTATTAAGAAGAGAGAAGTGAGTTGCAGAGATACTTCAGTCTCCTGTCCCAAGGACGGTGAAGGTTCAGAGACGTGCTCCTGCCTAGAAGATTACTGAGATTCTGGCAACAAGCTTAAGAAAGAAGTTAAGAAAGGGATTGACTTTTATAACCTTTGAAGTGAGAAATGCTTATGCTACAAGCGCGGACAAGGCGAAAGGCACAGTGGTAGGAATTCTGAGTGCTATAGGATTGGAGAAGTCCTGCACGTTGTCACCGGTCACTGGAGACCGAAGCACCACTATAGCTTCACGCATGGTGGTAGAAAACCCAGAGGCTTACTGGACCTTAGGTAGCAGCAAGCAGCCCCTGGAGTGTCGGTACGTAACTGGGGTCAGGGGGAGTGAGAACCTTGAGCCTGATCAGCAAGAATAGGAACTCAGCTCTCTCACAGGAAGGCTCCGACCACAACACTGACCGGGCAGTACAGCTTAGAGAAGCTGGAGTTTATAGAGGGAACTATGCTTTATGCTGGTTGGACTCACCATTTTGAATGAAAAGGAGGCCCCTAACTTGTCCAGCTGCTAACTCAAAACACATTCTCCATTGGATCAGCCTCCCTGGGACCTGCCTAACCATCTTGCAAGTAAAAAGGTATGGAAAGACGCTGATGTGTGAGACTGTGTTATTTGATTGCATTCCTGCACAACCTGCCCATTACTATCGACCTGAGGGAAGAGTCCCACCTGTAGGGGACCCGACATCTAGCTGCCTCACCATCCCCTCAGAGATCTACAGCAGCGCTGGTACAAATTACCAGAGACTACAGGTGGCGTCACGAACTGTATATAAATCTATCCCTGTAAATATTTCCCCAACATACGCCAGACCGCCAGGGCCACAGACCGAGCCACCGCTACCTGTGACAAACCCCATAGACTTCCATGGGCTCGGCTCTGAGTACCCCATTGCCCTGGTAATCCACAATTGTGGTGGCGGGTCGACACAGATGTGTTCCGGATGTGTTCCATGAACACATCCGGATTGACCGCGCGTTCAGTAGGGGGCGGGGCTTTGGGTGGAGCGGACTTTCCACTCCGTCCAAATCGCTGTGTTTCCTGATAATGGAAACACAGCCTTACTGTTCAATCCCCAGAGTAGATGAACCTAGTTGGTATTTTCAGCCATTTATATCTATATGTGTATTATTGTACAACACATCCTAATAAATTCATGTGATCCGGGTATGGAGACTTCTTTTAATTCTCTATGAATACAGTTACCGAGAATGCATTTTATTTGGTGCCAGTTATGATCTAAATATATGCCATATGAAAAAGCAAGATTTCAGATCTGCCACAGATCATTATCATCAGCACGTTGTGATCTTTGAGAAGCTGCTTATCATCACTATGAACATTTCAATTTGCTTTATAACACATGGGTCCTGGCTGCCTTCCAAGCACTGACATTATCACTGATGTTTGATTTTAACCCTCAGGCCTTGTTTGTAGAAATGTTTTGAAAGCATTTAGTTTTCTCTTATTTTCTTCAGAGCTAAGATCCATAAAGTATAGTTTGGTATTAGACTGCATAGGGCCGGATCTTTACATTCACACAATACAAGTAACAGCTGTACACATTTTGGGCCATGATATATTTGTAGAGACACATAATATTGTTTCCTTTGCAGTTTTGTAGAAATGTTCATGATTCTCCAGGAAACACTTCATTGTTGAAAAACCACCATATAAAAAGTAAAAAAAAGTATTATAATACAATGTGATGTATATAGAATATTATTATTATAGCGCCATTTATTCCATAGCGCTTTACATGTGAGGAGGGGTATACATAATAAATACAAGGAAATCCAGGCACAAAAAAACAAATATCCTAAAATAAAATAAATAAAAAATTTTTTGCAAAAAATGCATGAAGGTAGTAATAATTATAAGGTTATTTAGTAAACATAATTTTGATCAAAAGAATGTACAAGCCATCCCGCCACGTCAAGGCAACCCTTGTGGGACAGTCCTAACTCTAGTATTAAAAACCTTTCCACTTGTCAAGAGACGTAAATGTGAACAAGGGCAGAGGGACTGAACCCACCAGTTAAAGCATAGGCCAGACAGGATGGATTTCTCAGCTCAGAAACAGGGCGGTCCCACCCTTATATGCACAAGATGCACTCTGAACAAAATAAGAAACTAGTTCTGAACTGAAAAAGTAAGTTAATGTGTATGCAAAATGTAAATGCATATTAACACATGACCATTACACAGAGAAATCCAGGCACAAAAAAAACAAATATCCTAAAATAAATACAAAATTTTCTCAGTGTAATGGTCATGTGTTAATATGCATTTACATTTTGCATACACATTAACTTACTTTTTCAGTTCAGAACTAGTTTCTTATAATAAATACAAGTACAGTAATCTTAAACAATACAAGTCACGACTGGTACAGGAGGAGAGAGGACTCTGCCCGTGAGGGCTCACAATCTACAAGGGATGGGTGAGGATACAGTAGGCAAGGGTAGAGCTGGTCGTGCAGCAGTTTGGTGGATCTGTGATTACTGCAGGTTGTAGGGTTGTTGGAAGAGGTAGGTCTTCAGGTACTTTTTGAAGGTTTCCATGGTAGACGACAGTCTGATATGTTGTGGTAGAGAGTTCCAGAGTAGGGGGGATGCGCGGGAGAAAACTTGTATGTGATTGTGGGAAGAGGAGATAAGAGGGGAGTAGAGAAGGAGAACTTGTGAGGATCGGAGGTTGCGTGCAGGTAAGTATCGGGAGACGAGGTCACAGATGTTCGGAGGACACAGGTTATGGATGGCTTAGTATGTCATGGTTAAGGTTTTGAATATGGCTTTCTCTGGAGTTTTACTTTGCTAATCAGTATGTCTGAATACACATTTAGAGCTCATATTCATCTGCAAGGAAAACGGAGAGTGCAATCTCATAAAAAATCAGATTGCACTCTGACCAATGTTAAGCTATGAGTCACAGCTCATCTGCGATTTTTTTCTCAGCTGAAATTGGACTGAGAAAAAAATCACAGCATACTGCGATTGTCCTCGTTTCTCGGGTGAAACTCGTCTGTGCAAGTCAATGGATGTGAGAAAAAAATTGTACGTCACTTGGACCATGCGAGTACCGTCCGATTTTTACACACCGATGTCCTTTGAAAAGCCGGTATTTCATCTACCGCGCACAGTAAAATCACAGCGTGACCCGATAGAATAGAATAGACAGATTACATACAGTATATACATATAGAATAGATAGATAGGAAGATATCAGTAACATATATAATTAGTACACTGCTTGTGTAGCTGACAGTACATGTATTTTTTACATAAATTATTTTCTGAAAAAAATGGCGTGGGAATACCCAACATTTTCTTAACCAGCGAGAGAATGCTGACAGCTGGGGGCAGATGTTTATAGCCTGGGAAGGGGATAATACCCATGGAGCTTCCCAGGCTATTAATATCAGCTCACTGCTTTATGCTTAGTTTTCCTTGTTATTAAAATGGGGGACCCCCCAAAAAAAGGACGTACAGTCCCCCTATAATTAATAACCAGCAAAGGCTATGCAGACAGCTGTGGGCTGATATTAATAGCCTAAGAAGGGGCCATGAATATTGGCTCCCTTCCAGACTTTAAACAACATCAGCTCTCTGCTGCCCCAGAAATGGCGCATCCATAAGATGTGCCAAATCAGGTACTTAGCCTCACTCTTCCAACTTGCCCTGGTGTGGTGGCAAGTGGGGTAATGGTTGGGGGGTTGATGTCACCTTTATATTGTCAGGTGACATCAAGCCCAGAGGTTAGTATTCCATGTGTATATATATATTCTCTCTATTCTATTTTGTCTGGTCACACTGTGATTTTACTGTATGAGGCAGATGAATTGCCGGCTTTTCAAAGGACATGAGCAATCCCATGCCTTTTTTTCCCCTAAAAGCAATTTATTGATTAAAAAAATAAGTACCGTAAACTACACACAAATCACTGATTATATATGTCACTCACATATTTATATCTATGTGTTTTGAAGAATATTTCCTTGGAAGACTATATGTAAATGACAGAATTGCTCTATGTAAAAGTTCATGTTAAAAAACGCATTGCAATCGGATCACATTCGCATGTAAAGCTTATGCTAGGTGTTAAAATCGGATTGTACTCGCATGAAAATCGCATAACACTAGTCAGACTTTTCTGGACCGGAATGGGCCATTTTTTTTTCACGCTGGTGGGTATGAACCCTTACAATCCGCAGGAAATCTGCATCAATTCCGCTTCAAATCAGCAAGCGTTTTACCCTGCGTTTTCTGCCAAGAGATGCGGATTCTCTGCAGAAAATTCCGCAGGCTAATCTGCAACGTCTGTACATACTCTAACGCGTTTTCGCAGTGCGGATTTCTGCAGAGAGAGAGAGAGATAGTTGTGCCAGAGTAGAAAACGCTGCTGCAGATCCGCAAAACAATTGACATGCTGCGGAAAATAAAACGCTGCAAATCTGCGTGGATTTTTCCGCAGCATGTGCACAGCAATTGTTAATTTACCCTTCACTAACATTGGATGTGCACTACACTGCGGATTTTATGCAATTCCGCGCGTCCAAAAATGCTGCGGATCCGCATCAAAATCCGCAACGTGTGCACATAGCCTTAAAGGGAAGCTATCATCAAAAAAATGATGTATTATTTCAATCAACTTTTTGTGTTACATATATTTAAAAAAAAATTGCCAACATTTTTTTACATCATGATCTTGGTATAAAAAGATATAAATCTTATCATTTTCACAATGGTCAATGGGGCTTTTAGACTCTAACTTTGTGTACTTTCAGGAAGAGTTTTCAGCAGGCTCCTTACCAACAGAGAAAACAATATTACTACTAGAAATGCACAATTATCACCTCCAAAAAATCAAGTGAAAACATCCAAAAAGTTGAAAAAAGGGAGTCAAAATGCATTTAGAAATAGGATTAAAAGCCTCGTTAATGATTTCTTAAAAAAAATTTAAAAAATATAAATAAAAAAGTTATGTGGCTCAAGAAAAAAAACACATAACTATTGTACACATAAACCTGGGACCAATACATCAATAAATTACATAATAAATAGTTAATTAGATCTCCGCATCTATTATATGGCACTGACCACCTGCCCAAACTGTGAAAATACACTAAGGAAATCAATTACAACATCAGAGTTATGAAAATATTTTATACAATACACATCCAAGGATATACTGTATGTAACCAAGCAAAGGTTAATAAATCAAATTTATGAAACAATACCCCTGGTGCTAATGAAGAGAAAACAGTGCAAAAAGTGTTTCACGTTAGCTTTCTCAAGGGGGGATTTGGATATTAATAAATTATAAAAATTATATTAAATAATTTACAAATAATAATGAGTATATACAAGGGCATATGCTTTTGGGGGATTTTTTGGGAGTTGCAGAGCATTTTTTTTTAAAAGAGTTGTGTCTAAGTACATTGTCGAAGTCAACTTGGCTTTTCGGTATACCTCCTTCCACCATCAAGCAACCAGCATCCAGACCTTATATCAAATTCTACAGTCCCAACCCCTGCTCCTCGCTAAGCTCCTGTATGTTGGCTGTAGGAAAAGACAAAATTCTACCTTTTCTGCGTCATCTTAGGGTATATTAACACATTGTGTATTTGCCTCATTTTTGTCTGTGCCAAATAGTGGTGGCACAACAAACTGAGTAGAAAACGCACATTTTCGTGGCTCTTTTACATGCTCTTTTCCTTTGCACTTTTGCATATTTTTCTCTTGTGTTTTTCAAACAGTTTATTCTAATGGATGAAAAATGGTGCAAAAATGCTTAAAGAATCGATATGCTGCATCTGGACAAAAACTCAGCAGGATTTAAAATATGTGCAAAAAATATTTAGAGTTGAGAGTCCTCAGTGGTTGATACCTTTTAATGGCTTACTGAAAAGATGGTAACAAATTGCAAGCTTTCGAGACTACTCAGGTCTCTTCATCAGGCAAAGACTAATACAACATCTGAAGAATCACATATTTATATACACAACACAGCACAGAAATAATGCAATAGGTAAGACAAGTGATGTGAAACAGAACTGTCATTATGGGAGATAGAGATGAACATAAATATTGGAACAGTTCATAGATAAGGAGTGTGAAAGTTTTATTGTGCTCTGATTGGGGTCTGGTATTGTTGTGATGACCTCAGAAGGTCTGAGGAGCACATTCCTTAATTGATGTAAAAATACATAAATCCATGGTCCATGGGATACATTCATTCCAGCACTGAGTATATCAAAGGTCATCATAAGTTTATATTCCCAAACTTTTCTGTCTCTCTCAGATTTAAATTTAGCTTTTAATACAAGTAATTTCATGTCCATCATGCTATCACAGGGGATTCAAAAGTGTTTGGCCACAGGCAAATCCATTAGTATTGTGTGCACGAGATTTCAGAAATCTCATGATTTATGGTACTGGTTCAAATACGCGGTGTAAAATACGCAGCAAAAAAGCTCCAAAAATGCCACCTCTGAACATACCCTTAGAAAATCACGCTCTGCAAAATGCATCAAGAGCTTTGAAAATACGTTGCTGGCTTTTTTTGGCTGTTTTTAATCTTTTTTATAGATGGAGTCAGTAGGAGACTTCAGTGTTTGTTTATTCCGAGATAAATCAGATTTAATGCAGTATAAAATACAGAAAAATCTGTTCTTTATTGGATTGGCATTGTTATGCTAAAATATGAAATTAGATCAGCGCTGCATTCTAACTTCCTCTAATTTCATCCTGGTTTAGATTTTCATTATGAGTAGCTGATGGACTTTTGATTCGATTTCTTCTGTCTTGTGTACTGAGGTTTGAATTTGATGCTAAATTGTTTGTTTGATCCCTTGACCTGTGTTTACTGCAATACAGATTTGATGGGAAGCCAGGAGAACAAACGATAAACAGTCTCCGGTTTTACATCTCGTGGTTATAAATACAAAAAGTATGGAATGAATAAAAAGAGTGTCTCTTCTCAAAGTATTGTTGTAAACCACTGGGCTGGTATGGTGCGGTGATGCTCTGCAGGCACGGAGGTTTCAATATGTGAAAAAAAACACTTAAAGGAAATCTGTCTTCATGTTTTTGATACCCCATTTGAGAGCAGCATGATGTAGGGGCAAAGACCCTGATTCCAATGATATGTCACTTACTGGACTGCTTGCTGCAGTTTTGATAAAATCCCTGTTTTATCTGCTGCGGATCAAGAAGTTCTCTGAATGCTGAGCTGTGTATAACCCCGCCTCCACCACTGATTGGCAGCTTTTAGCTCATGTGCTGTGAAAATCTGCCAATCAGTGGTGGAGGCGTGGTTATACAGAGCACATAAATATGGAGGACTATATGGCAGCAGATTTACTAGTCCTTAGTGATAATATCTTGCTGATAAAACAGTGATTTTATCAAAACTACAGCAAGCAGTCCAGTAAGTGGTACATCGCTGGAATCAGGGTTTTGGCCTCTACATTATGTTTCTCTCAGGTTATGTTGCAAAAACCCGGTGAAAGATTCCCTTTAAATTAAGAGACAACTGGTCAGATTTATGTGCAGAAGTCAGAGCAGAAAATTTGTACAAGTGAGTGTAGTACAAATGACGCGCACCACATGTGTGTACCAGGGCTATGGGGTACTCGGCACCGAGCCCATGGAAGTCTATGGGGAATGTCACTGGCAGCAGAGCTCGGTCCGTGGCCCTGGGCGGTCATGCAATGGGGAATATTTACAGGGGATTGTAGTAATTGTTCGTGACGCCACCTGTGGTTTCTGATCAATAAGACCAGCGCTGCTAAATGAATCTTCTGAGGGGATGTTAATATGCAGCTAGATGTTAAGTCCCCCACAGGTGGGACTGTTCCCTCGAAGTCTATGGTGTTGCAAGGTGCAGATAAGAAGTCAGTCACACACAATGCAGTCTCTTTCCATACCTTTACTTGTAGATGTTGCAGGTATGTCCCGGGAAGCTGGTCAGGTTGGAGAATGCACATTCGGGGAATTGCTGAGCAGGTGTAAGGCCTCCTTTCTCCTTGAAATGTGTATGTGAGTCCTAACTTGCATAAAGTCAAGTTTAACTCCTACTGTAGCAGCTACGCCCGGCCAACATTGTGGTGGAAGTCTTCTGTTGGATAGAACTAAGCCGTTGTGGCTGATCGGGCCTACTCCGTCCTGTTCTCACTGACTCCAGTTACGTATCAGCACTTAGGGCTACCTTCTGTGACTTGAAGTCCAGCAAGGCCTCCGGTGTATCTTATTACTAGACGTGAAGTTCTAGCAACACTTCGGACCCCGGTGTCCGGATAACTAAGTGAAGGTGATCTGTCACCTAGGTCACTTGTCCTTCTTTTACCACTCGCCTGTCGCCCTGCTCTTGCCCTTAACATAAGCACGGTAGCAGTGGGTGTAGTCGTAAGCTTTCCTTCCAGTGCTCACTGACCTGTTCTCAGTTAACTCGATGTTGTAGCTTCTGTGATTCCCTTCCTTCTTTCCTTCTTAACTCTGTCCGGAGTGGCTATCAGGAGCTTCTGTCAAACTGATTTCAATGCACGCTCGGAGAGTCACCTTCCACGTCCTTAAGGAACACAGGCAGCTTGTTCTAAGATTACAGATGCAGATGTAACTCTGACTAGGCTAGAGTGATTCCTTCCCACTCGTACTAGCCTCCACTTCAGTATATGGTGAGCTACAGGAGCTCCTTCAGATCTCAGTCTTATCTCCTCTCCCTCCAAGACTAGAAACTGAACTGTTCTGTCCTGAGACAGGAAGCTTGAATGACCCTGACTGCTACGTCACACCAACCTAAATCATCTAAGTTGCCCTCTGGTGGCAGTGTTGGGAAATGTGTGTTGTGAATGAATATCAGGCTTCACAGTTACCTTTCTGTGCATTTTCCAGGAGACATGTGTGCCTTGCGCAGCTGGGCCACACACAAATTGCTGAAAAAAGGTAATGGAATGATTTTTTTCTCACTTGCCATCCATACACAATCTGTTTTCTTACAGCAGTAGTTATGAATAATTTATGGGACCGTTACCTATGTTACAGAATTGCAATGTATCCATAAAAAACGGATGTTAAACTGCGTCTCTGTATGTCATCCAGGTTTTTTTTCACAAACCTATAGACTTGAATGGGAGCATCTCATCCGTTTTATGGAGGAAACTAGTGCATATTTTCAGAAGCAGATTTGGTCACTGAAAAAAATCACTCCTCTGCATCGCCCCATTGAATAATATTGGTCCGAGCGTTGGCCATTTTTTTCATGCTCAGCACTTTGATCAAAATTACAGTCGTATGAATGAGCCCTAATAGTAGGTGTCCAAACACACAATACATCACTGATTCTTAATCGTAAATATATCTATGCTTAACCCCTTTCCGACATCGGGCGTAATAGTCCAATGTCGGACTGCCTCCCTTTGATGTGTACTCGGGCGGTGAGTCCACATCTTTCCCAGGACATGTCAGCTGTTTTGAACAGCTGACATGTGCCCGCAATAGCCGCTGGTGGAATCGCGATTCACCCGTGTCTATTAGCCCGTTAAATGCCGCTGTCAAACTCTGACAGCGGCATTTAACAAGAGCTTCCAGCAATCACGCTGGAAATCGCGGGTCACCGGTGTGTTGGCATGACAGCCGGAGGTCTCCTGGAGACCTCTATGGTTGTCAGTGCCCAGTGGTCGGCGCTCATAGCAAGTGAGTAATTCTACTACATAGAGGCAAACCGATCATCGCCTGTATGAACCAGAGCCAATTGGGTAGTGGCAGCTTCTAGCCTCCATGGAGACTACTGAAGCATGCTAAAAGTAAAAAAAAAATGTTTTTAAAAATGTAAAAAAAAATAAAAGTTCAAATCCCCTCCCTTTCGCCCAATTCAGAATAAAACAATAAAAAAAATATCAAACATACACATATTTGGTATTGCCGCATTCAGAATCACCCGATCTATCAATAAAAAAAGGATTAACCTGATCACTAATCGGTGTAGAGAGAAAAAAGTCAAAACGCCAGAATTACATTTTTTTGGTTGCCACGAATTGCATTAATAATGTCAGCTCGGCACGCAAAAAATAAACCCTCACCCAACCCGAGATCACGAAAAATGGAGACATTACGGGTCTCAGAAAATAGTGGAATTTTTATTTTTTAATAAAGTTTGGATTTTTTTCACCAGTTAGATAAAAAAGAACTTAGACATGTTTGGTGTCTATGAACTCGTAATGACCTGGAGAATCATAATGGCAGGTCAGGTCTAGCATTTCGTGAACCTAGTAAAAAGCCAAACAAAAAAAAACAAAAGACAAGTGTGGGATTGCACTTTTTTTGCAATTTCACCGCACTTGGAATTTTTTTCCGTTTTCTAGTACAAGACATGGTAAAACCAATGGTGTCGTTAAAAAGTACAACTCGTCCCGCAAAAAACAAGTCCTCACATGGCCATATTGATGAAAAAAATAAAAAGTTATGGCTCTGGGAAGAAGGGGAGCGAAAAACGAAAATACCTCGGGGGATTAAGGGGTAACTAGACTCGAAACGCGTCAAATATATTTTTTATGCCCATGCTACTATTTTAATGAAGTCATAATACAGTATTTTTGCTACTATAATTCGCTTTGCTGGATTGAAAAAAACACTTTTCACAATTTTGAACAAAGCTGCTTCATACCTCACAAGCTTTATCCATGCGTAGTGGAGTGGATCGCTCAGGAAACCAGGCTGAACAATATACATACTGTATATTGGATGGGAAGCGTTGTATCTGCAAACTTTTTTTATATTACATCTTAATCGTAGTCCTAAGATAAAAACTTCAGACTTTGACAGTGATCTGAACTGATGTTTCAACTTAAAGTTAAGCTAGGGTTTGGACGACAGTATGATTTTTATGTGGGCACCTGGCAGATGATTCTTGTGGGAGATAAGGATCCAGAATGTCCAATTTCGGACTGCCAATCCTTTTGTTCTCTAAGGGGTAAGGCTCCACCATAAATGTTGGACAGTGATTCTTTGATGGAACACACAGCTACCGATCGCGCTAATATGGAGGAGTTGGGTAAGATAGCTGCTAGCCGAGCGATCGATTGATTGACTGAACCATTGTTCAGCCAACAGCTATCTAAAGTGCATAGAGCAGTGTTTTCCAAACTCCAGTCCTCATGGACCCCAAGGGTCATATTTTCAGGATTTCCATAGTGTTGCACAGGTGAGAGAATTCCTGATGCCTTGATGATACTTCCACCACCATCTGCGCAATACAAAGGAAATCCTGAAAACATGACCCGTGGGGGCCGTGAGGACGGGAGTTTGGGAAATAATGGTATAGAGGGTCTTAAGACCTATATTGCTCACTAAAACGATTACAGGAATCCTAAACAAGGCAAAAGAGAATGCATGAAACCGGAGAGGCTCCTCTGCACCTTACAACTGCCCATAGACCAATCAACCAATCAATAGAGTGAATTCTGAGAAGCTCGATTGTTCATTATGGTGGTCTGCAAATGCTGTAAGGTCACCTTTTACCATCAGGTAATGTTAGTGACCCTGAAAACTGTAAGTCTTGTGAAGTTAGATGGGGTGGACTGAATTCCCATTTAAGCCAACTTTGTGAGTTCTGTCATTCAATATTTATTTTCCACTACGTCTCTGGCAGTTGGACATGACATTGTGTGCAGATTTCCATAATTTTACTTCCCATCAAAGCCGCTTATAATTTACAAAGCATCAGTGTTGTTTCTGTGCGTCGCCCGCTGTGACGCTCTCCGAGACTCAATCTTGTGCTAAATATTGCAGATGTGCTGCTCGTTTGGCTGCAATCAGTACAAATATGTTAGCTTGATTAGAACCGAATATCCTACTGTGTGTCAGAGAAAATGAGAAAATCATGACAAGTAAATGGCTGCAATTGTTATTGTAATTTTGCTGCATTTTTTACACCACTGTCTTTCAGTATTACTTCCAGGATTCTTTATAAGGCCTCGCTCACACGAGCGATGATTCTGTTTTTCTAAAAGAATCAGATAGATTTCTATAGAATAACACTGGTCCGAGTGGTATGTAATAAATCATCGGATAACACTCGGCCGTGTTATACGCTTATGTGAGCGAGCCCTACGTAGAGATGAGCGAATTAATTCAATGTGAAATGAATCTGTGTTGAATTTTTTTGAAGTCTCTGAATCAGGCGCAACTGAACAATTTGGGATTCACTTCTTGCAAATCAACAAAAATGCGCTCTGCCATTTTGCACATTGCAGAAGATTGTATCAGCCAGGAAAGGCTCACTTGACTCACGGTGCAGCCGGGTGGGTTTCACCATAATTCCTTGCAGCTATAATGTCACATGGTAAAGCATAGCCAATTGGGAGACACTATTATAGCCTGCATAAAAGTAGAAGGAATTGCAGAAGCCATTTTGTGATGAATCTGTATAGTGAGACGACGTCACAGCTCAGCAAATAAAATAGTGAATAAATTCTACAGTCAGTGTGTGTAACTTCACAGCAGTGAAGAAGATTAGCGTGTGAGGAATAGACTGTTGGTTATTACCAATTATGATCGTTTACCCATAGCCATATATTTTAACATTATTAGTCACACAAAAAACTCTACCTGCTGATATAGGAATAATTTGAAGATGAATAGCATTGTACTGCTAACTGGCCACCTTAATGAAAGTGCAGCTACAGGGAGAAAATGAACTTATTTCCTACCAGGAGCCTGCCGGCTTTTTAATTATGGGGTCATGAATGCGGCAGCTGTCTGACATGTGATTCCTTTTGGCGCCAGATTTGAATTTGCAATCTATTTAAACAGCATGTAGTGATATTGTACAGTACGTTCATAGCATCTCCTGAGAAAGAAGTCCTCGTGACTTTGAAACGCGTTGAGAGAGAATAAACCATCATCTTATTTCTTCAATACACCTGGACATTCATTTTTTTACAGCAGCGCGGATGGTATCCACAGATTCCTAAATTGTGTATCTTGAATCGGTCACTAGTTTGACCTGGTGGATCTGCTGCAGCTGTTAAACTCTGCTGAGTTTCTTATGCTATTTCTTTGAGAACATGAAGTGAGTGCAATCTCATTGTATATTTTGGAATTTTTTAGCGGATAAGACCCTATTGCTCTTTTCTTTCCTGCAGTTAATTTGGCTAGGGTTAGAAATAGTGCTGACTACTGGGTTGCCACTCTGTTGGATCCACGGTACAAGAGTAAATTTAGCCAGATGCTTCCCCTCTGGAGAGGGAAGCGTGCATGCTGGAGTATCAAAACATGCTTGTAGGCAATCTTAAGGGTGGTTTTCCCCAAGACTGCAGTGAGGCACACAGTGTGCGTCCCAGTTCTATACGTCCAACCCCAGGAACATCGAGGCGTCATCGCAAAAACTTTAGCAGCAGCAGTTTAAGTGGCATAAGCAATTTCTGTGCGTTGTTTCACACATTTTTTAGACCAGTCAATGCACCAGCAGAACAGAGTACAAGTCTGACATTGCCTGAGCTCGCCTGTCACACCTTTAAGGTTTTGTCATGCCCGGCAGCCAGCGTTCTCTGAGAACGTGTCTTCAGCGCCGCTGCTGGTGTCTTGACGGATAAGTGCATCCGGCTTTCGTCTAAAAGTGTAGACCATCTAATTTTCATGAATATGAACAAGTCATGGATCTCCAATGACTTTTGCACCCCAGTCTGAGACTTGGCAGACTAGGAGATGGTTGTAGTTTTTAGTGTCATGCTTTGATCTCGCATTATTGCTGTTCGTGACGCCACCCGTGGTATTCGGTCAGGGGACCGACGCTGCAATGCAGATCCTCTGGGATGATGAAAGGGCAGCAGAGATGGTTAAGCTCTCCACAGGTAGAGCTGTGTCCCAGGGCAGTTAGGATATTAAAGGTGATGTTGGTGGTAAGTGTGGTGCAGGGCAGGTGACGCAGGAATAATTCAGAAGACAAGGCAGGGTGCAGTTTCCAACGTTTTACTCACAGTTCACTTGTGCACAGATGCCTGCTTGGTGCTGTGTCCTCCTGGTGAGCGGTCCAGCAAACTCCCAGGTAGATCAGGATACACCTTTCCAGGACTCCCTTCAGTATGTTCATCTCCTAGCCGTCTTACTGCACTGGCTTCCTCCCTTCAGCCCAGCACCTACACAATCAGTGTCCCAAGCCAGCAGCCTCTGAGTCCCCTTGCTCCTATATGTCTGCCTTTTCGGCGATTAATTGTGGATGTGGCTGGGGCAACTACAGCTACCCCTGCCTCTGGCTTGCAAGCTGAGTCTTGTAGTCCTCCACTAGTCTCGGGGGCCGGTTCCCCACTGCGACATGGTCCCTCCACTACTAGATTGGGCCCCACGGGTGGCTTCTGCACTTCCCGTGCCCCTAGGACCCCTTCTGTCCCCCCCGGGGGACAAAAAATTTAAATATTGATAAATGGAGAATGTCCTTAACTCTGTATGATAACTTATGCCACCACCAAACCCAAGAAACTGAGAACATGTTATGGTGGTATGGTCATACAAGTCCAGGGGTTTTTCATCTTTTCAGATAAACAAGTTGGCCCCCATTGCCAGTAAGTAATAATGATAAAGGCAGTTTTAAACATTGATTAAAAAAAGGAATCATTTTGTCAAACCCTTAGAATACAAGCCATCAACTAAATTCCCACTAAAAGAGCCAAAATGTGTTAAAAGCCACAAGTGAACTAAAGACCAAAAGATTCTAAAACTCATGATTATGTTCTTTTTTCCCTTTATATGTTTATATATAACATGATCATGAATTAAATATCAAATCATATGCTATAATTTATGACAAAAGGAGGGGGGAAAAACAACAAAGGGGAAGGGGTGCTTTCTTCTGACTTACTGAAAATAATGGAATGTGACAAAGTCAAAGTACTTTTATCTATGCGGCTACATCTCCCCCTTTTGGTCAAGAAGCTCCTAGAGTGTTCTAGTCTGGAGATCCAGGTCTGTCTGAATAAGGCCTAAACCTCACTAATTGAAGAACAGTAAAACACAAGCAGATTTCATCCTTGGGATCACTGGAAAATTTTCCATTTGCAGGATGCAGTCTGAGGTTTGGCAAATCCTAAACCTCAAGGATTGAAGGTTTGAAGATGATATTGTTTAATGTGTCCATCTTCCGTCATCATGAGTTACAAGACTTTGATTACTTCTTGAACGATCTTCTCCATGGGGTCATATGTGGACATCTGAGATGACATGTGGTTGTGCTTTTCATTTAGCAGTATAACATGTGCTCTTTTGCTATTCTCATCCCAGATGCTGATGTTTAGGTGAAAGAATCTGACTTCTATTCCCCCAAGTTTAACATGATCAGAACAGATTTAGCAATATTCCTGATCTCACAGTTAGGACATACACAATGATAACTGATGGATATCTATGGGGATTACTTGAATTGCAGTGATAGTAAATTGAATGTCATTTCTATTATATTTAAGGACAACATATACTGAGTGTCCATAAACCCTGAGGGTCTAAGTCCCGATACATGTCAAAAGAGTGTCCTCTTTTCCGCTCATCCATTTGCATCCTTGGCTTAATAAAGTGTACATATGAGCTCCATAGAGAGATGAGAATAAACTACTGTCAGGCACCTCTGGCAGTTGCTTATCTCCCATGAGAACAAAAAATAAGGTATGTTGAACCCAGATGGTCACACCAAAATAGGTGGTTCAGACATTACTAGTAGAACTAAACATCTATTACTTATTTTCACCGCTCACTAAATCAACCCTTCTATATAAAACGCTTCCTGACAATCTATAATAATTATAGAATTTTTGGAGGGTCTAGGATACTAAAGCCCTGGTGTTACTGCACCACATCAAACCAGGCTTGCTATAAGATAGTGAAAAATGTAAAATTTTGGCACTCGTGTAGTCGCTCCAGTGCTTACTGTAGGAAATCAATTCATACAATTGTTTTTTCACTTGAAAAAGATGTTAGTACAGCACTGAAACGCGTTGAAGAAGTAAAAACCGTCCAACTCATCTTGGTCCTAAGGATTCTTTATTACAGCAGCGCAACCTGTTATCGTCCAAATTGGTCAATCCATAGAAGTAGAAGTAGTAAACTATGGCATTCGACATTTCACTCCTTCTGGACCTTTTCAAGGCCTGTGTCATGATTTTCTCTTCCTGGACCTTTATCAAGGTCTGTGTTATGATGGCCCTACAAGAGTAGCTATCTAAGTAATATGAGCTGTGCTTCTAAGCGGATCATGAAACTGCACTTGATAAAGGTCCAAGAGAGCTGAAACATTGGCAAGGCTTATGCATTATCAAATGCTGTTTTCCCAATGAAACATGATTTTTACATAACATGTCAAGTGTTGTGGCTTCCTTCTTACTGCTTTTAAATACACCTGTAGGGGAGTGGGCCGCTGCTGTGTGCCCAGGCCAGAACCAAAGGGGCTGTCACATAAGTTCCTAGGGAGAAGGTGCCCAGGGAAGAAACTGCAGGATGACTCAGAGACTGTTCTGAAAGGTTCGGGGGCGGGGCAGATATAAAAGGAGCACAGGAGACCAGCAGGAGGGAGTTGAACCAGAGACAGGCAGGAGGAAGAAAGGAGAGACCTGCTGAGGAGTGGAGAGGATGATCAAGCCAGCTACCATGCGTGAGCAGACTCAGGGACTCACGTGACTCAGGGAGAGGACGAACCCCGGTGGAGCGCAGAAGTAGGAGAACTGTGAGGCCTTCATCCGCCACTGCCTCACTCCAGCACACGGTTGCGGACTGTCCTCCTCCAGCAGTGACCGCCGCTGCCCCACTCCAGCCCGCGGTTGCAGCCTGTCTGCTTGCAGCCGGAACCGCCGCTGTCTCTCTCCAGCCCTCGGCTGCGGCCTGTCCCGTACTATCCGAGACCGCCGCTGTCTCACTCCAGCCCGTGGCCTGTCCCGTACTATCCGCAGCTGCTATTGACCACTACAGCCGCGGCTGCAGCCTACCAAGCAGAGCTCTTAGCTGCCACCATCTCGCACCCGGAAGGGGCGGACTCAACGCCAGAGTGCTACTCCAGAGCCTGTTGCGCCCCAGCTACACCCGGGTGTGGGAACGCCCGAGGTCTACGGCAGCTCCTCGTTGGCTGGGCCCAGCGGCTGAAACGCCGAATGGACATCTCTCGGACAACGACTCTGCAGGACGTCAGAGCAGGATAATTGACATTCTGTTTACTGTTAAATATAGTTCCAAGACATTTAGTCGGCCCTATCGTGGTTCTATAGTTATTGGCACTTGCCTAATAGCCGTTTGCTTATTTTATTGTGTATTGTTGTATAGCTTCCCTGCGAGGAGAATCTCTGTTAGCCACCCAGTGTTTTCTTAACCAGCATATAAAGGTTCAGTTTAAGCTTGCTCCGTCCCTGTCTCGTCACTGCATCCCGTGTACCTGCGAATACCAAATTTGGCATAGTCGGCAGGATGCAGTCTCCGAGCGCGAGCGGGGAAGCCGCAGATCAGGGGGGTGACAGCAGCCCCCGGACCAGCCTGACATTGGGGGCTGAGCCGCACACGTACCAGGGCCTATGGGGTACTCGGCACCGAGCCCTTTGAAGTCTATGGGGAATGTCACAAGTAGCACAGCTCGGTCCGTTGCCCTGGGCGCTCATTCAATGGGGGATATTTACAAGGGATTGTAGTAATAGTTTGTGATGCCACCTGTGGTTTCTGATCAGGATGACCAGCGCTGCAGGGTAAATCCTCAGAGGGGTTGTTACTGGGCAGCAAGATGTTAAGTCTTCCACGGGTAAGACTAGTCCCTCTAAGTATATGGCGGTGCAGGGTGCAGGCAATAAGTCAGACACACACAAGTCAGTCTCTTTCCATACCTTTACTGGTGGTATTTGCAGGTATGTCCCGGGAAGCTGCTCAGGGTGGAGGATGCACATCCAGGTAATCACCGAGTAGGTTTAAGGCCTCCTTTCTCTTTAATGTGTGTGAGTCCTAACTTGCGTGAAGCGAAGTTTAACTCTGTATAGAACAGCTATGCCCGGCCGACATTGTGGTGGAGCCTTCTTTTGGCAAGAACTAAGCCTTTATATGCAGCGTCCCGCTAGACTCCTGTTCTCCCTGACCCCGGTTACGTATCAGCACAATAGGGCCCCTCTGCGACTTGAAGTCCAGCAGGGTCACCGGTTTTCTCCTACTAGCCGTGAAGGAACTAGCAAGGCTTCGGACCCGGCGTCCGGTTAAGCAGAGTGGAGGCAGCAAATGTTGCTATAACGCCTCGGTCACTCTCTCCTTTGGTCACCACTCGCCCGTCGCCCTACTCTCACCCTTAACATAAGCACGGGTAGCAGTAGGTGTAGTCGTCAGCTTTCTCTCTTCCACAGCTCACTGACCGTTTCTCAGTTGACTCGTTGTTATAATAACTGTAGTCCCCTTCCTTCTTTCCCTTCATAGACTCTGTCCAGAGCAGCTCTCAGGACCTTCCGTCAGACTGAATACACGCTCGCTCCGAGAGTCACTTTCCATGTTCTTTGGGTACTAACAGTCAGAATCCACTCCCTGAGACTGCCAGAATGTTCCTGACAGGAATTATCCGTCTCTGTCTCTTCTCTCTCTAGCTCAGACTCTCGACTCTTGACTCTCAACTGCCGACTGGACTGACTACTGCTACATCTCCCACACCCTTAAATAGTCTAAGGCTCCCTCTGATGGCAATACTGGGAAGTGTGAGTGTGAATGAATATCAGGTTTTTGTAATTACCTTTCTGTGCATTCCCCAGGAAACATGTGTACCAAGCGCAGCTGGGCCACACAGGGCCATGCTGAACCACTTGCCCAAGTTCACCGGCAGTAATACCATGCTGTGGAGCTGGACAGAGCGAATGCGGGGGTTGTTCAGGATGCACCCGATGACCCCTGATCTGGAGGCTGAGGTGGCCATCATGGCATTGGAGGGAAAGGCCCAGGACTTTGTGATGCTAAGGCCCCCAGGACAACGGAATATTTTTGTCCAGGTGTTGCAGATCTTGGAGGAGACCCACGGGGACCAGACTGATGTAGGAACTGAGAACCCAGCTGTTCAGCCACATGCAGGGAGAGGGGGAGACGGTCACTCAGTACATGAATGCGCTGCAGGAGCTCTATACGGCCATCGAGCAAAAGGACGGGGTAGGCGTGGTGCCCCTTGACATTACCCTGCGTGACCTCTTGGTGACTGGAATGCGCGACCCCCTGACTAAGCAAGCCTTGTGAGACGGGTACGGGTAGACCCGCGCTTGACCTTCTCCAGTGTAGGGAGTGAGGCCCGCGCACGAGAGCGAGAGCAAAAGGTGACAGCCCCCGTGGGGAAGTCCCAGGGCATTGAAGCCTCTCTGAATGCCATCAGTGAGCCCCCGTGGGTGGGGAAATGCGACAGGAGCTGGAGAGTATAACTAGCTGAAGTGAAAAGGAAGGCCGGAGCTAGAGGCGGCCTACCGGGGCTGAACATGTCAACTTGGAGGCCCCATAACTCTCGGGGGTGTCTGGCCTCCGCGGCCAGTCACCTGCTTTAACTGTGGAGAGGTGGAGCCCCATACCCTGCAGGGACAAGTCTTCCAGCAGCTGGTGCAGGGAGCGTGAGTTCAAGAGGCTTGCCAGGAGGGAGAGGTGCTGGGGAGAATGACTGCGCCTGTAGCTCCTCAGCTGGTGCTGCCACCAGGACAGACAGTTGTTGCTCTGCCCGTCCGGGCTCATATACCGCTAAAAGGAGTAGAGGTGCAGGTGGAGCCGTGCCTCCTTGAGCATCTACCCTCCGGGCTCCTGGTGGCTCGCGCCCTGGCTACCGTGCGAAAGGGGACCATCCTCGTGCAGTGTGTCCACCTGGAGGACCAGGACATTCTCCTGAAGCCCCGTGTAGAGATGGTAAAAGTGATAAAACCATTGGAAGAGGTGCTCCCGCCCCCGACGTTGCAGATGGGAGTGAACCCAAAGGATCCCTGGGCTGTAACTGTGCACGCCGTCCAGACCGCAGGCCCCTTGCCTGAGCAGGCGGGGCGAGAAATCTTGGAGAAAATGCGAGCCGATCTCTCTTACCTCGACCCGGCCCAAATACTCCAGGTGGAAGCTCTCCTGGGTCATTACCAAAAGGTATTCACCAACTATGAGGACAATTTTGGGTGCACCACAGCCATTACACACAGCATCACCACTGAAGGGGTGGGCCCCATCAGAGAACGATATCGGCAGATTCTGACGCAGTTATACCAAGAGGTAAAGACGCTGCTGAATCAAATGCTGCAAAAAGGGGTGATCCGGGTGTAGCATCGGCGTCCCGGCCCTCTGTCAGGCAGGGACGCCGTTCCCCTTACCAGCGCTCTGCGTCCTCAGCGCCCCCAGCGTCCTCAGCGCCCCCAGCGTTCTCAGCACCCCCAGCATCCTCGGCGTCCTCATTCCGCCCTGCTGGGCCCGCGCGCTCCTTCCCTGCTGCTGGACTTAGGGCGCGCGCCCGCGCCCTCCCCGCTCTTAAAGGAGCCGCGCACATTTTCCAAATTAGTCTCCGGCCAATGCCGGAGGACTCCACCCTATATTAAGGGCTTCCTCCTTAATGGAGGTGCCCGAGCAATGTTGTTGTTGCACTGTATAACTCTGCTTCAGCCCTCAGCTCCTGTTTCCAGTTGCCTGCCTGTTACCCCTCTGTTTGCTGTCTGCCATCTGACTGCAGCCCTCCCCGGAGGTTCGGACATCACCTGCAGTGATCCCCGGCGATTACAGAGACTCTTGCCTGCTCACTTGGGAGCGATCATCTGCCATCCGACTGCAGCTCTATCCGAAGGTTCGGACTTCATCAGCAGTGATCACCGGCTACTTCAGAGACTCTTGCCTGCTCACTTGGGAGCGATCATCTGCCATCCGACTGCAGCTTTATCCGAAGGTTCGGACATCTCCAGCAGTGATCACCGGCTACTCCAGAGACTCCTGCCTGCTCGCTTGGGAGCGATCATCTGCCATCAGACTGCAGCCTACCAGGAGGCTCCAACATCTCAGGTCGTATAAGCCTGTCTATTCAGAAACTGTCCTGGTCACTTACTGTGACAACCTGCCTGTCCAGAGACTGCCCTGGTCACTTGCTGTGACAACCTGCCTGTCCAGAGACTGCCCTGGTCACTTGCTGTGACAACCTGCCTGTCCAGAGACTGCCCTGGTCACTTGCTGTGACAACCTGCCTGCCCAGAGACTGCCCTGGTCACTTGCTGTGACAACCTGCCTACCCAGAGACTGCCTGGTCACTTGCCGTGACAACCTGCCTACCCAGAGACTGCCCTGGTCACTTGCCGTGACAACCTGCCTACCCAGAGACTGCCTGGTCACTTCCCGTGAATTCCTGTCCGTATTCCCGGGCGCCACTGCTCTCTTACAAGTATACTGTCTTGTATAATAAAGCTCAGTGG
>JARQOD010000006.1:395792280-395898543 GCA_033576555.1 Oophaga sylvatica | reverse complement strand
GGCATGACAGCCGGAGGTCTCCTGGAGACCTCTATGGTTGTCAGTGCCCAGTGGTCGGCGCTCATAGCAAGTGAGTAATTCTACTACATAGAGGCAAACCGATCATCGCCTGTATGAACCAGAGCCAATTGGGTAGTGGCAGCTTCTAGCCTCCATGGAGACTACTGAAGCATGCTAAAAGTAAAAAAAAAATGTTTTTAAAAATGTAAAAAAAAATAAAAGTTCAAATCCCCTCCCTTTCGCCCAATTCAGAATAAAACAATAAAAAAAATATCAAACATACACATATTTGGTATTGCCGCATTCAGAATCACCCGATCTATCAATAAAAAAAGGATTAACCTGATCACTAATCGGTGTAGAGAAAAAAAGTCAAAACGCCAGAATTACATTTTTTTGGTTGCCACGATATTGCATTAATAATGTCAGCTCGGCACGCAAAAAATAAACCCTCACCCAACCCGAGATCACGAAAAATGGAGACATTACGGGTCTCAGAAAATAGTGGAATTTTTATTTTTTAATAAAGTTTGGATTTTTTTCACCAGTTAGATAAAAAAGAACTTAGACATGTTTGGTGTCTATGAACTCGTAATGACCTGGAGAATCATAATGGCAGGTCAGGTCTAGCATTTCGTGAACCTAGTAAAAAGCCAAACAAAAAAAAACAAAAGACAAGTGTGGGATTGCACTTTTTTTGCAATTTCACCGCACTTGGAATTTTTTTCCCGTTTTCTAGTACAAGACATGGTAAAACCAATGGTGTCGTTAAAAAGTACAACTCGTCCCGCAAAAAACAAGTCCTCACATGGCCATATTGATGAAAAAAATAAAAAAGTTATGGCTCTGGGAAGAAGGGGAGCGAAAAACGAAAATACCTCGGGGGATTAAGGGGTAACTAGACTCGAAACGCGTCAAATATATTTTTATGCCCATGCTACTATTTTAATGAAGTCATAATACAGTATTTTTGCTACTATAATTCGCTTTGCTGGATTGAAAAAAACACTTTTCACAATTTTGAACAAAGCTGCTTCATACCTCACAAGCTTTATCCATGCGTAGTGGAGTGGATCGCTCAGGAAACCAGGCTGAACAATATACATACTGTATATTGGATGGGAAGCGTTGTATCTGCAAACTTTTTTTATATTACATCTTAATCGTAGTCCTAAGATAAAAACTTCAGACTTTGACAGTGATCTGAACTGATGTTTCAACTTAAAGTTAAGCTAGGGTTTGGACGACAGTATGATTTTTATGTGGGCACCTGGCAGATGATTCTTGTGGGAGATAAGGATCCAGAATGTCCAATTTCGGACTGCCAATCCTTTTGTTCTCTAAGGGGTAAGGCTCCACCATAAATGTTGGACAGTGATTCTTTGATGGAACACACAGCTACCGATCGCGCTAATATGGAGGAGTTGGGTAAGATAGCTGCTAGCCGAGCGATCGATTGATTGACTGAACCATTGTTCAGCCAACAGCTATCTAAAGTGCATAGAGCAGTGTTTTCCAAACTCCAGTCCTCATGGACCCCAAGGGTCATATTTTCAGGATTTCCATAGTGTTGCACAGGTGAGAGAATTCCTGATGCCTTGATGATACTTCCACCACCATCTGCGCAATACAAAGGAAATCCTGAAAACATGACCCGTGGGGGCCGTGAGGACGGGAGTTTGGGAAATAATGGTATAGAGGGTCTTAAGACCTATATTGCTCACTAAAACGATTACAGGAATCCTAAACAAGGCAAAAGAGAATGCATGAAACCGGAGAGGCTCCTCTGCACCTTACAACTGCCCATAGACCAATCAACCAATCAATAGAGTGAATTCTGAGAAGCTCGATTGTTCATTAGGTGGTCTGCAAATGCTGTAAGGTCACCTTTTACCATCAGGTAATGTTAGTGACCCTGAAAACTGTAAGTCTTGTGAAGTTAGATGGGGTGGACTGAATTCCCATTTAAGCCAACTTTGTGAGTTCTGTCATTCAATATTTATTTTCCACTACGTCTCTGGCAGTTGGACATGACATTGTGTGCAGATTTCCATAATTTTACTTCCCATCAAAGCCGCTTATAATTTACAAAGCATCAGTGTTGTTTCTGTGCGTCGCCCGCTGTGACGCTCTCCGAGACTCAATCTTGTGCTAAATATTGCAGATGTGCTGCTCGTTTGGCTGCAATCAGTACAAATATGTTAGCTTGATTAGAACCGAATATCCTACTGTGTGTCAGAGAAAATGAGAAAATCATGACAAGTAAATGGCTGCAATTGTTATTGTAATTTTGCTGCATTTTTTACACCACTGTCTTTCAGTATTACTTCCAGGATTCTTTATAAGGCCTCGCTCACACGAGCGATGATTCTGTTTTTCTAAAAGAATCAGATAGATTTCTATAGAATAACACTGGTCCGAGTGGTATGTAATAAATCATCGGATAACACTCGGCCGTGTTATACGCTTATGTGAGCGAGCCCTACGTAGAGATGAGCGAATTAATTCAATGTGAAATGAATCTGTGTTGAATTTTTTTGAAGTCTCTGAATCAGGCGCAACTGAACAATTTGGGATTCACTTCTTGCAAATCAACAAAAATGCGCTCTGCCATTTTGCACATTGCAGAAGATTGTATCAGCCAGGAAAGGCTCACTTGACTCACGGTGCAGCCGGGTGGGTTTCACCATAATTCCTTGCAGCTATAATGTCACATGGTAAAGCATAGCCAATTGGGAGACACTATTATAGCCTGCATAAAAGTAGAAGGAATTGCAGAAGCCATTTTGTGATGAATCTGTATAGTGAGACGACGTCACAGCTCAGCAAATAAAATAGTGAATAAATTCTACAGTCAGTGTGTGTAACTTCACAGCAGTGAAGAAGATTAGCGTGTGAGGAATAGACTGTTGGTTATTACCAATTATGATCCGTTTACCCATAGCCATATATTTTAACATTATTAGTCACACAAAAAACTCTACCTGCTGATATAGGAATAATTTGAAGATGAATAGCATTGTACTGCTAACTGGCCACCTTAATGAAAGTGCAGCTACAGGGAGAAAATGAACTTATTTCCTACCAGGAGCCTGCCGGCTTTTAATTATGGGGTCATGAATGCGGCAGCTGTCTGACATGTGATTCCTTTTGGCGCCAGATTTGAATTTGCAATCTATTTAAACAGCATGTAGT
Source organism: Oophaga sylvatica (assembly GCA_033576555.1). Taxonomy (NCBI): domain Eukaryota; kingdom Metazoa; phylum Chordata; class Amphibia; order Anura; family Dendrobatidae; genus Oophaga; species Oophaga sylvatica. The sequence continues at coordinate 395,895,348 of JARQOD010000006.1, read as the reverse complement.
GATATTGTACAGTACGTTCATAGCATCTCCTGAGAAAGAAGTCCTAGTGACTTTGAAACGCGTTGAGAGAGAATAAACCATCATCTTATTTCTTCAATACACCTGGACATTCATTTTTTTACAGCAGCGCGGATGGTATCCACAGATTCCTAAATTGTGTATCTTGAATCGGTCACTAGTTTGACCTGGTGGATCTGCTGCAGCTGTTAAACTCTGCTGAGTTTCTTATGCTATTTCTTTGAGAACATGAAGTGAGTGCAATCTCATTGTATATTTTGGAATTTTTTAGCGGATAAGACCCTATTGCTCTTTTCTTTCCTGCAGTTAATTTGGCTAGGGTTAGAAATAGTGCTGACTACTGGGTTGCCACTCTGTTGGATCCACGGTACAAGAGTAAATTTAGCCAGATGCTTCCCCTCTGGAGAGGGAAGCGTGCATGCTGGAGTATCAAAACATGCTTGTAGGCAATCTTAAGGGTGGTTTTCCCCAAGACTGCAGTGAGGCACACAGTGTGCGTCCCAGTTCTATACGTCCAACCCCAGGAACATCGAGGCGTCATCGCAAAAACTTTAGCAGCAGCAGTTTAAGTGGCATAAGCAATTTCTGTGCGTTGTTTCACACATTTTTTAGACCAGTCAATGCACCAGCAGAACAGAGTACAAGTCTGACATTGCCTGAGCTCGCCTGTCACACCTTTAAGGTTTTGTCATGCCCGGCAGCCAGCGTTCTCTGAGAACGTGTCTTCAGCGCCGCTGCTGGTGTCTTGACGGATAAGTGCATCCGGCTTTCGTCTAAAAGTGTAGACCATCTAATTTTCATGAATATGAACAAGTCATGGATCTCCAATGACTTTTGCACCCCAGTCTGAGACTTGGCAGACTAGGAGATGGTGTAGTTTTTAGTGTCATGCTTTGATCTCGCATTATTGCTGTTCGTGACGCCACCCGTGGTATTCGGTCAGGGGACCGACGCTGCAATGCAGATCCTCTGGGATGATGAAAGGGCAGCAGAGATGGTTAAGCTCTCCACAGGTAGAGCTGTGTCCCAGGGCAGTTAGGATATTAAAGGTGATGTTGGTGGTAAGTGTGGTGCAGGGCAGGTGACGCAGGAATAATTCAGAAGACAAGGCAGGGTGCAGTTTCCAACGTTTTACTCACAGTTCACTTGTGCACAGATGCCTGCTTGGTGCTGTGTCCTCCTGGTGAGCGGTCCAGCAAACTCCCAGGTAGATCAGGATACACCTTTCCAGGACTCCCTTCAGTATGTTCATCTCCTAGCCGTCTTACTGCACTGGCTTCCTCCCTTCAGCCCAGCACCTACACAATCAGTGTTCCAAGCCAGCAGCCTCTGAGTCCCCTTGCTCCTATATGTCTGCCTTTTCGGCGATTAATTGTGGATGTGGCTGGGGCAACTACAGCTACCCCTGCCTCTGGCTTGCAAGCTGAGTCTTGTAGTCCTCCACTAGTCTCGGGGGCCGGTTCCCCACTGCGACATGGTCCCTCCACTACTAGATTGGGCCCCACGGGTGGCTTCTGCACTTCCCGTGCCCCTAGGACCCCTTCTGTCCCCCCCGGGGACAAAAAATTTAAATATTGATAAATGGAGAATGTCCTTAACTCTGTATGATAACTTATGCCACCACCAAACCCAAGAAACTGAGAACATGTTATGGTGGTATGGTCATACAAGTCCAGGGGTTTTTCATCTTTTCAGATAAACAAGTTGGCCCCCATTGCCAGTAAGTAATAATGATAAAGGCAGTTTTAAACATTGATTAAAAAAAGGAATCATTTTGTCAAACCCTTAGAATACAAGCCATCAACTAAATTCCCACTAAAAGAGCCAAAATGTGTTAAAAGCCACAAGTGAACTAAAGACCAAAAGATTCTAAAACTCATGATTATGTTCTTTTTTCCCTTTATATGTTTATATATAACATGATCATGAATTAAATATCAAATCATATGCTATAATTTATGACAAAAGGAGGGGGAAAAACAACAAAGGGGAAGGGGTGCTTTCTTCTGACTTACTGAAAATAATGGAATGTGACAAAGTCAAAGTACTTTTATCTATGCGGCTACATCTCCCCCTTTTGGTCAAGAAGCTCCTAGAGTGTTCTAGTCTGGAGATCCAGGTCTGTCTGAATAAGGCCTAAACCTCACTAATTGAAGAACAGTAAAACACAAGCAGATTTCATCCTTGGGATCACTGGAAAATTTTCCATTTGCAGGATGCAGTCTGAGGTTTGGCAAATCCTAAACCTCAAGGATTGAAGGTTTGAAGATGATATTGTTTAATGTGTCCATCTTCCGTCATCATGAGTTACAAGACTTTGATTACTTCTTGAACGATCTTCTCCATGGGGTCATATGTGGACATCTGAGATGACATGTGGTTGTGCTTTTCATTTAGCAGTATAACATGTGCTCTTTTGCTATTCTCATCCCAGATGCTGATGTTTAGGTGAAAGAATCTGACTTCTATTCCCCCAAGTTTAACATGATCAGAACAGATTTAGCAATATTCCTGATCTCACAGTTAGGACATACACAATGATAACTGATGGATATCTATGGGGATTACTTGAATTGCAGTGATAGTAAATTGAATGTCATTTCTATTATATTTAAGGACAACATATACTGAGTGTCCATAAACCCTGAGGGTCTAAGTCCCGATACATGTCAAAAGAGTGTCCTCTTTTCCGCTCATCCATTGCATCCTTGGCTTAATAAAGTGTACATATGTGCTCCATAGAGAGATGAGAATAAACTACTGTCAGGCACCTCTGGCAGTTGCTTATCTCCCATGAGAACAAAAAATAAGGTATGTTGAACCCAGATGGTCACACCAAAATAGGTGGTTCAGACATTACTAGTAGAACTAAACATCTATTACTTATTTTCACCGCTCACTAAATCAACCCTTCTATATAAAACGCTTCCTGACAATCTATAATAATTATAGAATTTTTGGAGGGTCTAGGATACTAAAGCCCTGGTGTTACTGCACCACATCAAACCAGGCTTGCTATAAGACAGTGAAAAATGTAAAATTTTGGCACTCGTGTAGTCGCTCCAGTGCTTACTGTAGGAAATCAATTCATACAATTGTTTTTTCACTTGAAAAAGATGTTAGTACAGCACTGAAACGCGTTGAAGAAGTAAAAACCGTCCAACTCATCTTGGTCCTAAGGATTCTTTATTACAGCAGCGCAACCTGTTATCGTCCAAATTGGTCAATCCATAGAAGTAGAAGTAGTAAACTATGGCATTCGACATTTCACTCCTTCTGGACCTTTTCAAGGCCTGTGTCATGATTTTCTCTTCCTGGACCTTTATCAAGGTCTGTGTTATGATGGCCCTACAAGAGTAGCTATCTAAGTAATATGAGCTGTGCTTCTAAGCGGATCATGAAACTGCACTTGATAAAGGTCCAAGAGAGCTGAAACATTGGCAAGGCTTATGCATTATCAAATGCTGTTTTCCCAATGAAACATGATTTTTACATAACATGTCAAGTGTTGTGGCTTCCTTCTTACTGCTTTTAAATACACCTGTAGGGGAGTGGGCCGCTGCTGTGTGCCCAGGCCAGAACCAAGGGGCTGTCACATAAGTTCCTAGGGAGAAGGTGCCCAGGGAAGAAACTGCAGGATGACTCAGAGACTGTTCTGAAAGGTTCGGGGGCGGGGCAGATATAAAAGGAGCACAGGAGACCAGCAGGAGGGAGTTGAACCAGAGACAGGCAGGAGGAAGAAAGGAGAGACCTGCTGAGGAGTGGAGAGGATGATCAAGCCAGCTACCATGCGTGAGCAGACTCAGGGACTCACGTGACTCAGGGAGAGGACGAACCCCGGTGGAGCGCAGAAGTAGGAGAACTGTGAGGCCTTCATCCCCACTGCCTCACTCCAGCACACGGTTGCGGACTGTCCTCCTCCAGCAGTGACCGCCGCTGCCCCACTCCAGCCCGCGGTTGCAGCCTGTCTGCTTGCAGCCGGAACCGCCGCTGTCTCTCTCCAGCCCTCGGCTGCGGCCTGTCCCGTACTATCCGAGACCGCCGCTGTCTCACTCCAGCCCGTGGCCTGTCCCGTACTATCCGCAGCTGCTATTGACCCACTACAGCCCGCGGCTGCAGCCTACCAAGCAGAGCTCTTAGCTGCCACCATCTCGCACCCGGAAGGGGCGGACTCAACGCCAGAGTGCTACTCCAGAGCCTGTTGCGCCCCAGCTACACCCGGGTGTGGGAACGCCCGAGGTCTACGGCAGCTCCTCGTTGGCTGGGCCCAGCGGCTGAAACGCCGAATGGACATCTCTCGGACAACGACTCTGCAGGACGTCAGAGCAGGATAATTGACATTCTGTTTACTGTTAAATATAGTTCCAAGACATTTAGTCGGCCCTATCGTGGTTCTATAGTTATTGGCACTTGCCTAATAGCCGTTTGCTTATTTTATTGTGTATTGTTGTATAGCTTCCCTGCGAGGAGAATCTCTGTTAGCCACCCAGTGTTTTCTTAACCAGCATATAAAGGTTCAGTTTAAGCTTGCTCCGTCCCTGTCTCGTCACTGCATCCCGTGTACCTGCGAATACCAAATTTGGCATAGTCGGCAGGATGCAGTCTCCGAGCGCGAGTGGGGAAGCCGCAGATCAGGGGGGTGACAGCAGCCCCCGGACCAGCCTGACATTGGGGGCTGAGCCGCACACGTACCAGGGCCTATGGGGTACTCGGCACCGAGCCCTTTGAAGTCTATGGGGAATGTCACAAGTAGCACAGCTCGGTCCGTTGCCCTGGGCGCTCATTCAATGGGGGATATTTACAAGGGATTGTAGTAATAGTTTGTGATGCCACCTGTGGTTTCTGATCAGGATGACCAGCGCTGCAGGGTAAATCCTCAGAGGGGTTGTTACTGGGCAGCAAGATGTTAAGTCTTCCACGGGTAAGACTAGTCCCTCTAAGTATATGGCGGTGCAGGGTGCAGGCAATAAGTCAGACACACACAAGTCAGTCTCTTTCCATACCTTTACTGGTGGTATTTGCAGGTATGTCCCGGGGAAACTGCTCAGGGTGGAGGATGCACATCCAGGTAATCACCGAGTAGGTTTAAGGCCTCCTTTCTCTTTAATGTGTGTGAGTCCTAACTTGCGTGAAGCGAAGTTTAACTCTGTATAGAACAGCTATGCCCGGCCGACATTGTGGTGGAGCCTTCTTTTGGCAAGAACTAAGCCTTTATATGCAGCGTCCCGCTAGACTCCTGTTCTCCCTGACCCCGGTTACGTATCAGCACAATAGGCCCCTCTGCGACTTGAAGTCCAGCAGGGTCACCGGTTTTCTCCTACCCAGCCGTGAAGGAACTAGCAAGGCTTCGGCCCGCGTCCCGTTTTTGGATTTTTAAATTTTCCCCTGGAAAAAAACTACTGTTCCCCCACCCTTTTTAAAAAAACCCAAATAAAAAAATTTTCTTTAAGGGGTTTTTCCCCCCCGGGAGGGCCCCCCAAACGGGGAATGTGATGGGAATAAAAATTTTTTCAAGGGTTTTGACATTTTCCCGGGTGGCCCCAACGGGGGGGGGAAACCAAGTTCCAAAAGGGGGGGGGCGGGGGGGGCCAACAGGGCCCCCGGAACCACCTTGAAAAATTGGGGGGCCCGGAATACCCCAACCGTTTAAAAGGGCGGCAATGGGGGGGTTCGGGGGCCCACCGAAAACCCCCTTTTTTAAAGGCTTTAGGGGATTTTGGCTTTTGGGGGGAAAAGGGGGCCCGGCCTTTTTTTTTCCCCTTGGGGCCCCAAAAAGGGGAAAGGGGGGAATTTTATTTTTTTTTTTTTCCAGGGTTTTTGCCGGGAATCGGGGGGCCCCACCGGGCCGGGGGAAACCCTTAAGGGGGGAACGGGGGGCCAAAAGTTTTTAAGGCCCTTCCCCGGGAGGGGGGGGAACGTTCCCTTTCAGAAAAAGGGGGGTTGCAGGGGGCTCTAATTCCATAAAAAAAAAATTTTATTTTTTAATATTAAAATTTTTTTAAATAAATAAATTTTGAAATTTTAATTCATTTTTTTTTTTTAATTTTAAATTTTAAATTTAAATTTTAAAATTTAATTAAAAAAAAATAAATTTTTAATTTTTTTTAATAAAAAAATTAAAATTTTAAAAAATAAAAGGGGGATTTTTTAAAAAATTTAAATTAAAATTTTTTATAAATTTAAACCAATTAAAATTAATTTTTAAAATTTAATATTTAAAAAACCCAAAATTATTTTTTTTTTGTTTTTAAAAAAAAAAAAATGTTTTATAAAAAAAAAGGGTTTTAACTTTTCCTTTTTTAAAATTTTTTAAAAAAATTCCCCCAATTAAAATTTTGGGATTATAAATTAATTTAAATTAGTTTTTTTTTAAAAAGGGGTTTAAATTTTAAAAAAAATAAAAATTTTTTTTTTTTATTTTTTTAACCTTTCAAAATTTATTAACCCCCAAAAAAAAACCCCCCCTTAATAATTTTTTTTTTTTTTAAAAATTAAAATTTTAAAAAACCCTTCCCCAAATTTTCACAATTAATCCCCTTTCCTTTCTTTTTCTTTAAAAAATTTAAAATTTTCCATTTTAAAAATTTTCTTTTAAAAAAAAAAATTTTAATTTTTTTAAATTTAAAAATTTTTTAAATCATTTTGTAAAATTTTTCTTTTTTTAAAAAAAAATTTTTTAAAATCCCCAAACCCCCAAAAAAACCCCCCCTATCCCCAATTTTCCATTAAAAAATTTTGGGTTAAAAAACAAAAACCAAATCCAAAAAAAAACCCCTTTTCAATAAAAAATTTTTTTTCCCACATCAAAACCCAAAAATAAACAAAAAAACCCCCAAAATTTTTTGGGGGGAAACCCCCCAATTTTTTAAAAAAAAACCCCCCATTTCTAAACCCAAAATAAAAAAATAAAAAAAATTAAATATTTTAAAAAAAAAGGGGGCCACCCGAGAAAAAAAGGGGGGGGGGTTTGGGCGTTTTTTTGCCCCTTTAAATTTTTTACCCGGGCGTGCCCCTCTTGGGGGGACGGGTTTTCCCCGCCCCCCCGGGGGACAAAAAGCAACCCCTTGGGTGAGAGGGGGGGGGTAGGGGTTTTGCCCCCGGCGCTTGACCTTTTTTTTCCCAGTGTGGGGGGGTGGGGGGGCCCGGGCGCACGAGAGCGAGAGAAAAAAAGGGTTTCCCCAACCCCCCCGGGGGGGGAAGCCCCCGGGGGCTTTTTAAAGGGCCCCCTCTGAATGCCTTTCATTTTGGGGGGGCCCCCCGGGTTGGGGGGGGGAAAAATTGGGGGGGAAAAGGAGCTGGGGGAGTATAACAAGTTTGAAGGGAAAAAGGGAAGGGGGCCGGGGAAAGCCTAGAGGGGGGGGCCAAAACCGGGCCCCCCAGGAAACTTTGGTTAAAAATTTTGGGGGGCCCCAAAAAACTCTGGGGTTGGGTTTGGGGCCTCCGGGGCCATTCACCCCCTTTAAAAATGTGGGGAGGGGGGTTCCCCTTTCCCCTTGCGGGGGCCCAAGGGGGGTTTTCCCCAACCAAGTGGTGCGGGGGGAGCTTTGGAATTTCCCAAGAGGCTTGGGCCGGGGGGAGGGAAAAAGGTTGCTGGGGGGAAGGGGGGTTTTTTGGGGCCGGAAAATTCCTCGCTGGTGCCCCAAAACCCGGGCCCGCCCAGTTTTTGGTTTCCTCCCCGGGCCCGGGGGGGCTAAATTTTTTTTAAAACCGTTTTTTTAAAAGGGGAAGTTGGGGGTTTTTGGCCAGGGGGGAAAGGCCTTTCCCTTTTCCGGGGAGCTTTTTTAAAACCCCCGGGCTCCTGGGGGGGCTGCGCCCCCGGGGTTTTACCTTTTGGGGGAAAGGGGGGACCTTTTCCTCGTCCCCGTGTTTTTCCCCGGGGGAGGGCCCCGGGGGGGGACTTTTCCCCCTAAAGGGGCCCCGGGGTAGGGGGAAGGGGTTAAAAGTGAAAAAAACCATTGAAAAAAGGGTGTTTCCCCCCCCGGGGAGGGTTTGCGGGAGGGGGAAGGGGGAAACCAAAAAGGGGGCCCCCCTTTGGGCTGAAAAAACTGTCAGGGGCCGTCCGGGGGAACCGGGGGGGGCCCTTTGGGGGCCGGGGGGCCAGGCGGGGCGAAAAATTTTTTGGGGAGAAAAAATGGGGAAGGCCGACCCTCTCTTACCTCGCCCCGGGGCCCCAAAAATCCTCCCAGGGGGGAAGGGGGGCCTCCCGGGGTCATTACCAAAGGTTTTCCCAAAAAAATATGAGGGAAAAAAATTTGGGGGGCAACCACAGCCCTTTAAAAAACCAACGGGGAAACCCACCCCCCTAAAGGGGGGGGCCCCCCCATCAGAAAAAGGGATATGGGGCCCCAGATTTTTGGAACGCGGGTTTTTAACCAAAGGGGGGGTTTTAAAAAGGACCCTCCCTGAATTTTTCAAATGTTTCCCCAAAAAGGGGGGGGACCCGGGGTTACCCTTTCGGGGGGTCCCGGGGGCCCTCTGTCGGGGCGGGGGGAGGGGGGGCCTTTTTTTTTCCCTTTTTTACCCCCGTTTCTGCCCCCTCAGCCCCCCCCCACTTTTCCTCAGGGGGGGCCCCCAGCTTTCCTCACACCCCAAACCAACTTTCCTCGGCTTTTTCCTTTTTTCCCTCCCCCCTTTTGCGGGGCCCCCCCCGGGGGGCCCCCTTTCCCTGCTGCGGGGGGGGATTTTGGGGGGCCCGGCGCCCCCGGGGGCCCCCCCCCCGCTTTTTAAAGGGGGAAGCCGCGCCCTTTTTTAAAAATTTTAGTCGGGGGGGGCCAAATTTTGGGCCCGGGGGGGAAACTCCCCCCCCCAAATTTTTAAAGGGTTTCCCTTTTTAAAGGGGGAGGGGGGGCCCAAAAGCATTTTTGGGTTGGGTTTTGCCCTGTAAAACTCTGCTTCACCCCCCTTCGTTTCCTTTTCCCCAGTTCCCTTTCCCTTTTTTAAAACCCCGTCTTTTTTTTGCGGGCTGCCATCGGGGGACGGGGCGGGCCCCCCCCCCCGGAGGTTCGGACACACCTGAAATGGGGGGTTCCCCGCGCTTCCCAGGGGGGGAACCTTTTGGGCCTCCCCTCATTTGGGGGAGCGACCCATTTTTCCACCCGGGACGGGGGCGGCCCCTACCCAAAGGGGTTTGGGGGGATTTTTTCCAAGCATTTAATCCCCGGGGGTTTACTTCAGAACTTTTGGGCCGGGCTCACTTGGGGCGATAAATTTTTCCCCTTTCCCAAACCTGCACCTTTACCCGGGGAAGGTTGGGACTTTTCCCCCAGCAGGGGAATCCCGGGTTTAATTTCCAAGGGGGGGGGACTCCTCCCTGCCCCGGGTTTGGGGGGTTTTTCTTTTTGGCCAAACAATTTTGCCGGGCCCACCAGGGGGGGGGGCCTTCCCAAACATCTCAGGTCTTTTTAAGGGCCGGGTCTTTCGGGAAAAAAAAAATTTTTTTGCCCCTGGTCATTTTTACTGGGGACCCCCCTCCCCCTGTCCAGGGGATTTTGCCCGGGGGCCCCATTTGGGGCTGGGGGGGGGAAAAAACCCCCCGCCCAAAGGGGGGAATTTGCCCGGCCCATTTTGCTGGGGACAACCTCCCTGTCCCAGGGGGACGGGGCCCCCGGGGTTAAACTTGTTTTGTGAAAAAAAAACCTGCCGGGCCCGGGGGAACTCCCCCTTGGTCACTTTTTGGGGGGGAAAAAAACCATCCCTCCCCCAGGGGGGGGGATTTGGCCCTTGGGGTCACTTGCCGGACAACCGGGGCCTTTTAACCCAAAAGGGGGATTTGCCCGGGGCCCCATTTTTGGGGGGAAAACAAATCCTCCCCTACCCAGGGGTGTCCCTTGTAAAATTTCCCGGGGGAATTTTTCCCGCCCCGAATTTTCCCCCGGGCCCCCCACCGGCTCTCTTAAAAGTTTTACTGTTTTTGTTTAAAAAAAAAGCTAAAGGGGGTTTTTTTCACCTACCGGGGGACCCTTTAAACGGGTTTGGGCCCTGGGGCCCCCAGGGGAACCCGGGGGCCACCCCCCCCCCTTTTTCACCCCCCGGGAATTGTGTCATAAAACCTTTTTCCCCCCAGAGGCCCCAAAAGGGGGGCCAAATTCCCCCCGGGGTTTCCAACCTGCGGAACTTTTAAAATTTCCCGCCCGGACCCGGGAAATTTTTTCCCCCCACCCCAACCCCCCCGCGGGGCCCAAATGACCCCTTTTTAAAACCGGGCCCCGGGGGGCCTTTCGTGTTTCCCAAATTTTTCCGTTTTTTTTCCCTTTCCCCCGGCCCCCGCTTTCAGTTTTCCCCCCTTTGGTTTTGGGGGGGGGAACCCTTTGGCTCGGCCCTTCGTGGTTTTTTTTAAAAACCAGTGCCCCTTTTTGGCTTTTCAAAAATTTCCCGGAACCCCCCCCTTTTCTCGGGCCCGGGGGCCAAAAATTTTTTGGCCTTTTTAAAATTTATGTCCCATTCCCCGGGGAGAGGGCCTCGGGGGCCGGGCCCAACCCTTTTCGGGGGAAAGGGGAAAGTTTTCCTCTGGTTTTTCGGGACCGGGGCCTGTTTTTTCTCTGGGGCCTTCCGGAAGGTTTTTGGGACAAAAACCCGGGGGAAGGGAAAGGGCCCTCCTCTGCCCCCATTTTCTTTTGGGGTTTTTCCGTCAGGGGAAACCCTCACCTTTGGGGTTCCTTTTAAGGGGCCAAATAGGGGTTGAAACTCTTTTCCCAATTTGGGCCCTTGGGACAATAACCCCCTTTGGTTTTTTCGGTTTTTTTTTTGGGGGGGGGTTCTGCCGGGGCCCGTATTAAAGGGAATTAAAAATTTTTCCGGGGGGGGGGCCCCTTTTTCCCAAACCTTTCCCTTAAATGTTTTTTAATAAAATTTTTCCCAATCAAAAATTGGATTTTTTGGGCCCCCGGGGAAACGTCCCCAAAGGGGAAGGTTTCCCCCCGTGAAAAGGGGGGTTTTCCCCGTCTTCCCCCAACCCTTTCTTTTTGGGGGGGGAACCTATAAACCCCCCTTCCTTTTTTCTCCCCCGGGAAGCCCCCAACTGCGACCCTTTTTTGCGGGGTTCCGGACCGGGACCAAGGGGGAAAAAACCCCCGGGTTCGGGGATCCAGGGGGGGCCGGACCAAAGGGAGGGGGGGGGTTCTTCTACTTGGCAGAAAGGGACACGGGTTTTCCGGGAACCGGGCCGGGGAGGGGGGGTTGGGGGGGGAAAAAGGGCCTGGGGCAAGGTTGGGGGGGGGGGAGAGGCCCCACCTGGGGGACCGGGAATAAAATCCTCTTCTTTTCCTCTGCCCCTTTTTTCGTTCCTTTTTTTTCGGGGGGTTTTAAAAGGAAACCTTTTAACTTCAAAAGGGGGCCCCCCCCAAAATTTGATTCTGGGGGGCGGGCGGGGAAAATTCTTTTTTTTCCCCACGGGGGCTCTAGTAGGGGGGAAGTTCGCTTTTTCCCCCCCAAAAACCGGGGGGTTAAAAACCGTATCTGTTGGGGCGGGTGGAGGGGGGGTCCCCTTTTTAAACCCCTTTTCCCCCAAAAAAAAAAAAACCCTTACCCCAACCCCAAGCCAAAAACCCCGGCAGGGGGGGGGAATTTTTGGGTTTTTTTTGGGGGGGGAGCATTTCTTTTCATTTTTTTCCCCGGACTCTTAAATTTTTCTTTTTTTTTTTACTAGGTTCCCCCTTGGGGGCCCCAAAAAAAACTTTTGGGAAAACCCTTTTGCTGGGGCTGGGGAAGGCGGGGGGGAATTTTTTTTCGCTGGGGGGGGGGGGGGGGGACTTTTCTTTTTAAAAATTTTTTTTTTCGGGGGCCCGGGGCCTTTTTTTCCCGCCCGGGGTTTTTTTTCCCAAAACCTGCAAAATTTTTTTCCCCCAAAATTTTCCCCTTTTCCCAAAAAAATTTGGGGCATTTCGCGGTTTTTTTTTTTAAATTTTAAAAAGGGGGAAACAGGGGGGGGGGGGACTTTTTACCCCCCGAATGGGGGGGGCCAAAGTTTTTCCCCCCCCCGATCGCCGGGGCCCCCCCCGGGTTTTAAAAAACGCCTCCCCGGGGGCGTTTTTAAAAACCCCATTGCCGCTGAGGGGGCCGGGGGTTCCAAAAACGGGGAAAATTTCGGGGGGAAAATTTTTTGCAAAAGGGGGGGGGGGGTTCTTTTTTTTTAAATTTTTCCCTTTTCCCCCCCGGGAGCAGGTTTTTTTTTTTTTAAAAAAAAAAAGACATTTTTTCCCGTCCCCCTTTTAAAGGGGGGGATTTTACAGGGGGCCTTTTAAAATTTTTTTTACGTGAAGAAAAAAGGAAAACCCATTTTCCGCTTCTTTTTCCGGGGGGGGGTTTTTTTTTGGATTCGTTTTTTGGGGGGGGGCTGGGGGGGAAATCCCCATTTTAAATTTTTTGGGCCCCTTTTTTTTGGAGCTTTTCAACCCGGGTTTTTGAAAACCCCTCGAGGAGATAAATTTTGGGAAAAGGGCCCCTTTTAAAAACCCGGGGGGGGGCCACTAGGGGAGTAATTTTTTTTTAAAAGGGCCCTTTTGGTCTTCGGGGAAAGCTCCAGCATTTTTTTTCGGGGGAAAGGGTTTGGGGCCCATGACATTTTTGGGGGCCCTTTTCCCCAAACCCCCTTGGGGGGTTTTGGGGTTTTTTACCTTGGGGACATTTTTGGGGGCTTTTTTTTTCCGGGGGTTTTTTCCCCCATTTTCCTCCCCGGGGGGGGTTTTGGGTTTTTTTTCGGGGTTTTTTTCTAAAAGGGCCGGGGCGGGGAATTTTTCCCCCCTCTTCCCCCCCAAATTTTTGGGGAATTTGGCCCCCCTTTTTTGGGGGGGGAATTTTATTTCCCCTTTCGGGGGTTTTTTTATCTTTTTAAGGGGTTTTTTCAAAGGGGGGGGGGGAAGAAAAAACTTTTCCCCCCCCCCCCCCCCCCCCCCCCCCCCCCCCAAAAAAAAAAAAACCCCCCCCCCCCCCCCCCCCCCCCCCCCCCCCCCCCCCCCCCCCCCCCCCCCCCCCCCCCCCCCCCCCCCCCCCCCCCCCCCCCCCCCCCCCCCCCCCCCCCCCCCCCCCCCCCCCCCCCCCCCCCCCCCCCCCCCCCCCCCCCCCCCCCCCCCCCCCCCCCCCCCCCCCCCCCCCCCCCCCCCCCCCCCCCCCCCCCCCCCCCCCCCCCCCCCCCCCCCCCCCCCCCCCCCCCCCCCCCCCCCCCCCCCCCCCCGGGGGGGGAAAAGGGGGGCCCCGGGGCCTGGGGGGTTTAAAGGGGGGCCCTTTCCCCGGGTTTTTCCCCGGGTTTTTGCAAAAATTTTTAACCGGGGGTTTCCCCTTCAAAAACCCCCATTTTTTCCCCCCCCCCCGGGGGGACTCCCCAAAAACTCAGCGCCCCCCCCCCCCCGGGGTTTGAAAACCCCAAAAAAAAGTGGGGAAAAGGGGCCCCCAAGCAGAGGGGGGCCTTTTTTTTCCTTGAAAAAAGGCCTTTTTTTTTTCCGGGGTCCTTTTGGGTGCATGGGGGCCCGGGGGAAGGGGGAAACCCCAAAACCATTTTTTCCGGGGGGGGGGGGGGGGAGGGGTTCCTCTGCGGGGAAAGGGGGGGGGGAGGGGGGTACTTATAAAAAATTTTTTTTACCCGGGGGAAAAAAGGGGTTTTCCTTTGGTTTTCTTTTTTTCCAAAAAACTCTTCCCCTTTTTCCCCCAAAAGGGGGGAAAAAATTTTCCCATAAGAAAACGGGGGGGTTTTTTTGGGGGCCTTTAAAATTTTTGGGAAAATTTGGGGGAAGGGGGTTTAAAACCCACTCGGGGGGGGGGGTTTTTTTTTAAACGGTAACCCCCTTTTAAACCAGGGGACCACAAAAATCGGGGTTTTTTTTCCTTCGGGGCAGGGTTTTTGAAAAATTTTTTAAAACCCCCCCCCAAGGCCCGGGGGGTTTTTCCGGGGTTTTTTTTGCCCTTTTTTGGATTTTTTTTCTTCCCCATTTTGGGGCCCCGGCGGGGAAACCCAAAAAAAAAAACAAGGGAGGGGGCCTTGCCCCGGGTTTTTCCTTTTTTTGGTTTTTGGGGGGAAACTCGAAGAGGGGGCCAAAACCCAAACATCGTTTTTCCCGCCGGGAGTGATTCGGGTTTTTGGGTTTTCCCTTTTGGGGGGGTTTAAAAAAAAAGGGGGCTCCCCCCCCTGGAAAAATTTTGGGGTTTTGTTTATCAGGGGGCTAAAAGGGGAAAAGAGGAAAATTTTTTTTTAAAAGGGGGGCCTTTTCGTCTAAACTGGGGCGGGGCCCCGGGGGTCGGGAAAAAGGGGGGGGGGGGGGGAAACCCCCCAAAAATCTTACCCGGCTTTTTTTGGGGGGCCCTTTTCCCCTTTTCCCCCAAGGGGGCGAAAAAGGGGCCCCTTTTTTTTTTCCCCCCGTTTTCCCTGTCCCCCAAAAAACCCAAATTTTTCCGGGGGGGGGGGGAAAACCCCCTTCCCCCCCGGGGGGTTTTTTTTTTCCCCTTTTTCCTCTGCCAGGTCTTCCGTCTGCACCCGAGTTGGCTAAAGACTTTATCCGCCACATCTTCCGTCTCCATGGTTTGCCTCGTCACATTGTGTCGGATCGTGGGGTACAGTTCACTTCACGTTTCTGGAGAGCTACTTGTAAGTTACTAGACGTCACCTTGGATTTCTCCTCCGCTTACCACCCACAGTCCAATGGACAAGTTGAGCGAATAAATCAGAATCTGACCAGCTATCTCCGACACTTCGTTAATGCTCATCATTCTGATTGGGTGGAGCTCCTGCCTTGGGCCGAATTCTCTTATAACAATCACGAGAGCGAATCGTCCACCAAGTCTCCGTTTTTTATAGTCTTCGGTCAGCACCCTCGGATTCCTGTCCCCGTTTCCATCTCTGTGGACAATCCAGCTGTGGAATCTCTGGTTAGAGAATTCTCCTCCATCTGGGAGAGTACCCGGTCCGCACTCATTCAGTCATCCGAGCGCATGAAAAGACATGCTGACAAGAAACGTCTGGATCCTCCTCAATTCCGTCCTGGGGACAAAGTCTGGCTTTCGTCCAAATATGTTCGGCTCAAAATTCCTTCCTACAAGTTAGGTCCTCGGTTTATCGGTCCTTTTGAGGTCATCAGGCAGATCAACCCAGTGTCCTATAAACTGAAACTCCCGGCCAATTTGCGAATTCCTAACTCTTTTCATGTGTCTCTCCTCAAACCTGTGGTACTTAACTCTTTTTTCAAGTCTACAGGTACACCTCCTGCTCCAGTGTCTGCTGATGATGAATTTGAGGTAGAGAACATTCTGGCCACAAAAAGGGTAGGAAGAAAGACTTATTTTTTGGTGGATTGGAAGGGGTTTGGTCCTGAGGAGAGAACGTGGGAGCCTCGGGAGAACATCCATGCCCCTCTCATCCTAGCTAAATTTCTTTCTGGCCTAAAGAGGGGGGGGCCTAGAGGGGGGGTTACTGTAGCATCGGCGTCCCGGCCCTCTGTCAGGCAGGGATGCCGTTCCCCTTACCAGCGCTCTGCGTCCTCAGCGCCCCCAGCGTCCTCAGCGCCCCCAGCGTCCTCAGCACCCCCAGCATCCTCGGCATCTTCATTCCGCCCTGCTGGGCCCGCGCGCTCCTTCCCTGCTGCTGGACTTAGGGCGCGCGCCCGCGCCCTCCCCCGCTCTTAAAGGAGCCGCGCGCATTTTCCAAATTAGTCTCCGGCCAATGCCGGAGGACTCCACCCTATATTAAGGGCTTCCTCCTTAATGGAGGTGCCCGAGCAATGTTGTTGTTGCACTGTATAACTCTGCTTCAGCCCTCAGCTCCTGTTTCCAGTTGCCTGCCTGTTACCCGTCTGTTTGCTGTCTGCCATCTGACTGCAGCCCTCCCCGGAGGTTCGGACATCACCTGCAGTGATCCCCGGCGATTACAGAGACTCTTGCCTGCTCACTTGGGAGCGATCATCTGCCATCCGACTGCAGCTCTATCCGAAGGTTCGGACTTCATCAGCAGTGATCACCGGCTACTTCAGAGACTCTTGCCTGCTCACTTGGGAGCGATCATCTGCCATCCGACTGCAGCTTTATCCGAAGGTTCGGACATCTCCAGCAGTGATCACCGGCTACTCCAGAGACTCCTGCATGCTTGCTTGGGAGCGATCATCTGCCATCAGACTGCAGCCTACCAGGAGGCTCCAACATCTCAGGTCGTATAAGCCTGTCTATTCAGAAACTGTCCTGGTCACTTACTGTGACAACCTGCCTGTCCAGAGACTGCCCTGGTCACTTGCTGTGACAACCTGCCTGTCCAGAGACTGCCCTGGTCACTTGCTGTGACAACCTGCCTGTCCAGAGACTGCCCTGGTCACTTGCTGTGACAACCTGCCTGTCCAGAGACTGCCCTGGTCACTTGCTGTGACAACCTGCCTGCCCAGAGACTGCCCTGGTCACTTGCTGTGACAACCTGCCTACCCAGAGACTGCCCTGGTCACTTGCCGTGACAACCTGCCTACCCAGAGACTGCCCTGGTCACTTGCCGTGACAACCTGCCTACCCAGAGACTGCCTTGGTCACTTCCCGTGAATTCCTGTCCGTATTCCCCGGGCGCCACCTGCTCTCTTACAAGTATACTGTCTTGTATAATAAAGCTCAGTGGTTTCACCTACCAGACCCATTACAGTGGGAAAGCCAGAGCCCCTGGGCAGCTCCTATAGTGTTGGTGTGGAAAAAGGGCGGCACCCTGCGGTTCTGTGTAGATTACCGTAAGTTGAATGCCTGCACCATCAAAGACTCATATCCGCTCCCTCGTATAGAGGAGTCTCTGTCAGCCCTGGGACAGGCAAAATATTTTCTACCTTGGACTTGGCCAGCGGATACTGGCAGGTACCAATGTCCGAAGAAGACCGAGCCAAAACCGCCTTCATTCTGCCCATGGGACTGTTTAAATTCAACCGGATGCCGTTCGGACTGGCCAACGCCCCTGGAACCTTTCAGCGCCTGATGGAGCGGTGCCTAGGCGACCTCAACTTCGAAGCCACTCGGATATATCTGGACGACATTATCATTTATGCCGCCACGTTTGAGATCATCTGCATCGTTTGGGCCAGGTGCTTGGCTGGTTGCAAAAGTACAGGTTGAAGGTGAAGCCCCAAAAATTCCACCTGTTTCGCACACAAATTGAATATCTGGGGCATGTGGTCTCCGCCGAGGGCGTGAGGCCGTCTCCGGAGAAGGTCGCTGCGATACAGGAGTGGCCTACCCCCGAGACAATGAAGGATGTGCGGGTTTTCTTGGGGCTGGCTGGATATTACCGTCGTTTAAGGAAAAATTTCGCCCGCCGAGCTCGAGCCTTGCAAGACTTGCTAAGAGGAGTCCCAGCCGGTGCTAATAACTGCAAGGTACAGTAGTATGAACCACAGGAAGAAGCTTTCTGGGACCTTAAAGCCCCACTCTCAGGAGCTCCAGTGTTAGCTTAAGCAGATTTCTAGCAACCGTTCATTCTACACACCGACTTGAGCTTGCACGGGCTAGGGGCTGTGTTGTCGCAGATGCAGGACGGCCGAGAGAAGGTGATTGCCTTTGGCAGCCGATCACGTCACGACTCCAAACGCAATCCTGACAACTACAGCTCTTTCAAGCTCGAGCTCCTGGCAGTAGTGTGGGCCATGATGGAGCGATTCGCGGAGAGTACCTAGCGGGATCCGAGGTGGTGGTACGAACTGACAACAACCCACTGGCTCACCTCGAAAATGCCAAATTGGGGGCCTTGTAGTAACGGTGGGTGGACAGGATGGCCAAGTTCAAATCCAAAATCGTCTACAAGAGAGGGGCAGAGAACGTTCACGCTGATGCCTTGTCCCGGATCTGGCACTTCGACCCAGGGCGGAGCCGGGATGAAGAGCTAGAAGGAGAAGAAACGCCGTATTCTTTAAAAACCGCCGAGACCACAGCAATCGCAAGAGAGCAATCCTGTGCAAAACCCACAGGGGCATTCTCAAGCAATCCTAGGATGAATGGATGTCAGCAATAAAAGGATAGCGAAATCAGCACCCTCCGCTGGTGGGTCGCCCAAGGACAACTCCCCAAAGACGCCCAAAGAAAAACGCTTTCTAAGGACACTGTGCTATTGCTCCGCCAATGGGAAAGACTGGTGATCAAGAAGGGGCTATTGTACTGTAAGACAACCCTACGTGCCAAGCCCATCGCAACCTGGCAGGTAGTGGTGCCATGAGCCCTACTGGCTTTCATTGCCCGGGAGGCTCATGAAAAAGGGGCTCATTTCGGGGTGCAAAAGACTTTCCAGTGGCTACAGCGAATAGCCTACCATCCCCGGTTACAAACTGTAATAGAAGTGTGCCGTACCTGCCGCCTATGTGAGTTGACTAAATCGCCAGAGCAACGAGCCTCCATACAAACAATTGTAACCACCGTGCCCCTCAAACTGCTAATGGTGGATTACTTAGCCATCGGTCTGGCTCACCAGGGTTATCAGCACTGCCTAGTCATGGTGGACCACTTTACCAAGTTTACCGTGGTGACCCCCACCCGAGATCAGACAGCAGAATCGGCCGCTTATGCTATCTGTAAAAGCTTTACTCAAGTGTATGGCTGCCCGCAACTCATCCACTCAGACCAAGGGGCCTGCTTCCTGGGGCGGGTAATGGAGGAACTGCACCGCCTGTACGGCATTGACAAATCCTGGACCACACCATATCACCCACAAGGGAATGGGGCCTGCGAACGGTTTAACCGGACTATAATTCAAATGTTACGAACCCTGGAAGACGATCAGAAAACCCGATGGCCTGAATACGTCCCCGAACTGGTCTGGGTATATAATAACCGGGTACATCGGGTCACCGGTTACACCCCATACACACTGCTCTTCGGTCGGGAAGACAAAGGGATTACCGAGGTAGAGCTGGACCCCAAAGAAGAACAGCCATGGGAGGGGATCACTCCTGGGTCCGGGATCACCGGTATCGTCTGCAGACTCTGCATAGACTAGTGCAGACCAAACTCCAAGACTACCCTGAGAAGACCACGACACAGCCCATTGAATTCCAAAAAGGAGATCGCGTGCTTGTTCGAGACCAGCGGCCCCAAAGCAAATTGAGCCACAGATGGGAAGAAAGCCCCTACCAAATTCTACGATTAGTAAGTCCAGACGGGCCAGTGTATGAAATACAATCAAAGAGGGGGACCAACTCATCCGGATTGTGCACCACAATATGTTACGACTCTGTATATCCGCAGACCCCGCGCAGGGCGAGGCCACTCTGCGGACCCCGGACCCTTAAGCGCAGGCCCCAGCCCCTACAACAGCCATTTGGGATGATGAAGATGAAGAGGACTATTCCATAAGACCAGCGGACACTTCCAGGGCCCTGCGACTGCAATTGCCCAACCTTCTACCACCACCCCAGGGGACCCTATCCCGACCATTGAACCGCGGTGCTACCGGCGGTCTACAGCAGGCAAAACCCCCGAGCGATACAAACAGGATTAGTTTGTGTGGCAGAGACAATAGCAGTGGCGACATATTGACACAAAACCCCCCAGACCCTTGCCCGAGGACTGGCGAGCTCAAAGGATGGGGGAATGTAAGGGAATGGGCCCCCACTGTGTGCCCAGGCCGCAACCAAGGGGGCTGTCATATAAGTTCCTAGGGAGAAGGTGCACGGGGGAAGGAACTGCAGGACGACCCAGAGACTGTTCTGGAAGGAGCGGGGCAGGGCTGATATAAAAGGAGCACAGGAGACCAGCAGGAGGGAGTTGACGCAGAGACAGGCAGGAGGAAGAAAGGAGAGACCTGCTGGGGAGTGGAGAGGACGATCAGGCCAGCTACCACGCATGAGCAGACTCAGGGACTCACGTGACTCGGGGAGAGGACGAACCCCGGCGGAGCGCAGAAGTAGGAGAACTGTGAGGCCTTTATCCGCCACTGCCTCACTCCAGCCCACGGTTGCGGCCTGTCCGCCTCCAGCCGCGACCGCCGCTGTTTCACTCCAGCCCGCGACTGCGGCCTGTCCCGTACTATCTGCGACCGCCGCTGTCTCACTTCAGCCCGCGACTGCGGCCTGTTCCGTACTATCCGCTATTGTCCCACTACAGCCGGCGGCTGCGGCCTACCCAGCAGAGCTCTCAGCTGCCACCATCTCGCCCCCGGAAGGGGCAGACTCAATGCCAGAGTGCTCCTCCAGGGCCTGTTGCGCCCCAGCTACACCCAGATGTGGGAACGCCCGAGGTCTACAGCAGCTCCTCGTCGGCTGGGCCCAGCGGCTGAAACGCCGAATGGACATCTCTCGGACCACGACTCTGCAGGACATCAGAGCAGGATAAGTGACATTCTGTTTACTGTTAAATATAGTTCCAGGACATTTAGTCGGCCCTATCGTGGTCCTATAGTTATTGGCACTTGCCTAATAGCTGTTTGCTTACTTTATTGTGTATTGTTGTATAGCTTCCCTGCGAGGAGAATCTCTGTTAGCCACCCAGTGTTTCCCTAACCAGCATGTAAAGGTTCAGTTTAAGCTTGCTCCGTCTCCGTCTCGTCACTGCATCCCGCTTACCTGCGAATACCACACACCTGAGATCCATATTACTTAGCTATCCATTCTTAATAAATTATTACTCTGGGGGAAGGGTTTCAAAAACTGGACCTTCAATAATCATTTGCAGTGCCCACTTCAGATAATAAAATGTGTAGATGAGTATAATTACAGTCTACATCATAAGAAGTAGACTGTAATTATCCAAAATGATTTGTGTCATCTATTCCAGCCTTGTTTGATGGGAGATCCCACATTTGTGTTAATTAAAGCATTTAAAGGCCAAATAACCCGTCATTAATTCAATAGACCTTCAGATAAAATCTGGTAAATGCATTTGCTTTGTGATCTTGTAAAATGAATGGATTGATTGTTTCTTATAAAGGTGTCAGTTATTCTAGGTTTTCTTTTTGAGTTATTTTAAAAAAAACAAAACAAAACAAAAAAACATGTTCCTATAAAACTGTATAAATGTACCTAGGACCTTTGATGCTTTCATGCTATTTTGAAGAAATAGGGCGGTCACAGCCAATATTGATTCAATGTCAATTTCTGTTTTGTTCAATCTCCATTTTGGTATAACAGTAATATTTTTTAAATCATTCTTTTATTGCAGCCATTTATTCCACACCTGCCTTAAACTTTTTCCCAGTACTGTACCTTCTTATACCTTTCTGAAAAGATGGACACTAACATTAAAAAGGACAAGTCCACTTGAACGCCATTTGATTGTACTCTGAGGTTGTGTCTGAACAAGATCTGCATCTCATTCTTGGGAGAGCCAAATGGAACACCTGACGAAAGGGGAGTGAAAGTGAGAATGGCCGTTTACATTATTTCTGTTCATTCATTATTTCTATATTATTTTATAGTACCCACTGTATTAAAATATAAGTCCAGATGTTACTTTCCCCACTTTTAATTTACATTGTGTTTTCATATTTCGTAAAGTATGACCATAAAAATCTCATCAGGTTAATCAAAGTCTGAGTGGGCGACAGAGACAGGGGCTTAAATAACATTTAAAAGGACAAGTTCAACTGAGTAACAGGGAATTAGTCCTGCATATGATTGGTAGATTATGTTGGTCTCAGTCTACCTAAGGGCTCGTTCAGACGGGTGTATAGTAGGACAATGTGCTCAACCAAAACCATACTGACACAATAATAATCGGTGTGACCCATGCACAAAGAGCTATTTTTCATACGAATCAATGACGTGAGAAAAAAAAAAATCAAATACACTTGTCTCCTCAGTTTTATATTATGTCATACAACATCAGAGAGATATACACGGAGCTGGTCAGGTCCACACTTTGCAGGTCGGGACGCAGAAGCTTGAGCATGTGCACACAGGGACGGTTTTAGACAAAGTGGGGCTCTGGGCAAAAGTTTAAAGTGTTGCGCGAAATGCTACCATATTGCATCATCACACAGAAACATTTTGGTTGCATTTACATACGCTGAGTTCGGACCGTCAAACGAGTGTGATCGACAATATTGAAGTCATTTGACGCTTGTTTCCCGAACTCTTTACACCGGCTGAGGCAGAATGATGGTACAGAGTGATCACTAATAGATCAATCTGTCCCCATTCAGTATCATGTTATCAACAGCATATCTGCAGTTTTCACTGGGCGTGTGCTGCTGAGAACAATTATTTTTGTTCCGGCATAACCAATCCAATCACTCAATGAATAGGCAGTATTTTGTTAATTTAGTATAACACAGCCCCCCATAGAGGTATAATGCAGCCCCCACAGAGGTTTAATGCAGCCCCCCACAACGGTATAATGCTGCCCCCTACAGGTGTATAATGCAGTCTCCACAGGGGTATAATACATCCCCCACAGAGGTTTAATGCAGCCCCCCACAGGGCTATAATTCAGCTCCCCCACAGGGCTATAATTCAGCTCTCCCCAGAGGTATAATGCTGCTCCCTAAAGGTGTATAATGCAGCCTCCACAGGGGTATACTGCAGCCCCCCCCCACAGGGCTATAATTCAGCTCCCCCCACAGAGGTATAATGCAGCCCCCACTGGGATATAATGAAGCCCCCATAGGAGTATAGTGCGGCTTCCACAGGAGTATAATGTGGCCCCCACAGGAGTATGATGCAGCCCCCACAGGAGCATAAGGCAGCCCCCACAGAAGTATAATGCAGCCCCCACAGGAGTATAATGCAGCCCCCTCAGGGGTATAATGCATCCCCCATAGGTGTATAATGTAGCACCCACAGGGGTATAATGCAGCCCCATAGTCCTCCAGTATTATGGCCACCATGTACTCTCTTACTTAAAAATTAAATAACTACAATACTTACATCTCATTGTTCCCCCACTGCTTCGGTTTCTGCAGTATGTCTCCTCACCTCAGCAGCTCAGCGTGGTGTGCAATGAAGTTACATCATTGCGCCAGCTGCATCAGAGGCAGAGGGAGGATGATGGGACAGGAAGCATCAGCTGACGCTCTCGCTTCCATAAATGCTTTCAACTGTATCAGCATCTATGTTGCTGATACAGTTGAATGTGGGGAGAAGGGCATTGGCACTGGGCACCACAGCGGCCACGTGGTCTGCAGCTATTAGCGGCACGCCACTGGCTGGGGGCCACTGGTGTAGTGGAGTCCCTAGGCAAATGCCTAGTTTGCCTGCCCCTAATGTCTGCCCTGCACACACACAAAACAGTGTTCAGGTTTAATAGTAAGTAATAAGCTTTCTATTGAATCCATACTGTGCATAGTGGGTTCACTTTTTGTGGGAGATGAGCGCTCCTGCTGTGAAATTGACTAATGTTTCAAGACTCGCACCAATTTGCTGGCAATTAAAGTGCATAAAAAATGTTAAATCCGCAGGTAAAAAATGCACAGTGTTTTTAATGCATATCCATGGAAAAGACGCATAAAAACGCATGTAAATCACATATAATCAGCATATGACTGTATCAATCAAGTTTTATCAAAGCCAAATACTAGGAAGTATGGAGAACAAAACAGCTTGGTTTATAACGTGACACCAACAAGAGATTAAAAAAAAGGTAGCATTAAAATCGCAATAAAAATTCATGTAAAAATAACGGACTCAAATTCAATAAAAGTAACATAATTTACCTAACAGGTGCAGAAATGGTACAGAATATCTGCAACACCAAAAACTCACCAAACGCTCACCATGGGAATGTAATCTAAGAGGATAAAAACTCATTTCCAAAGTGTGCTGAATTTTGAAAAAAGGTAAAAACGTACACATGTAAACATGCAAAAAATAAATAAACCCACAGAGTACGGTATATAGATTTTTGTTTTATATTTGACCTTAACTCTAAAGTAATGTGTCTGTAGTGTCTTGAGGTTAAAAAAAAACAGCAATAAAAACTTCATTTAAAAAATGCAGCAAATTGAAGTGTACAGAGGGATATGGAGGAGAACTATTTTCTAGAGTCTGTCCCACTTGCAGCACAGCTATGAAAGCTTTCCACCTGGTACAGCACATCCATGAGGATTGTGACACTGACTGATATTTCACTTTTCTCCAGCAGAGATAAGAGCTGTTTGAAAGCTGCTGTGAACAAGGGGTGTGGACTGAGAGATTGCTCACACACCCTCCTGGAGTAGGAAGTGACTGCACTCTGGGAATATCTGCTTGCCCACAAAGCCAGTGGCACTGTGCACCAGCTGTAATCATCCACACCCTGCCAGGGTCTGCTGCCAGCCCTACACAAACTGATGCCAACTTTCTATGAACTGTTATCAATCTGCCCCTTTACCCCTCTCTAAGGGAAAGTGGCTAATATGGAATCAATGGCTTCCCTTACATTGGCAGACACTCATGAAAATAGCACAGGCATCTCCAGTGCATGGAGTGATTCACACAAGGTAAGTGACACCCCGTGGTGCGTACTTTGCTGCCGTCATAGAATATTTATATAATGAAATCTAATTTTGCTATATATATTTCTTTTTGTTATTATATAATTATACACTATGTTTAGAAACTTTTAGAAAACTTTATTAAGTTTTTTTCTGTAGCGGGATAATTTAGTATTTTATGGGAGGCAGCTTAAATCACTAGCAATGCAGACAGAAAATGAAATATGATCAGGGTAATAGGAAGGCCTTGGAGACGTGAACTATAATGGGGCAATGAGACACTGTTATATCTCCATAAATATTCTTAATTCTAGATCGGTCCCTTGGGAATTATCAGGTAAGGTCATCAGCTCGTTTTTTTTGCAATTTTGTACCCCTGATGAGGAAGAATTTGTAGCCTGTAAGCATCTGGACAGCTACAGGTCACTTTGGCCTTTATGATATGCTCCGTTCATAGCACACAAGATGTCATTGTTAAAGTGGTGCTTGCTCCTGTCGTTCCATTCATTATTATTTTAAATCCTGTTTCCTATACATTGTGCTAGGAGTCAGCACTGATAGGGTTAAGGAGAAGACAAAAGGCATTTGTGGATGGTCTTTTTTTTTTTTATTACCAGGGCTTGGGACTAATTTCATTTCCATGTTTTCTGGAGGCGCATAAGAGCCCATTGTGTTACAGATAGGGTCCTGCCCTTCACACTGGTCTGAGCTTTTGAAGCCATTTTGTGTTTAATAAGATTTTTAATGAAAGCTAGAACTCAGATTTACCAAGGGCTGTGAAGAAGATAACAAGTCCAAAGTTTGTACCTAAAAACAGCCACACGCGTTAGATGGCTGTTGGTTGAACGATGCTTTGGCCATCTCTCCCATGCACTTATTCCGCCGAGCTCTCCTGTGTTTTTTCTATAAGAAAGGCGCCTTCAGATATGTCTGGCTACAACTTATCTCTGGGGACAAAACGATCCTAATAAGTATTCCCTGAAGATCGTTGTCTGTTGGTCACACCTGTCGATATAGGTGATAAAGGGGTTGTCCACTATTCAAGACAACCCAGTCTCATTCAGAATGTTTGCCCACTTAAAATAACAAGACATAGGCCGGGGTCACACTTGCGAGTGCAATGCGAGAAACTCACTCATCAATACCCGGCACTGCCGCCGGCACTCGGACCGGAGTGTTCAGCTGCATAGAAATACATGTAGTCGCACACTCCGGTCCTGAGTGCCGGCTACAGTGCCGGGTACTAGCACGAGTTTCTCGCATTGCACTCCTAAGTGTGACCCCTGCCTTACACTCACCTCCGATGCCAGCGCTGTTCCAGTATCAGACATCAGAGGAAGTGAGATCTGTGGCTGTCCAATCACATCCGCTTCCTGTCAGATTAATCCGAAGGAGAGGAGAGTGAAGCTAGTGCTGATTGGCAACAGGGACCGCGTGACATTAGAATATCACACAATCCCTGGAAGAGCCAGTGCTGACACCGCTGGAATAAGAAAAGAGGGGTCCCCACGTCGTGTTTTTTTTTAAATAATTTTTAAAAAATGGCGTGAGTTCTCCCCATCCCCCCACATACATATTTTTTTGATAAGCAGCCTAGCTAAAGATTATAGATGCCTCCCCATTACTAACCCGTGGTCTTAATGTCAGCGGACAATACAAAGGTGACATCAACCCTACAAATATGAACCCCACTTGCCACGGCCACAGGGCAAATGGGAAGAGCTAGACAAAGTGCCAGAATTGGTACTATTTTTAGGTTGGGGGTACCAAAATCCAGCCGGAAACCAGCCTTTACCAGCCTGAGAATACCAGCCCCCAGCTGTCTTTGTTAGTTTGTCTGGTTATGAAAAAGTGAGGGAACCCATGCTATTTTTTTTATTTATTTATTTAAATAATTTAAAAAAAAAAAACAGCATGGGGACAACTCTATTCTTGATAACCAGCCTTGCTAAAGCTGACAGCTGAGGGTTGCAGCGTTTTTTTTTTTTTATAAATTTATTAAAGAATACTTCCATCAGCTGCCACCTGCTCTCGCTGTTATCAGTTTAATAAATCTGTCAACATTTTCCCCTACTCGTGCCGATCGCAGACAGAGAAGGGGACAATGACATGAGCTGTCTTCAGGACCCGGCACCAAGGAACAGCGTGAACTGTACCGTGATTTCCAGGTGACAGTACATGTCACACTGATGAAACACGAGTGTCATCAGTGTGCACATGTGTGGGACACTTTGTGGCCTGTGCTGCTGGTAAAAAAATGGACATGTCAGTATATTTTGCCCAGAGAGACAAGTCTGTGAAAACACACTGACATATGCGCAGACCCATTCACTTGTGTCTCTAGAACGTGTGAAAACTGTCACCACACATACAGTAGACACTGACGTGTGAAAGAGCCCTAAGGCTGTGCTGTTTTGTTTTTTTCTCGATTCACAGACCCATAGAGTTTCATTAAGGCCGGGGTCACACTTGCGAGAAACTTGCATCAATACCCGACACTTGCGGCCTTCACTCGGACTGGAGTGTGTGGCTGCATAGAAATACATGCAGCCGCACACTCTGGTCCCGAGTGCCGGGTATTGATGCGAGAGACTCTCATCATACTCGCAAGTGTGACCCCGGGCCTAATCCTTACACACATTATAAAAACTAATTTGCATTTCCATTGTGTGGGACTCAGAGCATGAGGATGAAACAAAAAAGACATACTTTTGTACCTCAGTGTTTTGAGTTTCATCCATTCTTTAACTGATTAGTTGATAAGAGTCAATGAATAAAGGTACTGCCACACTAAAACAATCCCGCTAGCGATCACAATAACGACGCATACTAATGCGATCGCTAGCGGGATTGTTTCTATATCGCTAAATGCTGTCACATTTAGCGATATAGTTAACGACGCTATCGCCGTTAGCGATCTTCTTAACGACTTTAGCGGTACAAAAGTACCGCTAAATCGCTAAGAAAAGGTGCCACACAGCGATTAGATACTACCCAGCGGGAGCGCCGACGAGAAAATAGGGTCCGGAACGATTCCAGCGACGAGCGAGATCACAGCAGGAAGCTCGTCGCTGGAAGCTGCCGCACTGAACAATATCGCTAACGGGATCGCTAAATAGTGACGTTTTTTAGCGATCCCGTTAGCGATATTGTTTAGTGTGGCATACCCTTAAGGCCGGGATCACACATGCGAGAAACTCACACGATTCTCGTGCGAGTCACTCGCATGAACGCTCCGGTCCGAGTGCCGGTGGTAGTGCCGGGTGTTCATGCGAGATTCGTGCGAGTTTCTCGCATGTGTGATCCCGGCTTAAAAGTTCAGACAGTCCACCTGCTTCTGTGGAGAAAAAAATTGGTCCGTTTCTCTCAGATGGGAACACGTAAGGCTTGACCATACATTGGGTTTTTGTCCAATTTTTTTTCTGCACACTTTTCAAGGGTAAAAAATGTAGCGTTTCAAATTACCAGCAAATCTTATACTGCTGATTTTTTTTTTTTCTTGTGGATTTGAACCATCAGTTTTTTTTTTTTTTTTTTTTTTATCTGCGGCATGTCAATTCTTTTAGTCTTTTTTTTTTTTTTTTTCACCAAATTTCACCGATTTAAATGAATGGGAAAAAATACATTGCATGTTTTTACAGTGAATGAATGGAGTAGAGGATGAGCATCCTCACATCCCTTCCATTTAACTTTGGGCTTTGGGTACAATTTTCCAGAGTTTGCTGTTGGATCCATTTCAATCAGATATCCTTAGCAAGACAAAAATGGTGTGCAGACTCAGCTTTTTTCGTCCAGCTTAAAAAAAATTATTGTAGCTGGATCCATTTTATTTAACATTGAAGTCTATGGAAAACGGATCCATTAAATAGCCATTTGTTTTTCTTCCATTTGATAAGGATCTTTTTTTTGCTTAGTGGTTCAATTTTAAATGGATGACTACTTAACAGTTCACTTGTCCAGTAGTCATCTGTTAGAAACTGATCCAATTGGCAAAAAAACATATATTTTTCAAATGGAAGAAAAACGGATGGCTAATTAACGGATCTGTTTTCCAAAGACTTTAATATTAAAAAAAAAAAATGGCTCCATGTGAAATCAGGTTTTTAACTTTTTTTTTTTTTTTTTATCTGGCTAAAAAACAAAAACAATGCACAACTTTTTTGTCAACGGATTTACTTCTGAAACCGTTCAAATTGGCCATGTGAACATTCTGTAGCCTTTATTCTCATTTTAACAAATTATCACTTTTCTACTGAATGGGTAATAATTTGCTAATTGGTCTAATCCCAAAAATAGAGCCCAGAAATGCCCCTTGGCTGCTCATGCCTTGTCCATGTGGCTGCCCGATTATAACATATTTCAGAGCCCCATTCTCAGAGTCGGTGAAGATCCCAGCGGTGGAGACCTCAATGATTGGCAAGTTGTCATCTTTCTGGTGCATAGACTTTAACTTTTTAAGATCAGAAAAAAAACTTTTATAGATGAGTCAGTGATCTCTGCAACAAGGGGTTTCCCTTATGGATTTATACATAAGACATGAGAAAGAATATATCTTGGCATCCTAAAATACCAGCAATACGATAAAATCTTCCACCTTACAGAGGCATCGTACAAGAGTACAATATGTAATCGCTGCATTTGTTGCCTTTTATAGATCATGTATTTTAGTTTAAATGTAGTTTTCTGCCCCCAGCACAATAATGGGCCATCACTTACCAATTGTTATGGTCTTATTGGTTTTCTTACTAAGTGGCAGTCATGGCCGCTCTCTATGTTGGGAACGGCCACACAGCGTGGTTCACCTTTGTTGGAGATAGACAGAAGTGCCCCGAGTTCCTTTGTTCTTTGGATAGATTAATCAAATTATGCTGGTTTGTGGTGTAAATACCTTGATATTGCATTTTTGTCAAATTCCTTATTTATTAAGCCTCTGCGTTACCAAAACCTAAAGGCCCACATAGACATCATATTAAAGTTGGCACAACCACCCAAAAGTCCAATGTGTATGGGGGCCTCAAACTTTTTCCTGGCACATGATGTGAGAGGAAAGAAGGTACCGGCCTGCTGAATTCTCAACAACCCATCCTTCTGTTCTCCGGGAGATAAGACCCTGTGAGAGGAGTCATGGAGGACACAGACCAAGCATTTCTGGTTGGATCTCTTGTGGTAGGCGATTCAAAAAGTCCAGAGAAGGCTAGGCCATGTGCACATGCTGCGTTCTTTATGCTTTTTTCCGCCCGGATTTGTTAACAAAATTGCATGCCAGCAATGTGAAAGAGAAACCTGAAGTGACCTGCGTACGATGCGTTTTTTTTTTTTTTTTACTTGCAGATTTGTTGTAGAAATTAATCTCCAGCATGCCAATTCTCTGTGCGGCTTTGCTAGCGGTTTTCACCTATTGATTTCAATTTAGTCAGCCAAAAACGCTAGGAAAACACTGGTGTAAAAACATGATTGTGGATTTTCTGCTTTTATGCTGGTGTTTTTGACCACTAAACACAAAGAGAGAGAGAGACACTCTCTTATTTGTTTATTATGCTTAGCTTATATAGCGCTATCTTATTCCGCAGCGCGTTACACACATTATCATCGCTGTCCCCATTGGGGCTCACAATCTACATTCCCTATCAGTATGTCTTTGGAGTGTGAGAGGAAATCGGAGAACCTGGAGGAAACCCACACAAACACGGGGGGAGAACATAGACTCATGGCAGTGTTGTCTTTGGTTGGATTTGAACCCAGGACCCCGGCGCTGCAGTGCTAACCACTGAGCCATGTACCGGAACTCGAAGGTGGGGTGTTTATCTTTTTACGGAGGAAACTTCAAACGTCCCCTTGCCACAAACTGCTGTCCCTCTGCCCGTCACCAGCCTGACACATGGGTCATTGGTTAAACAGTTTAAAAAGGAAAAAACTATGCAAACTATTAATAAACGCTACATTCGCCATCCACCGTTCCTGCTTGCTTTCAATTAATCTAAAAAGCGCTTTTGCTTTATCTATTTTTTTTAAGTAGTTTAGTTTTCTGTCTAAAACTGCTTGAAAACTCACGTATTTGAGGCTGCGTTTTCTTGCCGATAGATAGAGAAATTTCTCCACACAAAATACTCAGTGTGCACATAGCCCTAAGTGTCCAGAAGGCAAGAGTAGGAGAGTGCAGAATAAAGTGTGAAGATAAAAAAGGTCGTGCACAAAGCTGAAGGTACCTAAGTAATAAATGAATTATAAAGTGACGAAGCAACTGCGAAACGTGCGTTGGAGTGGTGTGTGCTGGGGCATTAGTGGTTGGTATTCTCCCCTTTTACCATGTACTAATTGTGCACTATTGATGTGGTCCTCTGGTGTGTGTATATTTATTTTAGCACAATTGAGAGTATCTGACTCTCCATTAAATTGGCACTTTATTTTTCACCAGTGATTTAATTATGTTCACATACCTATTTATTTTGCACTATTATATTAATTTTTTTGTTAACATTATTTTTAGCAATGAGCACTGTGTTACTTTGAATATAGAGGTGTTTCAAACATTTATTTTTTGCACTTATATTCATGAAATTTATATTATTATTTTCATATATTTTTTGTGTATGGTCACTTTAGTGTTTTAGGGGTATATTTTTATATTGATTTAATTATATCAAGTTTTTCATTTTTTATATTTCTTTATTATTTTGTACCAATCAGTCTGACACATGAAGCCCTGCACACACTAATATTGATTTTATTATGTAATGTTTGTCTATTGTGTCTTCAATAAAAATATATATTTTTACATTTGAATTGGTTGTGTTCATCTAATTTTTAATAAAAAGGGTTGTTATTATTTATAATTTTTCATTATTATTTTTTATTATTATTTTTTAATATATATATTATTTTTTAATATATATATATATATATATATTTTATGAATATTTTTTATTGGGATTGTATGCGTATTTTTTGATATTCATTAAAGGCATTGAATTGCATTACTTCTGGTATTTCTTTTCTGTATAGGATCTTCTTTTAATGTATAAGGCGGCTCTTAGACCACGATCACACGGGCGTATGTTCTCTCATCTGAGAGAATCGGATCAATTCTGCAAATCTCACTATGTTCATATTCTAATAAGAGTATGATCACAGTGAGATCTGATTCCCTCAGATGCGGAGAAGATGGAGAAAAACATTTCTCCATTTTCTCTATCCTGTCAGCCCAGGAAAATCGAACTGCACTCATTTATCATCTGAGTGCAGTACAATGGTTACCACGGCCTCATTGACATGGCTGAGAACGGTCAGAATATCAGATCAAACTTCGGAATGCTGCAATTTTTTTTCTTTTTTGTAAAAATTTTTTTTTCCGTCGCACTGACTCTGTCCAAGGAACAAATTTAAAAGTGCATTAAATTGGTCAGGTGCAATCCGATGTTTTGTCAGATCGCACTCGGACCGATAATATGGTCATGTGCAGAAGCCATTAGAGTGGTCACCTATTTAGGGTTAGTTTATGTCATTTGTGGCCAAACAGGTTTGTTTTGTTTTTTTTTGACTATGCCTGTATAGCCAAACTGTTTGTGCAGCATCAATCAGCAGACAGAAAACTTTCATGTAATAATAATAATAACTAATAATAATCTTTCATGTAGCATTTTGCTATCCTGCTCGGCGTGACATAATACCAATGGGCAGAAAACTAACCCCATAGGAAACTGTGACATCAGATTTTTTTGTTATTTTCCTCCTGATTTTTTTTTATCCTATCCCCCCTCCCCAAAAAAGGAAAAGAGACGGGTCATACAGTATGTGAACGATCTATAAGTAATTCGTACCTCTTTCATAAATGGTTACGTTTTGTCCTGTAATGGTTGCATCCACTTGTGTCCATGACCAATTATCATTAATGGAATAATGGATTTTGCTAAGTGACACATAAGGGAAGCCAGCGGCTAAAGTACATGTGTGACTCTAACCAGGAGTGCAAAAGTGGCCTCAGAGAAAATCTAATTATTTTGTCTCTTATGTTGACAGTTTTCCAAGGTAAAACTAAGAATTGTTATCCTGGGAGGTAATAAGAAACAGAGTTATAACGCACCAATGCAATAGAATAGCCGAGAATTGGATGGGAGCCAGGACAAAGTGAAAATAAACCAATTTATCAAAAACTTTATTGAAAATACAAATATTAAAAACCAGTAATTCCAGCAACACGAACAATGGCTAAAATTGGTGGCTGAGCCAACGTGGGAACCCCAAGGTAATCAGTACAGAACACAGCACACTGAATTATAGTGTTATGTTTCGGTAGCTGAGGTAGCAAAAAATAGCCGAAGTAGCAATACGCCAGAGAGGCTGGAAACTACTGGGTTGCAGAACCCTAAACTAACCGCAACACTAGAAGTAGCCGTGGAGCGTACCTACGGTGATCCTAGACGCCTCGTCACAGCCGGAGAGATAGCTACACCTAAAGACAAAGATGAAAGCTATCTGCCCCGTAGCAGAACCCCCATAGAAATAGGAAGCCCCCAAACATGTAATGGCGGTTAGACAAGAAGAAAACACGAACACAGACAGAAACTAGAATGAGCAAATGCTGGGGCCCAATACTGTCTAGATAGAAAAGTATAGGAAAGAATTCTGACTGCAACCCAAAAAACCTGACAAAAATACCAACACTTCTGATTAACAAAAAACCTGAGATCACACGATCTCTACCACCTAAATCAGATCTCTGGTGTAACACACAGCAATTCAGCAAATAAAAAGTGACACAGGAAAAGAGCAAAAGTGCAAACACAAACTGAGCACAATGCAGAGCCAGGCCCCAAAAGGGGACAAGGCTGAAGTCCACTGCAAGGCAGCAAACCAGCAAGGAAAATCCAACCAGAGGAAAAAAAACAAGTCACTTATCTGAATGAGAGCAGGAATGCAAGCTGAGCTCCAAGCAAGACCTGGAAGAACAATTGATTACCGGCAAGACTGATGGGAGTTCAGGTCACTTATATCAGACCAATCGGACCCAGTTGAAAGCCATTCAGCAATTGGGTCATTACCCTCAGCAACCACCGGAGGGAACCCCAGCTCCAAAGTCGCCTCCAAGGTGTTCACAACATATAGTTAATTATAAAGTCATACTCCTAAATAGTCAATAATGTATGGTTAGCCATGATTACCTCAAAGTGTTTTATACAGAGAGTGTCAATAAAATCAACCCACAATGAAGGTCACAAATAATGAAAATAAATATTCAATAACAAAGGGGCTCACCCACCAAACATCCGACGCGCGTTTCACTATGGCTTCTTCAGGAGTCAATTTAAGCCTTTGTGTTGCTAGAATTATTGCTTTTTAATATTTGTATATTCAATAAAAATGATTAAATTTTTTGTAAATTGGTTTATTTTCACTTTGTCCTGGCAGTTTTTTCAAGGTAGCTAACCTAACTTAGTTTTAAAGAACAGCAGCCATTAGGCACAGTTCTGTGTTATGTTCGAAATATACTTTTCTTGTATATGTCATAGGTTCTACAAGTAACAATGCACTAGACCAGGGTTCCCCAACTCCAGTCCTCAAGGCCCACCAACAGGTCATGTTTTCAGGATCTCCTTAGTATTACCCAGGTGATAATTGCATCACCTGTGCAATACAAAGGAAATCCTGAAAACATGACCTGTTGGTGGGTCTTGAGGACTGGAGTTGGGGAACCCTGCACTAGACTGCATACTCCATTGACTTGAGAAGTGTTAAAGCCTCCACATATATTAAAGGTGGAAACCTGCTGATCTCAGCGGGAATTGCTAACATATAATGTGTATCGGAGCCTTCCAAGATAATGCCACAAGAAGCATCGTTCCCCCACTCCATATTGAAAACGCTTGAGTCAAGTGTGTATAAAGGATTCAGAAGAAATGATAATGGTGTTTCCCCTGCGGCTTACATGGCTTACGTCTTGTAACATTCAATTGTCACCGTAATCTTGGGACCAAATTGGGGTCTCCCCTTCTACGGAGACTTTAACCGGAATGGGATATGCTCACCGTAGATTTTAGATATGTTAGAGGAGTTCAACTGTTTTCATTGATAATTTAATCTTTAAGGGGGCTGTCAAACTGTACCTTTAAATCTCACTTTGAATGGACAGGTGTCCCGAAAAGGACAAGTATGATTTTTCAAGCTTTGGCGTTGTTTCATTTAATCGGAACATGACTGACAACTGTCATGGGGTTACCGCAACAGAGAGGAGCCAGAAGACCGCAGCGTCTGATTGCTCCTACTCCTGCACTAAAAGAAACACTTCTCCTTTTTAAATGGTGTTTATTTCTTTTGGCAGAACAGGGGTTAATCGGCCATGTTGGAAACTCTTGGAGTATGAGCTCTCAGCTGAGCTCGGTTAGCCACTCCCATCACCTTTATAATCTGGGTCCTGATTCAAACCCATGTCAGAGCAGCTTTTGCTGCATGACTTGGAGGAGAGGTGTTCATATGGGAAGGAGTGTTGGACGAGTTATCTGTGGGTGCAGATGACACAACGCTCATCACTCGGATATCATCCGAGTGCTGTGCGATATACGCTGACCCCGGCAATGGAGGAGATGGAGAAATTAGTTTCTCAATCTCCTCCGCAGCTGTGCTCCAATCCACTCTGTGCGAGAGTCTCGGAGAACAGTAGCAGGACACTCGCCTCCCGCACGCAGCAGAGCAGGAGCCGAGGGTCATTAGCATATCGCATCCGATGCCATACACAAGTGTGACCCCGGCCATAGATTAATACTGGTCCGAATGCTATGCGATGTTTTTAGCGCATAGCGCTCGTCCGTATTCTTCACTAGTTTGACTTTGGCCTTACACGGATGACAAGTGAGAAAAAAATGTTCAAGTTTTCTGGATGAAAGTGTTTAGATGCATACATAGGAATACAGATGAGGTGCATCTCATCAGAGGGGACTAACCCTGAATGTCCTGTAATGTTTAGCCACTGAGACTTGATTAACTCCTTGATTAACAACATACTCCTGATGAACCTCAGAAGAGGAGAAACGCGTCCAGGAGATTACAGAATATTGTTTGCAATGCTTTGCATATGTGCCAACGTTGTATGAAATCATGATATGGGTTATTCATACTGGCTTGTACTGAGTGTCAATCTGTAACCAACATTGTATGAACACTGTGTGACATCATGATATGGGTTATTTATACTGGTTGGTACTGATTGTTTATTTGACCTAACTAAATGGCATTTATTTATGAGCATTTGTGAGAAGATAAAACATTCTATATGGTTGTGTGTATCCGCATTGTAATAGCTATGATATAGGAGCTAATAGCTCTTCTCTATGGTCTGTTATATTGGCGAGGTTTAGCATGCGCAGGGCTGGCGTTGGCACCCTCATTGCATAATAGCGCTATCACAGGATCTGTTGTGAACCCAGAATATTTGACTCCTGGGCTGTTGATATATTAACCTTGCTCATTTGTAGGCATAAAGAGGCCATATAGCCTACCTTATAGGACCCTTATCTGTATTCCTATATATTTTTCGCACAATTACATTAGTTAATCTTTATTACCCTCAGGACATATGAAGTATTTGTTCCCGCTTATGTATTTTCAGTCTGGGGGCGCGACTATTAATGCTAAGGCTGAGTAGCCAGACTTTCTTTATAAGGCCGGCGTCACACTGGCGACAGAATCGGACGACTGCAATACGATGAAATATCGTATTGCAGTCTGCCCTATGTTAATCTATGGAGCAGCTCCTAGTATCAGATTTTTTGTGGTCCGTTTTAAACGTCCGTGTGCAATCGCAGCATGCTGAGATTGTCACCGATTGTGGGTCGACTATCGCCAATGCAAGTCTATGGGAGCGATGAAAAATCTGATTACAAACGGACCGCATGTGTGACTTGCGATTAAATTGCATCGGTGTCCTTTAGAAAAGCCGGCAATTCATCCCCGGCTATACTGTAAAATCACACTGACAGCTTTATTAAAGAATAGAAAGAATAGATATACACATCATAGAATAAAATAATATATAATAAAATATATATATATATATAATACACATGTCATTGTGACATGTATATATACATATATTTATAGTTCCTAGACTTCTACATACTGTAATAGCCGCTAATTCAATTGCCGGCTTTTGTGAAATCACAGAAGCCGACATGAAATGATACATTGTTTCCACACAGTTAACCATGTCATTTCCTGTATTTTGATATTTGTTTCGAACTTACAATTACATGAGTGTATTTGTGCAAAATTTCAGACATATAGGGTTAATTAAAGGTGTAAATTCGTTGAAAAAAAATGCGTGGGCTCCCGCTGTATTTTCTCCACCAGACAGACAAAGCAAGCGAGTGGGGGCAGATAATAACAGCCTAGGGAGGGTACATTTTTTTGTGCCCCCCCTGGCTACTAACATCTGCCCCCAGACACCCCAGAAAGGGCAAATCTATAATTAGATTCGCCCTTTCTGGCACTTTGCCCGTCTATTCTCATTGCCCTGTAGCGGTGGCGAATGGGTTAATAATGTCACCTTAATGTCACCTTAGTATTGAAAGGTGACCTTAAGGCAGGTTAATAATTGAGAGCTGTCAATTAGACAACTATCAATTATTAATCCTATTGTATGATAGAAAAATCAAACACACGTTTAATAAAAAAGAAGTTTAATGAAATAATCACACAGTTTTTGACCATATTTTATTTTCCTGCTAAAACCATTTCCTGTAATAAAAATAAAATAAAAAAGCAAAATTATTCTTACCAATCCGATGTACAGTCAGGTCCCACGGTGTAATCCATCAGAAAGGGTTAACAGGTTACAGGTCGCAGAGAGCTAATAATGCTGTCTCAGACCTGTATTCCCCTGAATGAATAAGTTACTCTCCCAGCGAAAGGTGAGGAATAGATTAATGAATGGAGCTTAATTGATTTATTGGCACTTTCACTTTAGTGACCTGACCTAACGTGAAAGTGGATACAATCAATTAAGCTTCATTCATTAATCACATCCTCTCCTGTCGGCAGGAGATAAGCTCATTCATTCAGGAGCTATCAGATGAGCACGCAGGATTACTTGCGCTGCTTATCTGATTGCTAGTTAACCCTTTGTGAAGGATTACATCGTGGGACGTGACAGATTGCCAGATAGGTAAGAATAGTGTTGTTTTATTATTTTATATTTATTTTAGAAGAACAAGGCTTCGCACGGATTAAGAGTGAAATAAAAGATGGTCAAAAATATGTGTTTTTATTTCATTAAAATTATTTATTCTTAAAGTGTGTTTGTGTTTTTTTATTTACTTCAATAGGATTAATAATTGATAGTTGTCTAATTGACAGCTCTCAATTATTAACCTGCCTTAAGGTCACCTTTCAATACTAAGGTGACATTAAGGTGACATTATTAACCCATTCGCCACCGCTACAGGGCAATGGGAATAGACGGGCAAAGTGCCAGAAAGGGCGAATCTAATTATAGATTTGCCCTTTCTGGGGTGTCTGGGGGCAGATGTTAGTAGTCAGGGGGGCCACAAAAAAATGTACCCTCCCTGGGCTATTATTATCTGCCCCCACTCGCTTGCTTTGTCTGTCTGGTGGAGAAAATACAGCGGGAGCCCACGCATTTTTTTTCAACGAATTTACACCTTTAATTAACCCCTACATGTCTGAAATTTTGCACAAATACACTCATGTAATTGTAAGTTCTAAACAAATATCAAAATACAGGAAATGACATGGTTAACTGTGTGGAAACAATGTATCATTTCATGTCGGCTTCTGTGATTTCACAAAAGCCGGCAATTGAATTAGCGGCTATTACAGTATGTAGAAGTCTAGGAACTATAAATATATGTATATATATATGTCACAATGACATGTATGTATGTATGTATATATATATATATATAATATATATATATATATATATATATATATATATATATATGTGTTCTATGTGTATATATCTATTCTTTTTTTTGTGATTTAAATACTATTCTTTTGGATCCATTATATGTCAGTTTTGCAAGCCTGCGAGAAATTCTCGCAAGTCGGATGAAAATCGGATGTTACAAGGTACACACACATGCGACTAAATCGCATCTTTGAAGGAAAATCTGATGTTACAAGGTACACACACATGCGACTAAATCGCATCTTTGAAGGAAAATCGGATGCCAGAAGGATGTGTGATGTTTGCATTTTGATCCGACAATCGACCGACTAAAACGGTCCGATTTTTTGTAGTTGTGTGTGACGCCGGCCTTATTGTGTCATATGCTCTTTCATAGACCATATCACATTAAGTAAGGTCATTAATCACCATACTTGGTACATATGCATTTACGGTATCTTTCTCTGTAACCACCTGACTCTTTATCTCAATATTTGGAGTCGCTATACATATGCTATATATTTCTCTATTGCGCTGAGCCACTATGAGGATATTGACAGAACCTTTCATTTGTTAAAGCACTAAGCACTTTAGTCCTTTCTATCCGTTCCCTTATTATTTTATTCTCCAACTCAATAGAGAGGGACAGTAGGGACAGCCGCTGACGAGCGGGGGCGCCAATCTCGTCATCATAGGGTGCCGACCCCCACAGTCAGGTAGGCAACCAGCACATAGGGATAGGTTGGTAACATCTATAGAGGTTGTTCCTGTTCTGTGTCTCTATGTGCTATGACACATATACTAGTTGTCATTCTATCCATTTAGACCATCAAGATTATATCAACTGATTTTCATATATCAGTATATCTCGCACATATCCTCTTGACTCTACCTATTAAGAATTTCTCTATTCCCTTGCCTCAATTAGGGCCTAATAGGGTTAGCAGGGTGAGCCGCTGACGAGCAGGGGCGCCATTGCTCAGGTGTATTGGGTGCCAACCTCCGCTGGCAACCTCCTCTGTCAACTCCAAAAAGTTTAGAGTTTTACGGTGAGCTGGATTATTCCTTCTCTTGCTATCTATCCTGTTTGATACTGTGAATACTTGTTAGAACAGATCCAGCAGCAATCCGTTGACAATATTTGTGCAGACACAACTCTTTTGTCCTGATAAAAAAAAATAAAAATGGTTTCAAGTTGATCCTTTTTTTCTTTTTTTTTAACAATGAAGTCTATGGAAAATGGATCTGTTAAATGGCAATCTGTTTTTCTTTCATTTTAAAAGAATCCTTTTTTTCCTTACTGAATCAGTTTCCAATAGAAGAAAACGGACGGCTGTTTACCGGATCTGTTTTCCATACGCTTCAATGTCACAATATTTTGTTTGTGCAGCTCTTTTGTCAATGGATTACTGCTGGCTCCATTTGTAAAAGGGAGGCCGCGAGGCCGATATGCTGGAAGCTATGTGATGTTTTAACTCTGTCATGTCAATGACGTGAAGGTGTTCCCCTCCCGTGAGGGAGTGTGCAGAGCAATTAGAGTCAGAGTCCAGAATCACGTCAAACAGTTCTGCTTTATTCTCTTCCGGGCACAGCACATCCAGGACACCATAAGCATCTCTTACATGATACCAGCAATACATACTTCACAAGGCTGCGTCTTCTCCGCTGCCACACCAGAGTGGACCAATAAGTATTGACGGGACGAGGAGCCCGGTGAAAACGGCACTTCAATTGCTTCCCCTGGAGACACTTCAATCCAGCATAAGAAAGACACATCTACTAGATCGTCCACCCTTCTCTGTTTATCCTGCCCAGATACTTCTGATGGCCCACTCGCTTCCACGCTTCAGCACGACCTCATCTGCTGAGCATTCCCACAGTGGATCTTCCACTGGACTTCACTGCGTAAACCCACTCTCTCTGGATCCACACCACCGCGGTCTATTCTACTCCAGCTTGCTTCAGGGTTGGACGTCCTCACGGCAGCAAGGTCCACCCGCGACTGATCTCCGCTACGAGGAGAACTTCCTGACAGTTTCCCACTTGGAGGCAAACTTTCCCTAGCAAAAAGTCCCTAACTAAATGGATATGCTACCTACCCCCATCTAGTGGCCAAACTCAATTACTGCACTGAGGTATCTTTTATAACTTACTAACTGGATCACTAAGGTGCCCCCACTAGTGACCCCTCACAGTTAACCCATGGCTATATACACTATTCTCCTAGTGCCCTCCTCTAATGACCCCACTGGATGCACTAACTACCTATCACTCCCACCCACATATATACCTACATAGCAATGTACAAAGCACACACATATATTTACATTGACACCATTAGGGGAATGAAACCTTAAAGGGTTAATACCCTAGACCTCCTTACACATTCATGACTGATGACTATTGGACATGTGAACTGAGCCTTACACGGAGGTGTCCGTTTAATAAACAGATATGAACATAAGGAAATTAAAGTGGGTGACTTCTCCTTATCCTGTGATGAATTTAGGATTTCCAGCTCCATTTTTGTGGCGAACAAAGCAAATGCCATCTCTATATCACCAGAAAAAGGTTTCACCCTTAAGAATCTTCATTGAAATGTAAATTTATTTCTTCCTTTGATGTAAATTGAAAGAACTACTTTCCAGTTCACCTAATTACAGGTAATGTATTTCTTTTATTTGGGAGAGTACATAATAACTTACTGGTGTAGAAGGTTTTGTATGTCACTGACTAGATGGTTTTAGCTTTGATGGTTCTCATGTATTTTGCATATAGAGTCTCACTGGAATAATCACTCGCAGCTTTCTCATTATTTCTGTAACACTATTATCGTCCAACGTACTAAACGCTGCAGAATAATAGAGGTGGAATATGAAAAAATATATAAATACCATACATGTAGTACTGGTGAAAAATACAGCTACAGTAAAGGTACAAATAATGACACGTGAGATGCAGGGGGGTCACTCCATGGTAACTTACGTTACAACATTATATAGTAACTTACGTTACAAAGATGATGGTAACTTGCGTTACAAAAAGTATTTTTCCTTTGATGGTAACTCATTGTAACGTAAGTTACTATATTATGTTGTAACGCAAGTTATCTACATTTCTTTTATAAAAAACTGTTGCATTTAACTTGAGAGGTTGAAATAAATTTGTTGAAGTTGCTTGGACTGTGGTGTTTTAATACAATAAAAATAGTTCTTCTCCCCTGTTTACCAGAACAGATAATTTGGCAGTCTCATGATGGAGAATTGCCTTTCCTTTTTTTGTAACGTAAGTTACCAAGTAATAAAACTGTATTTTGTATTTAATTTTATTGTTGAAAAATCAAACTGTGTTGAAATCTATTGAGAATAGTTTAATGTACAATATACATTCACTAATTTTTGTGGCTGCCCTCAAAGAACAGTCTGTAGCCAATTTTTGGCTTGTGACTGTAACGTAAGTTACCATGGAATGACTCCTGGGTTTAAAGAGGACCATCATGTCAAACGTGGGGAGATTTTGCCTATTATTTTTGCTTAGTTTACGCTCCACAGTATTATTTTTTTTTTTCAAAGTCCGCCATGCGTCCCGAGAGATCTGGTCCATTTTTATTTGGTGCTAATTTTTTTGGTCTTTACAAATGGGCCAGACTCACAGAATTGTCTAGTACATGTCTGGCTGCTCTGCATTATTACGTTGAAGACCGTAGAAATCTGCACTAAATAAAAATGTCCATATCTCTGGGACCATGTGGCGGATTTAAGCAAAAATACCTAGGTGAACAATGGAAATAAAATAGGAAAATAAGAGCAAGAAATGCCCAGTGGGTTCCTCTCAGGCCGGCTCCAGGTTTTTATGGGCCCTGGGCGAAAGAGTCTCAGTGGGCCCCCTTAACACAGACCACGATTCATGATGCACAGATACTGCAGAGAAATATGGGTATAGCACAACGCCAAACACTTCTCTTCTTCCATTACATGAGTGATACCTATTGTAAATTGTACAATAGCTCAAAAACAGCTAAATCCTCACAGCGCACAGTACAGACCAGACAGTACAGTCCTCCATACAATATTATGGGCACCACATAGTCTCCCCCTCATCACCCATATAATACCCCATGCAGGATGTCACCCCGCCATCCCCCATATAATGCTCCATACAGTTAATGACCCAATATAATGCTCCATACAGAATACTGGACCACATATAATGCTCCATACAAAATATGGAGCTCTCCTCTACACTGTGCTGTGTTCTGCACTGTTACGGCTCAGGAAAGGGCGCTGTGGAAAGACTCCCCATTATCATCATCATTGCCTGCCCATCATCATCATCATTGCCTCCCCTCATCATCATTGCCTCCCTATTATCATCATTGCCTTCCCATTAATATCATCATCATCATCATTGCCTTCCCATTATCATTGCCTCCCCATCATCATCATTGCCTCCCCATTAATATCATCATCATTGCCTTCCCATTATCATAGCCTCCCCATCATTATCATTGCCTCCCCATTAATATCATCATAATTGCCTTCCCATTATCATAGCCTCCCCATCATCATCATTATCATTGCCTCCCCATTAATATCATCATCATTGCCTTCCCATTAATATCATCATCGCCTCCCCATTAATATCATCATCATCGCCTTCCCATTATCATGCCTCCCCATCATCATCATCATAGCCTCCTCACCACCGTCACTGCCTGCCTCCACCCACCACCATCACACATACAGCACCGCAGGCAGCACTCTCTCACATACACACAGGCAGGCACACACACACACGCCTCACCTGTCCGGTGTCCGCGCTCTCTCTGCCACAGCCGGCCGCTGAATGATGACGTCATTCAGCGGCGCTGCTGTGAGAGAGGAAGCGCAGGCGCCCCCTGGAGCCCGGAGCTGCGGCAGCAGAGGCACGGGGAGAGGTGAGTATTTCACCGGCTGCCGCCGGGGCACTGAGCAAGCGGGGGGGCACGGGCGCCGGGGTGCCCGATGGCGAGTGGGCCCCCCCGCCTGCTCAGGGCCCCGGCACTTGCCCGGGTGTGCTGGGTGCTGACGCCGGCCCTGGTTCCTCTACTACTACTTTTATATTGATAGCCTATCCGAAGGATAAGTCATGATTATCAGATTGGTGGGTCCTAACACCCAGCAACCCCACTGGTCAGCTGTTCTCACTGTTTGTGGCAGCCAAATGTCAACGGTACAACTCCATCAACTCTGTAGTGACTGCAGATCCACTCTTATTTATTCAAATAGGAGCAGATGTGCCGTACCTGACCGCGGCCGCTACTCCATTGACAGAGCTGTGCTATTCCGCTCTGCATCTGTTAACATCTGGTCGCCACCAGCAGTGAGAACAGCTGATCAGTATGAGTACCAGGTATTGGACCCGCACCCATCTGATATTAATTGCCTAAATCTTGAGAGAAGTCATCAAGATAAAGATAGTGGAGCAACCCTTTTAAATTTTTGATCTACACATTAAAAAACATAGGTTCCGCGGCCGTCACAGCTCGTGGCCATCACAGCTCACGGCCGTCACAGCTCTCTTCAACTCCTTCACTTCACAATGATCTTTGCTCTGTGCTCCTTAAATGCGTCAATGCAATTTAGTAGGGTCTGAGAAGGTCTATAGATCTGAAGGTCCATGGCCTCACCAGGAAGTTGTATTCTAATATTAGGCTTAGTGACTAGTGTGAAAAGATATATATATATATATATATTTTTTTTAATATAGATAAAAAAAAAGTAAATTAAAAAAAATAAAATATAAAGCCTACTCTGGCCAGAGAGATAATTCTTGGTCAAATGATGATTTTCCTTGCCACTCAAATTACCATGCCTGTTCAGCTATTTCTATGGAGGTAGGAAGATAAGACATTAATAGATACATCGCAGGATCAGTCTAGTAAAAATCTATCTGGTCCATTCGCTATACTATGTGATACTTGGTGGATCGTATGTAAGACTGATACAGTTATAGAGAGCTTCACCCAAATGGGATTACCCTAAGGCTATGTTCACATGCGGCGTTTTTATAGTTTTGTTTTTTATTGAATTTGAGCGCTGCAGTGTTTTTTTCAAATCTGCAATATGCCATTTCTATCAACCTTTTTGGTGAATAAAACTAACTTTATGAAATACAGTTAGGTCCATAAATATTTGGACAGAGACAACATTTATCTAATTTTGGTTCTAGACATTACCACAATGAATTTGAAACAAAACAAATCAGATGCAGTTGAAGTTCAGACTTTCAGCTTTCATTTGAGGGTATCCACATTAAAATTGGATGAAGGGTTTAGGAGTTTCAGCTCCTTAACATGTGCCACCCTGTTTTTAAAGGGACCAAAAGTAATTGGACAATTGACTCCAAGGCTATTTCATGGACAGGTGTGGGCAATCCCTTCATTATATCATTCTCAATTAAGCAGATAAAAGGGCTGGTGTTGATTTGAGGTGTGGTGTTTGCATTTGGAAGGTTTAGCTGTGAAG
Source organism: Oophaga sylvatica (assembly GCA_033576555.1). Lineage (NCBI taxonomy): Eukaryota > Metazoa > Chordata > Amphibia > Anura > Dendrobatidae > Oophaga > Oophaga sylvatica. Next base: position 395,850,593 of record JARQOD010000006.1, on the reverse strand, counting down.
GAAACATGCGGTCAAAGGAGCTCTCCATGCAGGTGAAACAAGCTATCCTTAAGCTGCAAAAAACAGAAAAAACCATCCGAGAAATTGCTACAACTTTAGGAGTGGCAAAATCTACAGTTTGGTACATTCTGAGAAAGAAAGAAAGCACTGGTGAACTCATCAATGCAAAAAGACCTGGGCGCCCACGGAAGACAACAGTGGTGGATGATCGCAGAATACTCTCCATGGTGAAGAGAAACCCCTTCACAACAGCCAACCAAGTGAACAACACTCTCCAGGAGGTAGGCGTATCAATATCCAAATCTACCATAAAGAGAAGACTGCATGAAATTAAATACAGAGGGTTCACTGCACGGTGCAAGCCACTCATAAGAATCAAGAATAAAAAGGCTAGGCTGGACTTTGCTAAAAAACATCTAAAAAAGCCAGCACAGTTCTGGAAGAACATTCTTTGGACAGATGAAACCAAGATCAACCTCTACTAGAATGATGGAAAGAGAAAAGTATGGCGAAGGCGTGGTACAGCTCATGATCCAAAGCATACCACATCATCTGTAAAACATGGCGGAAGCAGTGTGATGGCTTGGGCATGCATGGCTGCCAGTGGCACTGGGTCACTAGTGTTTATTGATGATGTGACACAGGACAGAAACAGCCGAATGAATTCTGAGGTATTCAGAGCCATACTATGTGCTCAGATCCAGCCAAATGCAGCCAAACTGATTGGTCGTCGTTTCATACTACAGATGGACAATGACCCAAAACATAAAGCCAAAGCAACCCAGGAGTTTATTAAAGCAAAGAAGTGGAATATTCTTGAATGGCCAAGTCAGTCACCTGATCTCAACCCAATTGAACATGCATTTCACTTGAGACTAAACTTCAGACAGAAAGGACCCACAAACAAACAACAACTGAAAACCACCACGGTGAAGGCCTGGCAGAGCATCAAAAAGAAGGAAACACAGTGTCTGGTGATGTCCATGAGTTCAAGACTTCAGGCAGTCATTGCTAACAAAGGGTTTTCAACCAAGTACTAGAAATGAACATTTTATTTACAATTATTTAATCTGTCCAATTACTTTTGGTCCCTTTAAAAACAGGGTGGCACATGTTAAGGAGCTGAAACTCCTAAACCCTTCATCCAATTTTAATGTGGATACCCTCAAATGAAAGCTGAAAGTCTGAACTTCAACTGCATCTGATTTGTTTTGTTTCAAATTCATTGTGGTAATGTCTAGAACCAAAATTACATAAATGTTGTCTCTGTCCAAATATTTATGGACCTAACTGTACTAGCTGAAGAGCCCGGCGCTGCCCGGGCATAGTAACTAACTACGGTTAGTTATAACAAATTATAATGAATATATCTCTATATATAAAGCTGAGTGTATAGCCCACTCCGCATAGTAACATTCACTATAATATCCCACACCGGACTACTACCCCTAATATCCCACATCATCCTGTCAGAGCCACCGGACTACTAATATCCCACATCATCCTGTTAGAGCCACCGGACTACTACCCCTAATATCCCACATCATCCTGTCAGCCAGAGCCACCGGACTACTAATATCCCACATCATCCTGTCAGAGCCACCGGACTACTCCCCCTAATATCCCACATCATCCTGTCACAGTCATCGGACTACTCCCCCTAATATCCCACATCATCCTGTCACAGCCATCGGACTACTCCCCCTAATATCCCACATCATCCCGTCACAGCCACCATAAATTCCATACCGGGGATCCCTTTAAGAGAGGCCTGGCATTAGAACCAAAGCGCAGAGTGGATTTGCCCTCACTTCCGTACCGGAGATCACTTTAAGAGGGAAGATGTGCCTATGGGATGGATGATGTGTGATGGGGATATGGGCGTGGGAGCGGGTAATTCATTTGTCATGTGCTCTCTGCTTCTGTCTGGGGGCAGACAATGGCTGGAGCTTATGTTCCCGGGGATGCGATTTCTCCCACCTGGTCAGTGTCAGCTGAGGTGTTGTCGTGGATTGAGAAAACTGTTGCTCATAGCAACCAATAACAGCTCAGCTTCTATCAAACAGCTTTGGTGAAATGAAAGATGCTTAGGGATTGGTTGCAAGGAAAACTGTTGCTCATGGCAACCAATCACAGCTCAGCTTCTTTTAAACAGCTCTGGTTAAATGTAAGATACTCCGTGATTGGTTGGTGATACCACATACACGCATTCAATTTTATATATATATAGATGTACTGCTTACAAATCACACATGTAATCCACACCAAAAAACACAGCACGTAGCTGTTGTCTATAAGGGGATTGAGACAGATGGCTGTTAGCAGAATGATCATTATAATGTGTGTGGGCCCTTAGGGTCCATCTACACTGTGTGATGCGCAGCATTAAACGATTGCCGCCGACCTGCAACATGTTTGCCAGTCAGCAGTCATTTAAAAGTCTGTTTACACTGGAAGACAGCGCCTCAAATGCACCTGAACAATCCAGCTCACATGAGATTTGTCTAACAATTATTTTAATAGAGAACCTATGGAAAATGTAAGATAAAGAATTGAGAATGATGTTCCTGCAGGCTCCCAGTGAAACCTTCAGCGGGCAGCGTCCTGCCTTTGTAAGTGAAAGTGAAGCAGTTGCCCATCAATTTTTCAGTTTTTATAAATTGCCCATAGAGTAAAACATACGGGGAAGCGTTCATAGGTAATAATAATTTGCCTGACGGCCAAAACTGCAACAAGTCCATGAAATATAAAGGTCTCCCTTCCCTCGTTACAACTCGTATGCATTGTTTTCTAATGTCTTCATTATATATGAACCCATAGTACATACAGTCCACCAGTATATTCCATAGGTTTCATCTTCCAGCTGTGACAGCCAGGCTTGATTTTCAGCAATTAGCAGATGAGAGCTGTAAGACTACATGCTGTTACTTAAAGGGACTTTCCAACACTATGATATTGATGAATGATCGTTAAGATAGTTCATCAGTATTAGATTTTGTGTGGGGGGCCAATTTAGCTGTTTACACAAGGCCTCTACAAGCGCTGCAAGCTGTACGGAGTCACCATTGTTCCTACATAGTTTAGTATAGATTCACAGTAGTCTTCATATTTTTCAGCATGGGCAATGGCAAATCGTAGGTGCTCTTTTTTTGTGCATGGCCTTTAGCAGATGATTCCTTCATAGACAACACTCATGCATGCCATTCCTCTGCAGTGTACGCTGTATTGTGTCACGGAAACGCCACGGTTTGGCTTTCTGTGGTACTTTTGCTAACTGCAGTGATCTTGCATGTCGATCTTCTTCAACCCTTCTCATCAGAAAATGCTCCTCTTTAGGTTTTAAAGTGATTGTCCGTTCTAGAATGACAACTCTGCATTCACTCTGTGTTACTGCAGACTTGCATATCCTCCCAGCGCACGCCGGTGTTTGCGTTGGGAACAGTGTCAAGCATGCGATATCCTTACTCCTGGCCAGAACCTATCTAGTGGGCGCAGCCTTGCTTCATATAATTGCTGACCAGGAAACCCTTTTAACTTCTGCGGACAGCCATGACATCTCTTGAGATGGTTGCGGTTCCATCTTTGTTAAATTTTTCTATCACTTTTATTACAATATTCTGATAAATAAAGATTTCCTGATCTTCATGTAGCCTTCACCTTCTTGTGAAAAGAAATTATTTTCTTTCCCAGGTCTTGTGGCATTTCTCTTCTATATGGTGCCATTGCTGACTGCATGAAATCGGAAGGGGTTTTCTTTAAGTAACGCCCTTTTATTGTCAACTATCTGCTAGTCACCTGCAGGTTTAATGAATAATTAGACTTGCATATGGTTGAATTTTTCTTAATTAGAATTTAGTATCCTGAACTCTTGTTTTGCTCTTAATACTTTAATTGGGGTGAATAAAATAATAAACTGTGTTTCCAACCAGTGGCCCACATACGTGGGAATATTTTGTAGCATGGTATCCCCCCAAAAATATTGACTCAGAAAGAAAACAAAACTAAAGGTTTTCTGACAAATCTGTCTGTGTGTACTCATTTACTCAAGTACTGTGTGTTTGTATGTGTGTGTATATATGTGTATGTATATATGTGTGTGTGTCTATATATGGTAATATTTTATTTCCTAAAATACAAAGGAAAGGTATCATGTTTAACTTTAGGCCTTTTAGAGATCATTTGATCTTCAACTTGCTTAACTTTTCACAATAAGAGTCATTTCGACCAGGGGTGCAAAACTTATACATGCCACTGTATATACCTACATAATTGGGGTATTAATCTGTGATTGTGTCTTTTGTCAGGTGATTGAATCATTAATGCCACCTTAAAAATAGTTGTTTGCAGTACAATTCTTCAGGTAAACAGGGAATGTGCTTCCTATAACATGATGCTGTTTTGGGACAAAACAATTATTAAAGATGTGTTGACCAAAATAATTTGTAGGACCCTGGTCCACAGGCCTTATTGGTAGTCCTTGACCACTGGAACAGGGCCCTGCGAACTTACTTATACCTGCCAGCATTCCCTTGTGCCTCTTCTGATTAGTAGATCTGACACAATGTGATAATGTTGCAAAGCCTATTAATCAGAAGAGGTGCAGGGAGGATATAGGTAGGAGGAGGTTTGTTGGATTCTGATCTGGTGGCCATAGACAATGAACATGGCTGCTGGACCAGAGTGCTGTGAATCTATTTGCTCAACATAAAGGGAACCTGTCAGCGGTTTTGGCCGATGTAAGGTGCAGGCATCACCTTTCAGGGCTGATATACAGCATTCTATAATGCTGTATATAAGCACCCAACCCGACCTGGAATAACTGAAAAATAAGTTTTATTATACTCAACTGTGGGGCGGTCCAAGGGATGTTCCAGGTCTTGTTCCTGCGCCTCCCATCCTCTTGTGATCGCCGCCCTCCTCTTGTTTCTTGTGGATGACGCGACCCTGCATCATCCACACAGGCTCCCCGGCATCGCGCTCATGCACAGGCGTACTTCTGTCCTGTTGAGGGCATAGCAAAGTTCTGCAGTGTGCAGGTGGCAGAAAAGGTCAAAGAGCCCCGGCACCTGCCCACTGCAGTACTTTGCTCTGCCCTCAACAGGACAGAGAAGTAGCTGGAGAGCGATGCCAAGTAGACTGTGTGGATGATGCAGGGTTGCGTCATCCACAAGAAGCTAGGAGTAGAGCGGCGCTCATAAGAAGATGGGAGGCGACGGACCAACACCAGCGACACCCATCGGACCGGACCGCCGCGCAGGTGAGAATAATAAAACTTATTTTTCAGTTATTCCAGGTCAGGTTGGGGGCTTATATACAACATTATACAATGCTGTGTATAAGCCCTGAAAGGTGATGGCTGCATCTTATATCAGCCAAAACTGCTGACAGGTGTACTTTAACTTGTACACAGTCGAGCGGCACTTGTTAACGGGCCAGGATCCGCCTAAGTGTATCTTAAATTACATCAGTGTTCTGTAAGTGCAGAACAAAAAGGCACAGCTCCTTTGTTTAAATTTAGGCACCAACATCTTGCCTTACAAGAACTAGAAATTCATGTAATTTAATATGTACTGCCAGGAGGCATAAGGTTTGTCTCCTACAAAACAAGCTTTGCGTGCATATACATTTTATATTGTTTTCGTGGCTAATTAATTCAGATGTATCACAGCTGAAGGTTAATTATCTTGTATTCTTATAAAAAATAGTAAAAATTGCCAACAGTTGATATTTTCATTTTTGCCGTGTTGTGTGGAATGCAGCTCGTGCCAGAAGTTTAAAAGTAACTGCAGGATACGTCACTGTTTTTACTCAGTCACCTAGCATCGCAGAGATTGGTCTGGAGACCATGTGGGCAACACCATGAAGAAGCCTTCAAGAGGGAATACCACACTGGCCCTACTTCGAGGAATATGGTGTGGGGTGGCATAATGTATGGTAGCCAGACCCCTCTAGTTTTCATTCCAGGAACACTAACAACTCGGCGTTACATTGCTTTGGTGGTGAAACCAGTGGTACGGCCATTTCTCCAAAGGAAACATTTTACAACACTACAACATCAGGCCCCATGTTGCTCGTACCACTGTGAGCAGTCTCTGTTGCCTAAACATGCTGCCAGGTGTGCAGCGTTTCTGAACTTATCTTCCATCTAGTACATCTGGGATTTCATTGGTTGGCAATTGCATAGGGAGCTGCCAGCAGTGGATCTTGATGATTTGCTTCCAAAATGCAAATATTCAGTTTGGCAGAACATTTCTCAGACAACGAATAATAACTTCATTGATATCAGCCAAGGCATGTAAGTGCAGAAATTTCCGCACAGGGCTCTCATACTCGATACTGAATAAGTGGAAATATTTTAAAAACCTTGTTTCCGTTTTTTCATTATTTGCATATCATTAACATGTCTATCCATCCTGTGATTTCCGTGATAATACAATTGTCATGGGTGCATCGCCACGAAGATCGTCGCGATTGCACATTCTGACTTCTCACAGCTGAGCTGCTGTTTCTTTGTGTTTGGTAATGAGAGAGTTAATTTTACCTAGCTCTTTGCTAAGACTAGGTTCAGCCTCGCCCGGCTGCTTTGGATTATGTTCTAATTAGTTTCCTTTATATTCCTGCCAGTCTGGGTGTTGGATGCCGGTGAAAGCATTCATATAGTTTAGCAGACTGGATCGGTTCTGGGAATACTTAAGCTAAGAGCTCCTTAGTTGTTTTTACTCTTACAGCTTATAGTTTATCTCTGAGACCTATGGTGTTCCTACTGTGTGTGAGTGTTGTATGTAAGACTTTATTTACTTTATTTCTTATCTTTCTTGTATGTCTTTCTGTTCATTAACCGTTACCTGGTCATTCCCTTTGGTGGTATTCAGGGTCCTTCTTAGGACTAGAATACAGTTGGCAGGGATTGATAGGAGACAGGGTTTACGCTGGTGGCCTGGACCTCTGTACCTTTAACAGTACCTCCAGGTTGAGGGATTAGTTAGGACCCCAGTTAGGGTCAGCTTAGACCCCGGTCACCCTCTAGCCGGAGACAGCGTATAACGGATTCCGTTTTGACCCACTGGACATTCTGTCAGGTAAATCTATGTTATCATATATCTATGCACATGTTATATAGTATGTTGCCCTTTTGATATAGATTACTGACATCACATATATATATCTGCTATACAGCGTGACATTTTCACCGGCCATACTAAAGATTCTCCCCAGCTATCATGGATCCAGTAGCCCAGCTGGCCCGGCAGTTGCAGGGATTGTCCATGGAGTTGGCAGACATTAAGTCCAAGGTTTTGTCCCCCCCGGAGCAAACCAGATCTGAACCTAAGGTTGCTCTCCCGGACAGGTTCACTGGTGGGCGGGACAAATTTTTTACTTTCCGGGAGGCATGTAAATTGTACTTTCGGCTGCGGCCTCGGTCATCTGGGAGTGAAGAGCAGAGGGTGGGAATTGTTATCTCGCTCTTACAAGGGGATCCTCAATCTTGGGCGTTCTCTATTCCTCCAGGCTCCCCAGATCTCCAGTCAGTGGATCGATTTTTTACTGCCCTGGGTCTGGTATATGATGATCCGGATCGAGTCTCCCTTGCTGAAACAAGGTTACGTAAAATACGGCAAGGAAATCGTCCAGCGGAGGAATATTCTTCTGAGTTCCGTAGATGGGCAACAGATACTCAGTGGAATGACCCTGCTCTTAGGAGCCAGTTTTGTCAAGGGTTGTCTGACAAATTAAAAGATGTGTTGGCTCAGTATGATTCTCCTCCATCACTGGAGGCTGCTATGGCCCTCGCTATTCGCATTGATAGACGTCTTCGGGGAAGACGCGAGGTAACTCCGCCCCCCGTGATGACTCCACCTACTACTAAAGTCCCTTATACTGAGGTTCCTCTGGTCTGTTCTGAGGAACCCATGCAGTTGGGAGGGACATCATTTTGTAGGAGGGAATCAGCGGTGCGCCGCAAGACTAGAAGGTGTTTCTTTTGCGGGAGAGAGGGACATTTTGTTGGGGGGTGTCCATCCCGGACCTCTTTGAACCAAGGAGTTAACCTGGGAGTGTGTATTTCGTCCCCAAATCCCTCTCAGTTTCTCGTGCCTGCGGAGGTGGTGATTGGTACTAGAACTGAGAGGATTTCTGTTTTTCTTGATAGTGGGTCCGGGGCTAATCTGGTGGACACTCGGTTTGCCCAGGTGCATGGTATGCAACTGAGTGTATTGGCCAAACCGGTCCCTATACTCTCTATTGATTCTAGACCTCTTGGTCAAGGTAGCTTGGTACAAGCTGTTCATAACATAGATCTTCGAGTAGGGGCAATACATAAAGAGCAATTGTCTTGTTATGTGTTGGAGGGTCTGCCTGCTCCTATTGTGTTGGGACTTCCTTGGTTGGCTAAACATAACCCAGTGATTGATTGGCAATCCAGAAAGATAAGCCAGTGGGGTGAATTTTGCAAGAATAACTGCATGAGCACGGTCATCGGTGCGGTTGTGCCTAGGACTTTGCCTCCTTTTCTGGAGGACTTTTGGGAGAAGTTCTCAGAGGAGGGGTGTAAAGAGTTACCTCCTCATCGCACATATGACTGCTCAATAAAGTTGCTTCCTGATGCCTTATCTCGTACTTTCCCAGGGGTCGGGAAGACTGATGATCCGGTTCCTATTCCTCAGGAGGGAGTTGTAGTGTCAGCTGTATGCTCTGAGCTTGAGGGGGAGGTATTGGGGGCTCAGGGGACGCCCCTGTGGGACTTCCAGGGAGACTGATAGTTCCAGATCGCTTAAGACTGAAGGTTACGGAGAACCCTTACAAACGGATGGCTGATAGGAGGAGAGTTTCTGGTCTAGATCTGAGGGTGAAGGATCTGGTGTGGTTGTCTACCAGGAATATAAAACTTAAAGTTCCCTCCTGGAGGTTGGGTCCCAGATTCATCGGGCCATACAGGATCAGTTCCATAATTAATCCTGTGGCATTTCGTCTGGACCTCCCTCCTACGTTTAAAATTCATAATGTGTTTCACAAGTCATTACTTAAAAAGTATGTGGCACCAGTCATACCGTCACCTCTACCTCCTCCTTCAGTGGTAATCAATGATAACGTGGAAGTTCATTGGAGGGGGTATGGTCCTGAGGAGAGGACGTGGGTCCCTGCGTCTGATGATAACGCAGATCGATTGGTTCGGACCTTTCACACAACTTACCCGGACAGACCTGGTCATGAGGGTCCGGAGGCCCCTCGTAGAAGGGGGGGTACTGTCATGGGTGCATCGCCACGAAGATCGTCGCGATTGCACATTCTGACTTCTCACAGCTGAGCTGCTGTTTCTTTGTGTTTGGTAATGAGGAGTTAATTTTACCTAGCTCTTTGCTAAGACTAGGTTCAGCCTCGCCCGGCTGCTTTGGATTATGTTCTAATTAGTTTCCTTTATATTCCTGCCAGTCTGGGTGTTGGATGCCGGTGAAAGCATTCATATAGTTTAGCAGACTGGATCGGTTCTGGGAATACTTAAGCTAAGAGCTCCTTAGTTGTTTTTACTCTTACAGCTTATAGTTTATCTCTGAGACCTATGGTGTTCCTACTGTGTGTGAGTGTTGTATGTAAGACTTTATTTACTTTATTTCTTATCTTTCTTGTATGTCTTTCTGTTCATTAACCGTTACCTGGTCATTCCCTTTGGTGGTATTCAGGGTCCTTCTTAGGACTAGAATACAGTTGGCAGGGATTGATAGGAGACAGGGTTTACGCTGGTGGCCTGGACCTCTGTACCTTTAACAGTACCTCCAGGTTGAGGGATTAGTTAGGACCCCAGTTAGGGTCAGCTTAGACCCCGGTCACCCTCTAGCCGGAGACAGCGTATAACGGATTCCGTTTTGACCCACTGGACATTCTGTCAGGTAAATCTATGTTATCATATATCTATGCACATGTTATATAGTATGTTGCCCTTTTGATATAGATTACTGACATCACATATATATATCTGCTATACAGCGTGACAACAATTCTCAATGTTGAGGAGTTACGAGGCTGTTGAGTTCGGGTCAGGAAACACGTTTCTAGTTTGTACATCATGGTTTGTACACTGTCCGTGTCTCACGTACGTATAAATGGAGCTTTACGTGACACAAAATAAGGACATTCTAAAAGGAAATCAAAAGAACAGCAAGGGGCATAATAACACGTATGTAACTACAGTGTGCTGATACGAGAGATTTTCCTATCACCCATGACCGCACCAATGAGAGAGGGGCTCCACCCTTCAAGTACAGGGAACCTTTAAGATAAAAAGGGCAGCTCCTCTCTCAGTGGTTTCCTGTCCTTGATGGGCAGAGACTTTACCTGTATGGCAGTATCGCTAGAGAAGAAAGAAGAGGTCCAAGGCCTGGACCGGTCGGCGGCAGCAGGGCACCGGCTCTGCTTCGGCCGGCGCCAGTGGTCCTGAAAGCGCCACGGGGGTCCCGTTGGGGATCCGTCGGTCGGGCAGGAGCCTGCGGCCCAGCGCGTTGTCAAGAGTGCGGCTGGAAACAGGAAGTGGTGCTCTGACCAGGCGGGGCCTTTGCACACGAGAAGTAACTTCCGGGGGCGGTACCAGAAGCTGCAGGAGAGGCTGGCCGGTAGATCCCCTATGGGCATAGTTCTTAAGGTTGGATCGCTGGCCAGGTAGGGGCATCAGTGCAACGATGGGGGCACAGCAGCCCTCTCCACAGTGCCAGTAGCAGAGCCTGCAACCACAGCTGCAGCATGAGGAGCCAGAGCAGCCGCAACGACCTCGACGCCAGCCTCACCGGGATAGGAGTTCTGAACGATCCAGTGGGCGCAGGTCCAAGGATTCCAGGACAGGTCGGCACAGCTCTTCCATGATGGAAGATTCCTTGGTCCCTAAGGGAGACCCTTTGGACGACATCCTGCCTCTTGTTCCAGTACCGTTTATTTCTTCTGAGTGGTGAGTGAGCTATGAGAATGCCATTTTAATAATGCAAATCTCTCTCTCTCTCCTTCTCTATCTGAACTCCTGGTAGGAGCCCCCTAGAAAGAGTACGAGGAAGTCAAAATAAAGAGTTTGTGCTCTGTGTGGGCAGGATCTGGACAGTGCATGGCTCAAAAAATTATGGCAGCCGTGTATAAATGACACTGTGGCCAATGAGACCCCTGATTTTTCTTCCACCCTGAGGACTCTCATCAGGGACGAGGTGGAGAATTAATTAAACTCCCGATCCCTTTCAGGGGAAACATCAAGAAGGGATAGTGCCGAAGTATCTCCTTCACCGTCAATGTCATCGGTCGAAGGAGTTCTGAGGGATACTTCGGATTCCTCTTCATCAGAGGCTGACTCGGGCTCAGGTTATTGCTTTCCTCTGGAGGAGGTGGACAATTTAGTGAAAGTGGTAAGGTCCACAATGCGGCTGGTGGACCAGAGGCCTAAGAGATCTATCCAAGACATTGTTTGGCACCTTGGATAAAAAAAGCATAGAGTATTCTCTATGAACGAGAAATTGCAGAGTGTCATCAGTAGAGAGTGGGAAAAACCGGATAGGAAAGGCCCCCTACCGTCCTCCTTCAAAAAAAAGTATCCCTTTTGAGGAGTAGGCCTCCTTGTCCTGGAGTAAAGCCCCCAAGTTGGACGTTGCCATATCTAAGGCCTCAAAATCCTCATCCCTCCCCTTTGAGGACTTAGGAATATTAAAGGACCCCCTTGGTAGGAAGGTGGATACCTTCCTTAAGGCAACATGGGAGTCATCTGTAGGTGCATTGAGACCATCCATTGCGGCGACTTGCACAGGGAGGTCCCTCATGGTCTGGTTGAGCACATTGCAGGATCAACTGAGCGATGGTTCGTCCAGTGAAGCCATTAGAACTACGTTTCCAATGATCAAGGGAGAAGCAGCTTTCTTAGCGGATGCGTTGGCCGACTCAGCCAGGCTGGCCGCCAGATCAGCCGCACTATCCAACGCAGGCCGGAGAGCAGTCTGGTTGAAAAGCTGCCCAGGGATGTTCAGGCGATAGGGAAGCTGTGTTTTCTCCCCTGTGAGGGTCAATATCTATTCGGTTCGGCCTTAGACGACATCTTGGAAAAAGCAGCCAATAAGAAAAAAGGGGTTCCTGAAGCCTCCCTTCTCTTCCTTCAGTCAGTCCTTTTGAGGGAAGAGATACAACCGGAGGAGAACATCCATGGAGCAGAGGAGACAGGATGATGGACCAAAAAAGTCCAAAGGATTCCTGTTCGGTACCTCATCCCGAAGTGGGCAGAGGTCCTCCAAGTGACTCTCTTTTCCAGGTGGGAGGAAGGCTCTCCCTATTCCTTCCAGCCTGGGAGGAAATATCATCCAGTCCTTGGATTCTCAACCTGGTGGGGGCAGAGTTGAGGCTGGAGTTCGAAAGGTATCCCCCAGACAGAGTCATCATTACAGCCCCACGAGCGTCCGTCTCAGAGCAGATAGCGCTGGAGTCAGAGGTTCTGTGCCTCTTGAGAAAGAACATTGTGCAGGATGTACCAGCAGGAGAAGTTAAAGGGTTCTACTCTCCCCTGTTCCTAATAAAAAAGCCGAATGGCTCATAAAGGATGATTTTCAATTTGAGAAGCCTGAACAAGTTTCTGAAGATTCCAAAGTTCAAAATGGAATCAATAAAATCGGCAATTCAGTTGCTCTTTACGAATTGCTACAGTATATGGCCGTCCTGGACCTGAAGGACGCTTACTACCAAGTGCCAATACACGCAGTGTTCAGGAAATATCTCCGGGTGGCGGTACCAATGGGAGGCAACGTAAAACATCTCCAGTACAAGGCACTTCCCTTTGGCCTGGCAGTGGCCCCTCGAGTTTTCACAAAACTGGTAGCGGAGGTGACAGCCCATCTCAGAGAAAGAAACAGATTCGTCATCCCATATCTGAACGATTTCCTGATAGTAGGCCGCTCCTTCACTCACTGCCACAATCAAGTGGAGGATATAGCCACCATCTTGAAACACTTAGGGTGGAGTTTGAACCTAGAGAAGTCAAGATTACGGCCACAAAAGACGCAGATCTTTTTGGGACTCTTGCTCGACTCTTGCCGGCAGGAATGTCGTCTCCCAGAACAAAAGAAAGAAAAGCTGTTCCGTCTCGTCTCCAAGTCAATTCACAATCCAAGGATGACCCTCAGAAGTGGTATGTCCCTCCTGGGCTCCATGACCTCATGTATCCCGGCAGTGAAGTGGGTCCAAATCCATTCAAGGGAGTTGCAGGGGTTCATTCTAGAAAGCCAACCTATGTTGCAGGGGTATCTGGAAGGTACACTGACACTACCACAGGAGGTTGTACATTCACTCCGCTGGTGGTTGAACATAAAATCCCTTCGGGAGGGGCTCCGTGGTTTCCTCACATCACCAGGGTAGTTACCACAGACGCCAGTCCCAGGGGCTGGGGAGCACATCTGGACTACCATAAGGGAAGCCATCTCAAATATGTTGGAGCTCCGAGCGGTAGAGAATGCATTAGACTCTCTTACCGTTCCTGCGAGACCATCACATGAAAATATTGTCAGACAACCAGATTACTGTGGCATATCTAAACCATCAGGGGGGCACACGGTCTCAGACTCTAATGAATGTGACCTAAAGTATTTTCTACCACGCGAGAAGAAAATCTTGTCACTATCCGCACTCCACATCAAGGGGAAGGACAATGTAACAGCGGACTTTTTGAGCTGCAGGCCACTTCTGCAGGGCAAATGGTCCCTCAAAACAACGGTGTTCAGGCGTTTGGTAGACAAGTGGGGGGGAACCGGAGATCGACTATTTTGCCACTCGTCAGAGCAGCAAAATCAGAAAGAGAATTCCCATGCGGTGGATGCCTTCCAAATCAGATGGAGTTTTTCCCTAGCCTATGGTTTTCCCTCAATCTGTCTAATACAGCGGTTCTCAGGAAGATCAGGCAGGATGGGGCGAGGGTAATACTCATAGCCCCCTTTTGGCCCAAGAGGGCCTGTTTCTTTTGGCTGAGAAACATGTCGGTCACGGAACCGTGGGTCCTTCCAGAGATCCCACACCTTCTAGCTCAAGGGCCCGTGTTTCATGCTCAGGTAGCTGGGCTGCACTTAACAGCCTGGAAATTGAGAGGTAAGTGCTAGAGGGTAAGGGTTTCTCTACCAACCTGGTCTCTACATTACTTGCTAGTAGGAAGCCAGTCGCTACAAAAATTTATGGTAGGACCTGGAAAAAATCTTGTCATCTATAGGATGTTCTCCAGAGGGAAAGGTACCCCTAAAAGAAATCCTGTAGTTCATTCAGAAAGGGCAGGAACAGGGCCTAGCACTTAGTACCTTGAAAGTTCAGGTGTCAGCCTTAGGGGCTCTACATAATTACAACCTAGCAAGTAATTGGTGTGTGGTCAGATTTATTAAGGCCTGCGCTAGATCCAGACCTGTCCCAATGACCAGGGTCCCTCCATGGGATTTGAACTCGGCCTTAAATGCTTTAACCGAACCCCCTTTTGAACCTTTAGCTGAAGGGTCCATAAAGCTAGTTACATTAAAAACCATACTCCTAGTAGCCCTACATCAGCATGGAGAATCAGTGACATTCAGGTCCTTTCAGCAGATCCTCCCTTTACTATGGTAATGGATGATAGGGTAGTCTTAAAACCTGATCCTGCCTATTTGCCTAAGGTAGTGTCCAGATTCCACAGATCACAGGAGATATCTCTACTTTCCTTCTGTCCTAACCCGAAGAATGATAGGGAAAACAAAATTCCACACCCTAGATGTCAGGAGGTGCCTCCTTCACTAATTATGGGTGACAAAATTTTGGAGGAAGGATAGGGCTCTGTTTATCTCCTTCCAGGGTTCTAGGAAGGGGACAGGAGCCTCGAACGGTACCATACCCAGTTGGATAAGGGAAGCTATCAAGTTGGCCTATGTGGGTGCAGGAAGACTGGTCCCGGATGACCTGAGGGCCCACTCTACAAGGGCAATGGCAACATCTTGGGCTAAAAGAACAGACGTATCCATTGAGCAAATCTGTGAGGCAGCTACATGGTCGTCACCTTCCACTTTCTATAGTCACTATAGACTAGATCTTTCTGCCACTTCTGATCTTATGTTTGGGAACAAGGTTCTACAAGCTGTGGTCCCTACCTGATAGAGTAATTCTCTGTAATTCTCTCTTTGGTGCTGTTATGGGTGATAGGAAAACACGTATATTACTCACCGGTAATGTGTTTTTATACGAAACCCATGACAGCACCCTTGTACTTCCCTTCCTCCCGTTACTAATTCTTCACTCTTTGGTTGGTGGGTCGTATATAGCTTTCCACTTAAAGTGGGGTTGAGGGCAATTAATATAGTCGTAAAGCTTTACAAATGTGTGTGTGTGTGTGTATGTATGTTATATATATATATATATATATATATATATACACATATATATACACACATACATATATATATATATTATTATATATATATATATATATATATATATTATACTTCCTTCTCACCCCCACTGGGGGTGGTGTTTGTTGTCCTTTCTCATTCTCGGGTCCTCTACCAGAGGCCTGGGAGTTTGAGGGTTCTGCGCAGGATCTTAGCTGTTCCCAGCATTGCACTTTTCTGGACAGGGAGCTCAGATGTTGCTCCTGGGATCTGTTGTGAGGGGACCATGCATACCAGGATAGGGGGTGAGGGGACCATGCATACCAGGATAGGGGGGTGAGGGGTAGCATGCATATCAGGATTGGGGGGTGAGGAGACCATGCAAATCAGGATTGGGGTTGAGGGTGTACCATACATCCTACGATAGGGATGTGGGGGCACCATGCATTTCAGGATTGGGGGGTGAGGGGACCATGCATTCTAGCATTGGGGGTGAGGGGACCATGCACACCAGGATTGGGGGGTGAGGGGACCATGCACACCAGAATTGGGGGGGTGAGGGGACCATGCACACCAGATTGGGGGGGTGAAGGGGACCATGCGCACCAGGATTGGGGGGTGACAGGACCATGCATTCCAGGATTGGGGGAAGAGGGGTACCATGCATACCAGGATTGTGAATGAGGGGACCATGCATACCAGGATTGGGGGGTGAGGGGACGATGCATACAGGATTGGGGGGTGAGAGGACCATGCATACCAGAATTGTGAATGAGGGGACCATGCATACCAGGATTGGGGTGAGGGGGTACCATACATCCTACGATAGGGATGAGGGGTACCATGCATAGCAGGATAGGGGACGAGGGGACCATTCATATCAGGACTGGGGGTGAGGGAACCATGCATACCAGAATTGGGAGCTAAGGGGTGCCATCTATACCAGGATTGGGGATGAGGGGACCATGCATTCCAGGATTGGAGGGTGAGGGGGTACCATACATCCTACGATAGGCATGAGAGGGGACCATGCATACCAGGATTGGGGGGGGTGAGGGGACGATGCATACAGGATTGGAGGGTGAGGGGACCATGCATTCCAGGATTGGGAGGAGGGGACCATGCATACCAGGATTGGGAGGGAAGGGACCATGCATACCAGGATTGGGGGGGACCATGCATACCATAGAATGGTAGAGTTGGAAGGGACCTCCTGGGCCATCTGGTCCAACCCCCTGCTCAAAGCAGGATTCTCTAAATCATCCCAGACAGATGTCTGTCCAGCCTCTGTTTGAAGACTTCCATTGAAGGAGAACTCACCACCTCTCGTGGCAGTCTGTTCCACTCATTGATCACCCTAACTGTCAAAAAGTTTTTTCTAATATCTAATTTGTGTCTCCTCCCATTCAGTTTCATCCCATTGCTTCTAGTCTTTCCTTGTGCAAATGAGAATAAAGATGATCCTTCTACATTGTGACAGCCCTTGAGATATTTGTAGACCGCTATTAAGTCTCCTCTCAGTCTTCTTTTTTGCAAGCTAAACATTCCCAAATCCTGTAATCGTTCCTCATAGGACATGGTTTGCAGACCGGTCACCATTCTGGTGGCTCTTCTCTGAACTTGCTCCAGTTTGTGATGTCTTTTTTAAAATGTGGTGCTCAAAACTGGACACAGTATTGCAGATGAGATCTGACCAAAGAGGAGTAGAAGGCAATAATGACCTCACGTGATCTAGACTGTATGCTTCTGTTGATACATCCTAGAATTGTATTTGCCTTTTTTGCTGCTGCATCACACTGTTGACTCATGTTCAGTCTGTGATCAATTAGTATACCCAAGTCTTTTTCACATGTGCTGTTACTTAGCCCTATTCCTCCCATTTTGTATATGCTTTTTTCATTTTTATTGCCCAGATGTAGTACTTTGCATTTTTCCCTGTTAAAAACCATTCTGTTAGTTGCTGCCCACCGCTCCAGTTTATTTATATCTTTTTGAATCCTCTCTCTCTCTTCTCTAGTATTAGCTACCCCTCCTAGCTTTGTGTCATCAGCAAATTTGATCAGTTTACCCTCAATTCCTTCATCTAAATCATTAATAAAGATGTTGAACAATACAGGGCCCAAAACAGAGCCTTGTGGTACCCCACTTGAGACATTCTTCCAACTGGATGTGCAGCCATTTACGACCACTCTTTGGGTCCGATCACTAAGCCAGTTATGAATCCACCTAAAAGTTGCCTTGTCCATTCCATACTTAGTCATTTTTTCAATAAGGATTGTGTGAGATACTTTGTCAAATGCTTTGATGAAGTCAAGATATACTGTATCTACAGCATTTCCCTGATCCACCCAGTCAGTGATTCTGTCATAGAAGGAAATTAAGTTAGTCTGACATGACTTATTAGTTACAAACCCATGCTGACTCTGTTTAATCACTTCATTCTTATCCAGGTACTTACATACATGTTCTTTAATAATTTGTTCAAAGATCTTTCCTGGTATAGAAGTCAGACTCACCGGCCTATAGTTCCCTGGGTCCACCTTCTTCCCATTTTTGAAGATAGGAACAACATTTGCTCTTCTCCAGTCTTCTGGGACTTCTCCTGTTCTCCAAGAATTTTCAAAGATTATGGACAGTGGTTCAAGAATTTCTTCTGCTATCTCCTTCAGTACTCTGGGGTGTAATTCATCTGGACCTGGAGACTTGAATTCATTTAGGTTAGCTAAGTGTTTCCTCACTGTCTTTCTGTTTATAGATATCCTGGATTCTTCTATTCCTTTAATAGGACAGTGAAGATCAGTTGATGTTACATTTCCTTTCTGAGAGAAAACAGATGCAAAATAGGAATTTAAAAGTTCAGCCTTCTCAACATCCTGTCTTACCATTTCATCATTTTCATCCTGTAAAAATCCTATAGCATCTTTGACTTTTCTTTTACTTTTGATGTATCCCCAAAATCCTTTTTTGTTGCTTTTGACGTGTCTTGCAAGCCTTAATTCATTTTCAGCTTTAGATAATCTGATTTGTGCCCTGCAGGTTCTGCAGACGGCATTATATTCTTTTTTAGATATGCCTCCCTCTTTCCATTTGGTAAACATTTCTTTCTTTTTAGCATGTGTTTAAGTTCTGTGTTCATCCATCCTGGTTTTCTTAAATGCTTCCCATTCTTCCCCTTTCGGAATTGTTAACATTGTGCTTTGAGAATCTCATTTTTCAAGATTTCCCATCCTTCCTGGACATTTTTGTCCTTAAGGATATCCAGCCATTGGATCCCTCCAATTCTCTTTCTGAGTCCCTTAAAATCTGCCTTTCTGAAATCTAACTTACCAGGATTGGGGGGGGGGGTGAGGGAACCATGAATACCAGGATATGGATGAGCAGGTACCATGCATACCAGGATAGGGATGAGGGGGTACCATGCATACCAGGATTGGGGGGTGAGGGACCATGCATACCAGGATGAGGAATGGGGTGCCATGCATACCAGGATTAGATGGGAGTGAGGGGACCATGCATACCAGGATAGGGTTGAGAGGTGCCATGCATACCAGGATAGGAGGGGGGCAGCACATACCAGGATGGGAGACCATATACCAATGAAAATGCTTGCCACATGGGCGTAGAGCGGGTTCATAGTATATATATACTGTATATATACATATACAATATATATATTGTGTGTTCACTAACCCAGAGGTCCTCTCATGCTCTGTAATCCACTGATGCGGACAGAGGAGCCGTTCTTTTTATCTTAAAGGTTCCCTGTCCTTGAAGAGCGGATCCCCTCTCTCGTTGGTACTGTCATGTGTTTCGTAAAAACACATTACCGGTAAGTAATTTACGTGTTTTTTTTTTTTATCCATTTAAAAAATTGATATTGAATTGATAAAACATTGATATTTAACTTTCAGGTTTTCGCTCTGTTACTAAGCTACCTTAAACACATGACTAACAGAGAGTCATGCTGGTGTAATAATGTAACTTGATTCTCCTTAATACAACATATGCCCTGTGCGGCACCACCCTGCTGTTTGCATTGCTATATAAACACATCTGAGAAGTTTGTAATGGAGGTAGATCAGGAAGCTGCATAGGCGAGATCCTCTGCTGGGAGAATGTGCACTGTGTGCTCAGGTGTATGTGTTGTGTGTGTGTGGTTGTGTGTGTGTGTGTGTGTGTACATGTCAGTCATGTTGTCATCACTGGATGTAAAAGGTTTTTTAAAAGAACAAAGCAAAAACAAATAGCATCAAATTTAAAGAATAATTAATAATAATAAAGAGGTTGTCCACTACTTTAGCATTGATGGCCTATCCTTAGGATAGGCCATCAATGTGTGATCGCTGGGGGTGCGACACCCATCACAGCCACCAATCAGCTGGTCTCGGCGGTGACCGTAACTGCTGAGTTGTGGATCTGCACGGCTCTGTCAACTATATTGACTACAGCAGGGTACATGGTTCGTCCCCTTCGCTTATTATGTTCATGAGAGGAAGATAAGTAACTCTCTAAATACGTTTTAGTACAGCTCGTAATAATAATTAGGATATTGTAATTATTATATATTAATCATACCCGGTCGGCCTCATCTATCTAAATAGACAAAATGTAGAGACGTTTCCCAACCAATCAACCATAGCAACCAGGTCACATGTCCTTTGATGTGGTTTTCTCCTATTGGTTCCTCATTCTGGTTATGCGCACCATATTTCTTGGTGAGTTTAGGAATCATCCAAACTTAAATTTTTTGCCTCGACTAATGGCGCCTTCATCCTGCGTTACACGGACGCCATGCTACTTCCCTCTATGGCTTTACATCCTATTGTGAGCGTCTCGCCATATTGTTTTTAATTTCGCAGCACTTTTTTTTTTTTTATTATTATTATTATTCTGTAATCCAGATACTTTTATAGCAGTTTTTATGTATACGACTGATGTACACTAGTAGTTATCACATTATCTAAAACCAGAAATCGTACACTATGCATATTGCCTTTTTACTGTATTTTTGTGGATTGCTGCTAATATGAACTTCTATGCTAAAGTATCAATTACGTAATTAATGGCCCTGCATATATTAGTTTCTCTTTCAGTAAAATATATCTGTGGAAAACTACCTATTGTTTGATTCAGGGATTTTATTATTTTTCATATTAAAAAAAAATAAAATTAGCTTGCAATTTTCACACCGGCCACTGTGGCTATTTTTGGACTTATACTTCTGTTCCTTCAGGAAGAGCTTTCAACAGACTCCTTACCAGCAGAGGCAGGACTACAATGACAGGTAACACCGCTATACACAGCTGATGACACAGGATCCATCAATCACAATAGCCAATTTCACAGATGATCCATTTCCCCCTCCCTTAACTATGATTTATGCACAGGTTCATTATATGTTTAATTTCAAAAGATAGGGTCTGGTTTTGACCATTTTAGCAATGTACACATGTTGTTTCCTGAAACAGAAAGTTATAGTTTAAAAATAAAAAGCTCCAGAGGCCGGTGTGAACATTGCAAGATTTATATTTTTACATTTAATATAGATTGTAACATATAAAAAAATATTTTGTCAATGGTCGTTTTCTGATGATCTGCCAGAAGCTACCTTGTTGACCGTTTCCAGGTGGAGATTCACAAAGAAATACTCTACAAAACTAGTGACTGTGTCAAAGCTCATCATTTTCAATAGTATCTAATGTACTATTTTAATTTCTGTATTTTCATAATTGCATCTCTCTTCTCCCCTAGAACCTAATTTTTGGCATAATTTTGTCAATTGTTGGAAGCTTCTTGATCAGTATATCCCTTAATCTGCAGGTAAGAGATTATGCCTACAGAATATACATAAACTGTTAATTAATAGAATGAAGCAAATGACTGGTAAACAGAACTGATACTAAATGGAATTAATTTTTTAATAATTAAAATATATTCAGAGTGAGTGGGTGAGGAAAAATGCCTTGACCCACTCATGCTGAATATATTTTAATGTTAACTCATAAAATTTGCATTAACAGGCCAAATAAAGTAGTGCGGCTGTCGTCCCTTTCAGAGACTGACTGTCATGACGTATAACAGATATATTCAAAGATAGCAACCTATATCTAATGTGACATCATTCTAAATTTCATATAATAGAGAAAATCAACATGTATACATAGTATCTGCCAGCAATGTCTTACCTGACATAATATCCTATGTATTGTGGGTCAATACTGTGTACGTGTCACGCTGTCTCTGGATAGAGGTGGACCGGGGTCTATGCTGACCCTGAACTGGGGTCCTGACTAGTCCCTCTACCTGGAGGTACTGTTAATGGTACAGAGGTCCAGGCCGCCAGCGTAACCCTGTCTCCTGTAGATCCCTGACCACTGTAATCTAGTCCTGAGAAGGACCCTGATTACCACCACAGGGAATGGGCAGGTCACAGCTTACACACAGTCTAAGACAAACGAGACAGACAAGGGGTAAAGAAAACACAGCCTTGCATACAACACTTCCACTACAGAGGAACACAAAAGGTTAAGGAGATAAACAATAAGCGAGGAGAGGAAAAACCACAACAGGCACTCTTAGCTTAAGTCTTCTCAGAAACGATCCGCTCTGCTGGTCTGAATGAATGCTTTCACCGGCAACTTTCCCAGCAGACCAGCAGGTATATGAAGGAAGCTAATTAACAAAACATCAATCGCAGCTGGGCGAGGCTGGTCAGCCCAGCACCGAGAGAGAAAGAATTAACTCCCTCAGTGACGAAAAACACCCAGCACCAGAAACTCAGCTGTGCGAAGTCAGGGTGTGCAATCGCGACGATCTCCGCCGCGACACACCCGTGACAGTACCCCCCCTTCTACGAGGGGCCTCTGGACCCTCAGGGCCTGGTCTATCTGGGTGAGTAGTGTGGAAGGCCCGAACCAAACGGTCTGCGTTAATATCCGACGCAGAAACCCACATCCTCTCCTCAGGACCATACCCCCTCCAATGAACAAGGTACTGAAGGGACCGGCGATTCAGACGTGAGTCAATGATCTTCGATACCTGAAACTCCAAATTACCATTGACCACCACTGGAGGAGGAGGTAGAGGTGACGGTATAACTGGTGCCACGTACCTCTTAAGCAACGATTTGTGGAACACATTGTGGATTTTAAATGTAGGAGGGAGGTCAAGACGGAAAGCCACCGGATTAACTATTGAACTGATCCTGTATGGCCCGATGAATCTGGGACCGAGTTTCCAGGAGGGAACCTTAAGTTTTATATTCTTGGTAGACAACCATACCAGATCGTTCACACTTAGGTCCGGACCAGACACTCTCCTCCTATCAGCCATACGTTTGTATCGGTTCCCCATAGTGCTCAGATTATTAAGCACTCCTCTCCACACTGAAGCAAGTGACGACGAAAATCGTTCCTCCTCAGGAACCCCAGAAGAGCCCCCCCCATTGAAAGTACAAAACTGGGGGTGAAAACCATATGCCCCAAAAAACGGGGACTTACCAGTGGACTCGCTCCGCCTATTGTTAAGAGCGAACTCTGCCAGAGGCAAGAAAGAAGACCAGTCCTCTTGGTTCTCTGAGACAAAACACCGGAGATATGTCTCTAAGCTCTGATTCAGACACTCTGTCTGACCATTGGTCTGCGGATGAAAAGCCGAAGAAAATGACAACTGCATCCCCCGACGAGAACAAAATGCCTTCCAGAATTTGGACACAAACTGAGACCCCCGATCCGACACCACATCGGAAGGCAACCCGTGAAGTCTCACAATCTCCCCAATGAACACCTGCGCCAGAGTTTTAGCATTAGGAAGAGCAGGAAGAGCAATAAAATGTGCCATTTTGCTGAACCTGTCAACTACAACTAGTATGACAGTTTTACCTGAAGACGGAGGAAGGTCCGTAATGAAGTCCATAGACAGATGGGTCCATGGACGCTCCGGGATTTTCAACGGTAAAAGGGCCCCAGACGGACGGGTATGTGGGGTCTTAGAGCGCGCACATACCCCACAGGACGCGACAAAAGTTACCACCTCTTTATTTAAGTTAGGCCACCAAAACCGGCGAGAAACGAGATCTACAGTTGCTTTACTCCCTGGGTGTCCTGCCAAAGCAGAATTATGATGTGCCTCGATAACCTTTTGTCTTAACTGATCTGGAACAAACAGTTTCCCTGGAGGTCCTACAGGGGCGTCCCCTGAGCCTCCAATACCTCCTCCTCAAGCTCAGAGCATACAGCCGACACCACAACTCCCTCCTGAAGAATAGGAACCGGGTCATCCGTCTTCCCGGCCCCGGGAAACTACGAGATAAGGCATCAGCCTTTACATTTTTTGACCCAGGACGATATGTGACGACAAAATTAAACCTGGTAAAAAACAACGACCATCTAGCTTGTCTGGAATTCAGACGTTTTGCAGACTCTAAATACAGCAGGTTCTTGTGATCAGTAATGACGGTGACCGGGTGGACTGCCCCCTCCAAAAAGTGACGCCACTCTTCAAAAGCCAACTTAATGGCCAAGAGTTCCCTATTGCCGACATCATAATTCCTCTCAGCGGACGACAATTTTTTAGAGAAGAAAGCGCACGGATGCCATTTACCAGGGGACAGACCTTGAGATAATACCGCACCCACTCCTACGTCAGATGCGTCTACCTCCACAATGAACGGTTGTGATGCATCAGGTTGGATGAGTATGGGTGCTGAAGCAAAACATTTTTTCAAGGAGGAAAATGCTTGGCGAGCTTTGTCAGACCACCTAGAAAAATCCGTCCCTTTTTTTGTCATGTCAGTGAGAGGTTTGACAACAGATGAGAAATTACGAATAAATTTCCGGTAGTAGTTAGCAAACCCCAGGAAACGCTGCAGTGCTTTAAGATCCTCTGGCCGATCCCATTCAAGTACAGCCTTCACTTTCCCAGGGTCCATACGGAAACCGGAGGCTGACACCAAGAATCCTAAAAACTGAAGTTCTTGTACAGCGAATACACACTTCTCCCATTTGGCGTACAGTTTATTATCTCGCAAGATCTGCAACACTTGTCTCACATGCTCCTGATGAGACACAAGATCCGGCGAGTAAATTAAGATGTCATCTAGATAAATGACAACAAACTGTCCCACTAGGTGACGAAAGATGTCATTAACAAAATGTTGAAACACCGCCGGGGCAGTAGTCAGACCGAAAGGCATGACAAGGTTCTCATAATGTCCCTCCGGAGTGTTAAACGCCGTCTTCCACTCATCCCCCTCCTTTATCCTAATCAGATTATACGCCCCCCTGAGATCCAACTTAGAGAACCATTTGGCGCCCACAATCTGATTGAAGAGATCAGGAATAAGTGGTGAGCGGATACGGATCTCGGACCGTAATCCGATTAAGCTCACGGAAATCCAGGCAAGGGCGTAGGCCTCCATCTTTTTTCTTCACAAAGAAGAACCCCGCGGCCACTGGGGAAGATGAAGGTCTAATATGCCCCTTGGCCAGACTTTCCGAAATGTAATCCTTCATAGCTTGCCTCTCAGGACCAGAAAGGTTATATAACCTAGATTTTGGTAACTTAGCATCAGGAAGCAATTTTATAGCACAGTCATATGCGCGATGAGGAGGTAATTCTTGACACCCTTCCTCTGAAAACACATCCTCAAAGTCCTCAAGAAAAGGAGGTAAGGTTCTAGGCACGACCGTACCGATGACCGTGTTTATGCAGTTACTATTGCAAAATTCACCCCACTGGCTTATCTCTCTGGATTGCCAATTAATAACTGGGTTATGTTTAGTTAACCAAGGAAGTCCCAACACAATAGGAGTGGGAAGGCCCTCCAACACATAACAAGACAATAGTTCTTTATGTATTGCCCCCACTCGAAGGTCTATGTTATGCACGGCTTGCACAAAGCTACCTTGACCGAGAGGCCTGGCGTCAATAGAGAATATAGGGATAGGTTTGGCCAATACACTCAGTTGCATACCTTGCACCTGGGCAAACCGAGCGTCCACCAGATTAGCCGCGGCCCCACTATCCAGAAGAACAGAAATCCTCTCAGTTCTCGTACCTACCACCACCTCCCTGGTACGAGAAACTGAGACGGACTTGGGGACGAAATACATACTCCCAGATTGTCGTCCACCACACAACCTGGGATTAATAGTTTTCCGGCGACTTCTTGGTCAGTACAGTACGGGATGGACACCCCTCAATAAAATGTCCCTCTCTCCCGCAGAAGAAACACCTTCTTGTTTTGCGGCGCACCGCCGATCCCCTCCCTCGGAATGATGTCCCTCCCAACTGCATAGGTTCCTCGGAACAAACCAGGGGAACCTCAATATTAGGGACTTTAGAAGGAGGTGGAGTCATCACAGGGGGCGGAGTTACCCCACACCTCTCCCGAAGCCGTCTATCAATGCGAATAGCAAGAGCCATAGCGGCCTCCAGTGACGGGGGAGAATCATACTGAGCCAACACATCTTTTAATTTGTCAGATAAACCTTGACAAAACTGGCTCTTAAGAGCCGGGTCATTCCACTGAGTATCCGTGGCCCACCTACGGAACTCTGAAGAAAATTCCTCCGCCGGACGATCTCCCTGCTGTATCCTACGTAACTTCATTTCAGCAAGGGAGACCCGATCTGGGTCATCATATACCAGACCCAGGGCTGTAAAAAATCGGTCCACTGACTGGAGAGCCGGGGAGCCCGGGGGGAGAGAGAACGCCCAGGATTGAGGGTCCCCTTGTAAGAGCGAGATGACAATTCCCACCCTCTGATCCTCATCCCCGACGACTGCGGCCGCAGCCGAAAATACAATTTACATGCTTCCCGGAAAGTAAAAAACTTGTCCCGCCCACCAGTGAACCTGTCCAGGAGAGCTACTTTAGGTTCAAATCTGGTTTGCTCCCGGGGGTACAAAACCTTGGATTTAAATCCTTCAGCTCCATGGACAAACTCTGCAACTGCTGAGCTAAATGGGCTACTGGATCCATGGTGGCTGGGGAGAATCTTTAGATGGCCGGTGAAAATGTCACGACGTATAACAGATATATTCAAAGATAGCAACCTATATCTAATGTGACATCATTCTAAATTTCATATAATAGAGAAAATCAACATGTATACATAGTATCTGCCAGCAATGTCTTACCTGACATAATATCCTATGTATTGTGGGTCAATACTGTGTACGTGTCACGCTGTCTCTGGATAGAGGTGGACCGGGGTCTATGCTGACCCTGAACTGGGGTCCTGACTAGTCCCTCTACCTGGAGGTACTGTTAATGGTACAGAGGTCCAGGCCGCCAGCGTAACCCTGTCTCCTGTAGATCTCTGACCACTGTAATCTAGTCCTGAGAAGGACCCTGATTACCACCACAGGGAATGGGCAGGTCACAGCTTACACACAGTCTAAGACAAACGAGACAGACAAGGGGTAAAGAAAACACAGCCTTGCATACAACACTTCCACTACAGAGGAACACAAAAGGTTAAGGAGATAAACAACAAGCGAGGAGAGGAAAAACCACAACAGGCACTCTTAGCTTAAGTCTTCTCAGAAACGATCCGCTCTGCTGGTCTGAATGAATGCTTTCACCGGCAACTTCCCCAGCAGGTATATGAAGGAAGCTAATTAACAAAACATCAATCGCAGCTGGGCGAGGCTGGTCAGCCCAGCACCGAGAGAGAAAGAATTAACTCCCTCAGTGCGAAAAACACCCAGCACCAGAAACTCAGCTGTGCGAAGTCAGGGTGTGCAATCGCGACGATCTCCGCCGCGACACACCCGTGACACTGACTTGACAGTTGTTTTGTTGCATGACATTATTGTATGGAAAATTAGAGCCTGTGTTTCATTATGCTTCTGTCTATATGATTTAAACATTTCAAAGTATTTTGTTAGTCTTAAATTTTCATTGTTTAGAGATATGTTCACGTGGGATGGATTGGCTTATGGAAAATGTCATCAGGAAAACCTGCAGAAAGTAGTAGGAAAATTCATACAAAATTTTGTGCAGATTTTGAATAAAGAGGAAAAACCTGCAATAGTTTATTTAAAGCGGTGTTCCGACACCTAAAACCTACCCACCTGCCTGTTGTGCCTGGCGCCGTTCTCCATCTGCTTAGAGGTGTAACTTCTGCTGACGTCACGTCAAGAGAGCAGCAGTTTCTCTTCCTGTTGACAGCGCGGGACTACTGGTGTCATGCTGATTGACAGCCAGCTCTCTGCTGCCTAATTGGGGGAAACCAGCAGTCAATCAGCATGACACCAGTAGTCCCGCCCCTGTAAACAGGAAGAGAAACTGCTGCTCTGTTGACAGGGAGCAGCTGAATCTCTAGCAAGAGCGGTCGATGACCAGCAGCGGGTAAAAAAGGCAGGTAGTTGCTTCTGTTACCAACTACATGCCCTTTTTTTTTTTTTTTTTTTAAGTCCTGGATATTTTGCATGCATACCAACTTATACTCCAGTTCCTTTTTTTTTTTTAGTTAAGTTTCAGTTTCTGCAGTTAGTGCAAGTAAGGGTGTGGCCTCTGGTCCTGCTCAACCCTTATTCAAATTGACATCACTTTGAAACATGGTAAAGTTTTAATACTAGAGGCTAAGACTGTCCTGATTAGGGTACACTTTGATGCTGATGTGATGGCTTTTACACTTTCTTTGATCAAAAACTGTGTTTACTGTGTACCCTATGTTATTTATATGCACTATTGCTGTTACTTATTTACTTATAATAGGGTATATGTTAATTTTGTTTCTGTCTTAGGTTTTGCCAAACCACTTTTGTAACTTCCTTTATTACACAATACCCTTCACTTCTACCTATTCTCTAAATGTGAGGGTGTTTTTTTACTGTACTTCCTGTGACGTTTTGTTTGAGGGAAGTTTGAAATGTGACGGACGAGGCTGGAGCTGCACACACTCCTCGCAGCATCTGTCACCCCCTTCCTGGAAAAGGATATGACAGGGGGCAGCGCTGCAGTTACTTACTAGTTTCTTACATTGCTGCCCCCTATGAAGACATCCTGAATCCTGTATGATCAGGGGGCGGTGTTGGCATCACTCACTTTTTTTTTTTTTTATTTCCACCCCGTGATAATGTCTTCTTTCAGTTAGAAGCTAAGGTGGCGGCAGAGTTAAAAGCAGAGTGCCGGCGCTCCCTCGCCTCTCCCACAGCACCCATCACCCAGGATCCACGACGTCTTCAGAGGGGGTGGCGATACAACAAACTAGTGAGTTTGTGCACCGCTTTCCCCACCTTGATGCTGTGTTCCAGGAGGGGCGATGGATGTTGTAAGGAAGTGAGTGCAGCACCAGTCTCCTGTGACTTCACTTTTCAGGCACCGCTCAAGCGAAGCATCACAGGAAGTACAGTAAAAAAAATACATTTAGGGATTTGCTAAATAGGGAGAAGTGTAGGAAATTGTTTAATCCCTTAACCCCCAAGAGTGGTTTGCATGTTAAAGACCGGGCCAATTTTTACAATTCTGACCACGGTCCCTTTATGAGGTACTAACTCTGGAACGCTTCCATGGATCCTGGTGATTCTGGCACGGTTTTCTTGTGACATTTTGTACTTCATGATAGTGTTAAACTTTCTTTGATATGACTTGCATTTGTGAAAAAAAAACGGAAATTTGGTGAAAATTATTCAAATTTCCAACTTTGAATTTTCATGCCCTTAAATCACAGAGATATATCACACAAAATACTTAATAAGTAACATTTTATACATGTCTACTTTACATCAGCACAATTTTGGAACTAAAATTTTTTTTTCTTAGGAAGTTATAAGGGTTAAAAGTTGACCAGTGATTTCTCATTTTTACAACACATTTTTTTTTTTTTAGGGACCACATCACATTTGAAGTCACTTTGAGGGGTCTGTGTTATGATTTGGTAGCTGGGGAGGACAGGAGCAAAATACCGCCAAAGCAGCAAGACACCAGAGAGACTGGAACCTAATGGGTTGCAGATCCCTAAACTAACCACACAACTAGAAGTAGCCGTGGAGCGTACCTACGGTGATCCTAGATGCCTCGGCACAGCCGGAGAGTTAGCTACACCTGAAGATAGAAAGAGGAAAGCTGACTGCCCTGGAGTAAAGCCCCCAAAGAAATAGGAAGCCCCCAATGGCGGTTAGACAAGAGGAAAACACGAACACAGATAGAAAATAGAATGAGCAAATGTTGGGGCCCAAATCTGTCTAGAAAGTAAGTACAGGAGAGAAATTCTGTCTGCAACCCAGAAAAACCCTAATAAAAATACCAGCACTTCTGATTACAAAAAACCTGACACCACACGATCTCGACCACCTATATCAGATCTCTTGTGTGACACACAGCTACCCAGCAATAAAAAATATTAATGGAACAGAGAACAAGTGCAAATACTAAATGAGAACAGAGGGCAGCGCAAGCCCCCAAAGGGGACCCGGCTGAAGTCCAAGGCAAGACTGCAAAAAGCAAGGAAAATCCAACCACAAAAAAAAACAAAGTCAGTTATCTGAATGATAGCAGGAAAGCAAGCTGAAATTCCAACAAAGAAGCAACAATTGATTACCGGCGAGGATCATGGGAGCTCAGTTCACTTATATCAGGTCAGTCAGCCCCACCTGACACCCATTCCTTAATTGGTTCAATACCCTCAGCAACCACCGGAGGGAGCCTCAGCTCCGAAGTAGTCTCCAACACATTCACAACAGTACCCCCCACTGAACCCTCACGTGCGCAACCAGGCCGATCAGGATGAGCTCGGTGATAGGCATGGATAAGTCTCCTAGCATGGATGTCCGAAGCAAACACCCAAGAATTGTCCTCCTGACCATAACCTCTCCACTTAACCAAATACTGGAGTTTCCGCCTAGCAAAATGAGAATCCAATATTTTCTCAACCACATACTCCAAATTGCCCTCAACCAAAACAGGGTCGGGAGGCGCAGCCATAGGAACCACTGGCTCGACAAACCTCTTCAATAAGGATTTGTGGAACACGTTATGGATCTTAAATGTCCGTGGAAGAAGCAAACGGAAGGAAACCGGATTAAGAATTTCCATGATCTTATAAGGTCCAATGAACCTTGGCTTAAATTTTGGAGACGCAACCTTCATAGGGATATTTCTTGAGGACAACCAAACTAAGTCCCCCACTTTAAAACGAGGACCATCAGTCCTATGCCGGTTGGCAAACAGCTGGGCCTTCTCCTGAGAGAGAGACAACCTCTCCACAACTTGGTCCCAAATCTGCTGCATTCGCCCCACAATAGAGTCAACACCCGGACAGACAGACAGCCTCCACCTGTCCTGAAGAAAATCGAGGATGAAACCCAGAATTGCAGAAAAAAGGAGACATCAAGGTGGCAGAGCTAGCCCTATTATTAAGAGCAAACTCAGCCAAAAAAGAGACCCAGTCATCCTGATCAGCAGATACAAAACATCTGTCATGTATAGTGTACAGTTCCTATAGCGTCTTGTGCTTGGGTGCGAGGAAAACACATGAGACATAGGTTGATATGAAATGACTTGTATTACTTCATACAAGCATGCAGAAAAGGTCACACAGTTTGCAGGAACAGAGGCAGGAGAACACAGCAGGCCAGAGTAACTTCAAGCTCTACAATAACTCTCCAAGCAGGTTCAGGATCTCTTCTCTGTACCGTAATTCCTCTGCAAACATGGATTCACCAGACAGCAGGTTTCCAAAGTCCAAAAGTGTTCCAAAGTTCCTCAGTAGGAAATAGCTGGAGTCCAAAATCCTAGGTTTCCAGGAGTCAGGTCATAGGCTGACTGAGGCTTGATTCAGGAGCACTGATTGTTCAGCTGAGGCTGCTTAAGAAGCAAGAGGGAGAGAATCAGGGCGGAACATGAAAACTGGAAACTCCATATTAACTGAGGGCAAGAGCTGCAGAAAGACAGAAAGCAAAATGGCCGACGGAAAACTGAGTTTCAAGGAACATGTCAAAAGAGACAAAGAACCTTACATTACTCCCCCCTTAAAGACAACCTCCGTTGACCTCAGACCAGGCTTGTCAGGGTACCTCTGATGAAACTGGCGGAGCAGGCGAGGAGCATTTACATTATTGACTGGTTCCCATGAGTTGTCCTCCACTGGGTAGCCCTGCCATTTAATCAAATATTGCAACTGATTTCTGTACAACCTGGAATCTAGAATCCTTTCCACCATAAATTCTTCCTGACCATCGACCAGCACTGGGTCAGGGCAAGGAGAAGAGCGTCCAGGAAACGTATTGGGTGTTGCAGCCTTTAGTAGGGATACATGAAAGACAGGGTGGATTCTCATAGTTCTGGGCAGTTGAAGACGACAAGCAACAGCACTTATAATCTTACTGATCTTATAAGGTCCAATGTACTTATGTCCCAATTTAGACAATGGAATCTTTATTTTAAGATTTCTGGTTGACAGCCAGACCAAATCTCCTACCTTGAAAGCTGGTGCAGGTTTACGAAATTTATCTGCTGCTTTCTTGTACCTTTCCTGAGCCAATTCTAGATTTTCCTTTAGAAGATCCATATTCTTTTGTAAAGAAGTGATTCTTTCAGCCACTGCCGGCAAGGGCGTATCTATGGGAAATCGAGGAAGAATGTTAGGATGATAACCTAGATTGGAGTAAAAAGGAGACTGCTTAGTGGAGGCGCTCTGAGAGTTATTATAAGAGAACTCAGCCAGTGGAAGTAGATCCACCCAATCATCTTGTAGGTGGCAGATAAAGCAGCGGAGATACTGCTCCAGGGTCTGATTGGTTCGTTCTGTCTGTCCATTAGTCTGGGGATGAAAAGCAGAAGAAAGGTTTACTTTAATGTCCAATG
This sequence comes from Oophaga sylvatica, assembly GCA_033576555.1. Taxonomy (NCBI): domain Eukaryota; kingdom Metazoa; phylum Chordata; class Amphibia; order Anura; family Dendrobatidae; genus Oophaga; species Oophaga sylvatica. The sequence continues at coordinate 395,818,439 of JARQOD010000006.1, read as the reverse complement.
CGGCACAGAAATTTTGCCAAAACCTTGAAGTGAATTGCACCCCTCGATCCGAAATGACCTCATCCGGTACTCCATGTAAGCGAAACACATTCTTAATCATCAAGTCTGATGTCTGTTTTGCAGTGGGTAAGCCGACACAAGGGATAAAATGAGCTGCCTTTGTTAGACGATCAACCACCACTAGAATGGTGTTCTTCCCTTGAGAGGTTGGTAACTCCACAATGAAGTCCATAGAAATGGATCCCCACTGGCGGGATGGGGTGGGAAGAGGTTGTAACAGACCAGTTGGTGAGGAGCGAGGTGTTTTGCATCTTGCACAGACTTCACATGAAGTGACATAGTTTAAAACATCTTTCCTGTAAGTGGGCCACCAAAAGAAACGAGAAAGAAATTCTTGTGTCTTTAGAATTCCCCTATGCCTGGCTATCTTGGAATCGTGGATGAGTTGCAATACTCTCAATCTGACTGTTTCAGGTATATACAGACGTTGTCCCTGAATCCACACACCATTCTTAAAGACAAGACTTACGTCCCTTGGGGGTTGAGCCAACAAAGAATCCGCATGGTATGCTTCCTTGATGTCCTTAAGTAGTCTTGATTATGAATCACTCCCAGGAATCTAGAGTCAGGAAGAATAGTCTTAGGAGGAGTAAGTGGACGTGTCTCTGCTGAATGAATCCTAGAGAGTGCATCAGCCTTTCCATTGCGCGATCCTGGTCTATAAGAAATTACAAAATTAAATTGGTTTAGGAAAAGATTCCAGCGAGCCTGGCGAGGAGTCAGGCACTTAGCCGACCTGATAAATTCAAGGTTACGATGGTCTGTCAGGACGACTATTTGCTGTGCAGTTCCCTGAAGAAGGTGTCTCCATTCCTTGAAGGCGGCAATAATGGCCAACAATTCTCTATTGCCCACATCGTAGTTCCTCTGAGCCGAAGACAACTGCTGGGAAAAGAAGGCACAGGGATGCAAGACATTCTTCTCACCTGTTCTCTGAGAGAGTATAGCTCCAACGGCACAGTCTGAAGCATCCACCTCTATTATGAAGGCAAGCTCGGGGTTGGGATGTACTAAGATAGGTGCGGTGGTAAATTTATCCTTTAAACAGGAAAATGCTTCCTGAGCTTGCGGGGTCCAGGAGAACCTAGACTGTTTCCGGGTAAGTTGGGTGATAGGTGACACTACCTCAGAGAAATTCCTAATGAAACGTCTATAGAAGTTGGCAAACCCGATGAAGCGCTGCACCTCCTTCACATTTCTAGGAATTGGCCAATCCTTGATGGCTTGGGTCTTGCTTCCATCCATACTAATCCCTTGTGTAGATAGTACATACCCCAGAAATTGAATTTCGGTCCTATGGAATTCACACTTTTCAAGTTTGATGTAGAGATGGTTTTGTCTTAGGCGTTCTAAGACCATTCTCCATGTCCATGATGTTCCTCTGTGGAGTTAGAAAAAATTAGAATATCATCCAGATAAATCACCACAAATGTATCTAGGAGATCCCTGAAGATGTCATTCACCAAGTGTTGGAAAGTGGCTGGGGCGGTACTCAGACCAAAAGGCATAACTAGATATTCGAAGTGTCCATAGCGTGACCTGAATGCAGTCTTCCATTCATCCCCAGGTCTAATACGGACCAAGTTATAGGCCCCACGGAGATCCAGTTTAGAGAAAATTTTGGCGTGCCGCACTCTCTCCAACAACTCAGGGATTAAAGGCAATGGATAACGGTTTCTAATAGTAACCTTATTGAGTTCCCTATAGTCTATGCAGGGTCTCAGAGATCCATCTTTCTTCTTCACAAAGAAGATGGGTGCACCTGCGGGAGATGAAGAGGGGCGTATGAAGCCTTTGGCTAGATTTTCATTATGTAGTCCTTCAAAGCTTTTAGCTCGGGCCCCGCTAGGGGGTAGATCTTACCAAAAGGTATCTCGGCTCCAGGCAATAATTCGATTGGACAATCATATGGACGGTGAGGAGGAAGCTGATCAGCGTTCTTCTTGTCACATAAATCCACATAGTCCTGGTATACAACTGGTAGTTCAGGGACTGACATGGTTCCTTTAGGAACAGAGCAAGCTGAAACTCCTTGACTCATCTGTTTCTCCGGAAAGTGTAATTCCTTGGTCTCCCAGTTAATCGTAGGATTCTGCGCCTGCAGCCATGGTAGCCCTAGAATAATGGGAAAGTGGGGAGAAGAGATAAGCATAAAAGACATTTTCTCCTGATGATCTTTACCCATAAGGACCCTCAAAGGCTCTGTTTCCTGATCCACTGGTCCAGAGGTCAGCAGGGAGCCATCCACAGTCTCCATCTGTACTGGAGTAGCCTTCTTCACTGAACGTATCCCCTGTTTCAGAGCAAAGGAGATATCCATAAAATTTCCACTTGCTCCTGAGTCGATCATAGCAGAGCTAGACATCCAGACTGAGTCCACCCAGAGTTTGATGGAAAGGAAGCAATGAGATTATTTCTTTTACAACTCAGCTGGGACACCGCTGAGGAAACTTGAAAAATTGCAGCGTTTATACCGTCATTGTCCCCAGAACTAACCGAGTTTAAGTCCGAAAAATCAAGATCTCTTGCAGCAGATCTCTCTGGAGTCTGAGGCTCGGACATGACAGAGCTCCTCTCGCAACACTCACAGTGAATGACTGCTGCAGTAGTCTTACGAGAACGGCTGGGGCAGTTTATAATGAAGTGCCCTGACTTACCACAGTAAAAACATAGATTTTCCTTTATACGATGTTCTTTGCGTGCATCACTAACCCGTCTTTGTAAAGAGTCCACCTGCATGGGTTCAGGTTCTGGTTCCCTTGTGATCCTACTCAAAGGTTCCTTAGCTGAGGAGGGAGGTAGGAAAAGGTTAGTGCGATTATTTTCGAACCATCTCTCTTGTCTGCGTTCAGTCAGACGAGCATCAATACGGATACAATAGTTAATAAAGTCACCTAACGCAGTGGGAGGGTCGGCACGAGCAAGTTCATCCTTAATCAGTGGAGACAACCCTTTCCGAAAAATAGATTTTTTGGCGGAAGTGTCCCAAGTGGTATCAAGAGCCCATCTCCTGAAATCCAAGGCATATTCGGCTACTGAACGCTTACCTTGGCGCAAAGTTAACATGGCTGCTTCAGCTGTTGCACCTCGATTAGGGTCATCAAACACCTGCCCCATGGCTGAAATAAAAGCATCAAGGTGATTCAAACAATCATCCTCAGTCTCAATCAGAGGGTTTGCCCACATCAAAGCCTTATTGGTAAGCAACATGATTATAGTAAGCACTTTGGATCGTTCAGTGGGAAATTGTGAAGCATGTGCAGAGAAAAATAGATTGCATTGGTTAATAAATCCCCTGAATTTCTCACGTTCACCGCCAAAACGAAAAGGAGGTAACTTGGGGATCCCAGAACTCGGGGTTATGGCAGGAGCCTGGACTCGTTCCTCTAGAGCCTCAATCCTGGCTCGTAATTCCTGAGTAGTTTGTCCAAACACTTGCAAATTATGATTAGTGAGGTCCTGTAGGCTTGCAAAACGGGTCTTTATAGTCTGTATATCTGCAAGGATTGTATCAGTCACTCCGCAAAGCTCCTTTATGCGGGCCTCCATCTTCCAGATCTTTTAAGGCAGAAGTGCTGGAAGGAGAAGAGGAGATGGAAAAAAAAAAAAAAAAACAATAGTGTTTACCTGTGGTAAGACTCCAGAGTAACATTTAAGGGAATGCGCTCACCTGGAATGGTTGTGAGAAGTCACAACCACTGTCATCACAGAAGGTATTAAACGGACATCTGATATCCACAGTCACAGCAGACACGGCTTTCCCAGACCCAGCAGACACTAAACATTGGCTCCTGAATCTTGTCATGTATAGTGTACAGTTCCTATAGCGTCTTGTGCTTGGGTGCGAGGAAAACACATGAGACATAGGTTGATATGAAATGACTTGTATTACTTCATACAAGCATGCAGAAAAGGTCACACAGTTTGCAGGAACAGAGGCAGGAGAACACAGCAGGCCAGAGTAACTTCAAGCTCTACAATAACTCTCCAAGCAGGTTCAGGATCTCTTCTCTGTACCGTAATTCCTCTGCAAACATGGATTCACCAGACAGCAGGTTTCCAAAGTCAAAAGTGTTCCAAAGTTCCTCAGTAGGAAATAGCTGGAGTCCAAAATCCTAGGTTTCCAGGAGTCAGGTCACAGGCTGACTGAGGCTTGATTCAGTAGCACTGCTTGTTCAGCTGAGGCTGCTTAAGAAGCAAGAGGGAGAGAATCAGGGCGGGAACATGAAAACTGGAAACTCCATATTAACTGAGGGCAAGAGCTGCAGAAAGACAGAAAGCAAAATGGCCAGACGGAAAACTGAGTTTCAAGGAACATGTCAAAAGAGACAAAGAACCTTACAACATCTCAAGTCTCCAAGGTCTGGTTTGTTCTCTCAGTTTGTCCATTGGTCTGAGGGTGAAATGCAGAGGAGAAAGATAACTGAACTCCAAGTTTAGAACAAAATGTCCTCCAAAATCTGGAAACAAATTGGACTCCTCTGTCAGACACAATGTTCTCTGGAATGCTGTGCAACCGAACTACCTGCTGAAAGAATAAAGGCACCAATTCGGAGGAGGAAGGTAACTTAGGTAGTGGCACAAGATGTATCATCTTGGAAAATCTATCACAGATCACCCAGATAACGGTCATTCTCTGAGAGACAGGGAGGTCGGAAATAAAATCCATAGAAATATGGGTCCATGGCCTCTTGGGCACAGGTAATGGCATTAACAAACCACTAGAGCGAGAGCAAGGTTTGGAACGAGAGCAAGTCCCACAGGACTGCACAAAGTCCCTGACGTCACGAGACAAAGAAAGGCCACCAAAAGGACCGACTCGCCAAATCTCTGGTACCAAAATTGCTGGGATGACCAGCCAATGCGGAGCAATGAATCTCAGACATAACATTCTTCCTCCACTGGTCTGGGACAAACAATTTCCCAACAGGGCAACGTTCAGGTTTATCGTCCTGACATCCCTCCAGAGCCAGTCTCAAATTGGGTGAGATAGCGGAAAGAACTACACCCTCTTTTAGAATAACAGCAGGCTCAGTTACCTCAGGAGAATCCGCAAAGAAACTCCTCGAGAGGGCATCCGCCTTAACATTCTTAGTGCCTGGGAGAAAAGAAACCACAAAATTAAAACATGTGAAAAACAAGGCCCACCTGGCCTGTTTAGGATTAAGTCGCTTGGCTGATTCGAGATAAACCAGGTTCTTATGGTCCGTGAGGACCACCACCTGATGTTTGGCTTCTTCCAGCCAATGTTTCCACTCTTCAAAGGCCCACTTCATACCCAATAACTCCCGATTTCCCACGTCATAATTACGTTCAGCTGGGGAAAATTTTCGAGAGAAGAAGGCACAAGCGTTACTCTTAGAGGTCTCCGGATCCCTTTGGGACAAAACGGCACCTGCCCCAATCTCAGAAGCATCAACCTCCACCTGAAATGGTAGAGAAACATCAGGCTGCCGCAGAACAGGAGCAGAAGTGAATCTCTGCTTAAGTTCCTGAAACGCAGAAACTGCCTCAGGAGGCCAATTCACCACATCAGAACCCTTTTTGGTCAAATTAGTCAGTGGTTTCACAATACCGGAGAAATTACCAATAAATTTACGATAAAAATTAGCAAAACCCAAAAATCTCTGAAGAGCCTTCAATGTAGTAGGCTGAACCCAATCACAAATGGCCTGAACTTTGACCAGGTCCATTTCAATAACAGACGGAGACAAAATGAATCCCAGAAATGAAACCTTCTGTATGCCAAAAAGACATTTTGATCCCTTCTCATACTGTGCATTTTCTCTCAAAATCCGGAAACACCGTCCGAACATGTTCCACATGAGAGTCCCAGTCGTTGGAAAAAAATCAAGATATCGTCCAAATAAACGATCAGAAATGTATCCACGAAATCCCTGAAAATATCATTCATAAAGGACTGGAAGACGGAAGGGGCATTAGTGAGCCCAAGAGGCATCACTAGGTACTCAAAATGCTTCTCTGGGGTATTAAACGCTGTCTTCCATTCATCACCGTGCTTGATGCGAATAAGATTATACGCCCCCCTGAGGTCAAGCTTGGTAAACCAACTAGCACTTTTCACTCTGGAAAATAGGTCAGAAATCAAGGTAACGGATATTGATATTTAACAGTGATTTTATTCAGGAGACGATAGTCAATACACGGCCTCAATGAACCATCCTTTTTGGCCACAAAGAAGAGGGGAAGAGGAAGGTCTGATATGACCCTTCTCCAAAGACTCCTTGATATAAGAACGCATAGCATCATGTTCAGGTACAGATAAATTAAAAAGCCGACCCTTAGGAAATTTACCGCCAGGCACTAACTCAATAGCGCAATCATAACTCCTGTGAGGAGGCAAGGATGCAGACTTACTCTCACTAAACACATCAGAAAATTTGGTCAAATAGTCAGGGACATCTTGAGACTGGGGGAGGCAGAAAAAACATCTTGAGACTGGGGGGGGCAGAAAAAACAGGAGTGTCAGTATTAACACATTAACAACCCCAACTGGTCACAGACATAGATTTCCAATCCAAAACAGGATTATGAGTCTGTAACCAAGGGAAACCCAGTACAATAATGTCATGCAAATTATGCAACACCAAAAAATTGCAACTCTCCTGATGGTCCGGGTCAACCCGCATTATCACCTGGGTAGAAAACTGACGTTTATTCTCCGCCAAAGGGGTAGAATCAATGCCCAGCAAAGGAATAGACTTCCGAAGGGTTTCATGGGAAACCCACAACGTTTGGCAAAGTCAAAATCCATCAGGTTAATAGCTGCTCCTGAATCAACAAAAGCCTGAGCCGAAAATGTGGACAAGGAGCAAATCAGGGTAACAGTCAACAGAAATTTAGTCTGAACACTACCCAATACAACTGAGTGTGCAAAACGTCTTCCCCGCTTGGGGCAGATGGAAATGGCATGAGAAGCATCACCACAGTAGAAACACAACCTATTACGCTTTCGAAACTCATGACGCTGTGTCCCAGAAGTCACTCCATGACACTGCATGGGCTCAGGAGCTGACTCACAAGGCAATACAATCTCACGCAAACGTCTGTCAATTTGAATAGCTAATGACATAGAGTCACTGAGACCAGAGGGAACAGGGAATCCCACCATAACATCCTTTACAGTCTCTGCCAGACCCTTCCGAAAAAGAGCTGCCAGAGCATCATCATTCCATTTAGTAAGGACTGCCCATTTTTGAAATTTCTGACAGTACAGCTCAGCAGCTTCATGACCCTGATTCAATGCCAACAAGGTTTTTTACGCTTGATCAGTGACATTAGGTTCATCGTACAATAACCCCAGAGCCTGAAAAAACACATTAACATCATTCAAAACAGGATCCCCAGGTGTCAGGGAAAAAGCCCAATCCTGAGGATCGCCGCGCAACAGGGAGATGAAAATTTGAACCTGCTGTGCAGCGCTTCCTGAGGACTTAGGCTTCAGGGCAAAAAACAACTTAGTTATTTTTAAAATTCAGAAATTTAGACCGATCCCCCAAAAATAAATCTGGCATGGGATCCTAGGTTCCACAACCGGCAACCTAGTGATATAAGCAGCAATATTCTGAACCTCAGCGGCGAGCCGCTCAACACGACCTGACAACTGCACAATCTCCATTGAGGACAAAGAAAAATTCCTCCTCAGCACCCAGGAAGAAAGAGGGAAAAAATGTAACAAGCAGAAAAAAAAAAAAAAAATTTTCTGGCAACTCCCTTTTTTTTTTTTTTTCCTTTATGCTCACTGTGCTTCCCTTCTGTTGAGTACCATAGAATTTTCAGTCTGGCTGGTAATACTGTTATGATTTGGTAGCTGAGGAGGACAGGAGCAAAATACCGCCAAAGCAGCAAGACACCAGAGAGGCTTGAACCTAATGGGTTGCAGATCCCTAAACTAACCGCACAACTAGAAGTAGCCGTGGAACGTACCTACGGTGATCCTAGACGCCTCGGCACAGCCGGAGAGTTAGCTACACCTGAAGATAGAAAGAGGAAAGCTAAGCTGCCCCCAAATAAATAGGAAGCCCCCATACATGTAATGGCAGTTAGACAAGAGGAAAACACGAACACAGACAGAAAATAGAATGAGCAAGTGTTGGGGCCCAAATCTGTCTAGAAAGTAAAGTACAGGAGAGAAATTCTGTCTGCAACCCAGAAAAACCCTAATAAAAATACCAGCACTTCTGATTACAAAAAACCTGAGACCACACGATCTCGACCACCTATATCAGATCTATGGTGTGACACACAGCTACCCAGCAATAAAAAATATTAATGGAACAGAGAACAAGTGCAAATACTAAATGAGAACAGAGGGCAGCGCAAGCCCCCAAAGGGGACCCGGCTGAAGTCCAAGGCAAGACTGCATAAAGCAAGGAAAATCCAACCACAGAAAAAAAAACAAAGTCAGTTATCTGAATGATAGCAGGAAAGCAAGCTGAAATTCCAACAAAGACCTGGAAGCAACAATTGATTACCGGCGAGGATCATGGGAGCTCAGCTCACTTATATCAGGCCAGTCAGCCCCACCTGACACCCATTCCTTAATTGGTTCAATACGCTCATCAACCACCGGAGGGAGCCTCAGCTCCGAAGTTGTCTCCAACACATTCACAACAGGTCTATATGATAGAAAATACCCAAAAGTGACACCACTCTAAAAGCTGCACCCCTCAAGGTGCTCAAAACCACATTAAATAAGTTTTATTAACCCTTCTGGTGCTTCACAGGAATTTTTGGAATGTTTAAAAAAAAAATGAACATTTAACTTTTTATTCACAAAAAATTTACTTCAGAAATTGGACCCCAAAAGTTATTGAGCAATTTGTCCTGAGTACGCTGATACCCCATATGTGCAGGTAAACCACTGTTTGGGCACATGGCAGAGCTCGGAATGGAAGGAACTCTGTTTGACTTTTCAACGCAAAATTGGCTGGAATTGAGATCGTACGTCATGTCGCATTTGGAGAGCCGTAAAATTAAAAAATCATTATTTCCACAAAAATTATCTTTTCACCCCCAATTTTTTATTTTCCCAAGGGTAACAGGAGAAATTGGACCCCAAAAGTTATTGTGCAATTTGTCCTGAGTACGCTGATACCCCATATGTGGGGGTAAACCACTATTTGGACGAATGGCAGAGCTCCGAAGGGAAGGAGCGCCGTTTGACTTTTTCAACGCAAAATTGGCTGGAATTGAGATCGGACACAATGTCGCGTTTGGAGAGCCCCTGATGTGCCTAAACAGTGAAACCCACCACAAGTGACCCCATTTTGTAAACTAGACCCCCAAAGGAACTTATATAGATGTGTGGTGAGCACTTTGAACCCCCAAGTGTTTCACTAAAGTTTATAAAGCCCGGCAGTGAAAATAAAATCATATTTTTTTCCCACAAAAATGATCTTTTAGTCCCCAATTTTTAATTTTCCCATGGGTAACAGGGGAAATTGGACCCTGAACGTTGTTGTCCAATTTGTCCTGAGTACGCTGATACCCCATATGTGGGAGAAAACTACTGTATGGGCACATGTCGAGGCTTGGAAGGGAAGTAGTGACGTTTTGGAATACATACTTTGATGGAATGGTCTGCAGGCGTCTTGTCGTGTTTGGAGAGCCCCTAATGTGCCTAAACAGTGTAAATGCCCCAAAAGTGACCCCATTTTGGAAACTAGACCCCTCAGGGAACTTATCTAGATGTGCCTTAACTGTGGCAATGCCCAACAAGTGCCCCCTTTTTGGAACTAATCTACTGTTTCCTGGTATGTGAATTTTATAAGTGACCCCGGATATCACCGCAGCTCAGCCCGGCTGGGAACAGAGCCCAGTGACCAAAGGTCAACCTCTATGACGTCACCCCCGGTTACTGATGCTGCGTTCCCAGCAGCTCATTCACCGGTGGTTCCAGCGAGGACGGTCACATCTTGGCACCGTCCAGGTTGAAAACTTATTATCCCCCAGACATAAATTACGGTGCGGGACAGAACGACGGACTGGTATGGTATATTGTTGCTTTTTTATTTTACTTTTATTACAGGAGATTGAGGGCTTCGGTGGAATAGGCAAGTTTGTAAGTATGGTTTAATTGAGAATATTAAAGGAGTTTGTGTCATTTTTTCAATTAAAGGACTTTATTCTGGCTGAGTGTTTCTTTCTAATACAACTATAGAATTAGTAATAAATAGGTGTCTTATAGATGCTTCTCCATTGCTAAGCTGTGGGCTTGTTGTTACCTGATGATAGAAAGGTGACATCAACCCCACAAATATTACCCCACTTGCCACCGCTATAGGGCAAGAGGGAAGAGCCGGGCAAAGCGCCAGAATTGGCGCATCTAATAGATGTGCCTTTTCTGGGCAGCTGCGGGCTGCTATTTTTAGGCTGGGGGTGCCTATATCAATGGTCCCTTACCAGCCTGAGAATTCCAGCCCCCAGCTGTGAGCTTTAGCAAGGCTAGTTGTCAAAAATAGAGGGGACAGCACGCTGTTTTTTTAAATTATTTAAATAATTAAAAAAAACAGTGTGGGGACCCCTCTATTCCTGATAACCAACCTTGCTGAAGCTGACAGTTGAGGATTGCAACCCCAAGTTGTGAATTTTGCCTGGCTGGTTATAGAAAATACAGGGGAACCCACGCTGTTTTTTTTTAGTTTATTTATAGAGCAGGCGGCGGCTGATGAATACCCCCATCAGCTGCTCCTGCTGTCACTGTTATTAGCAGCAGCAGGGGTAGGCTGATGGGAGTAATAGTCCCATCAGCTGCCGCCTGCTGTCTCTTTTATCACTTAAATGTAACTCTCATCATTCTCCCCTGCTAGCGCTGATTGCCAACAGAGCAGGGGAGAATGATGAGGTGTGGTAGTGATGCGGTCTTGTTTTTTGCGGGACGAGCTGACGTTTTTATTGGTACAATTTTCGGGCACATGATATTTTTTGATCTCTTTCTATTCCGATTTTTGGGAGACAGTGAGCAAAAACCAGCAATTCATGAATTTCTTTTTTGGGGGGCTTTTATACTGTTCCGTGTGTGGTAAAATTGATAAGGCAGTTTTATTCTTCCGGTCAGTACGATTTCAGCGATACCTCATTTATATTTTTTTTAATGTTTTGACGCTTTTATATAATAAAAACCATTTTATAGAAAAAATAATTGTTTTTTGCATCACTTTATTCTGAGAGCTAGAACTTTTTTATTTTTCGCTGATGGAGCTGTATGGCGGCTCATTTTTTGCGGAACAAGATGATGTTTTCAGTGGTACCATGTTTATTTATATCCGTCTTTTTGATTGCATGTTATTCCACTTTTTGTTCGGAGGTATGATGATAAAACATTGCTTTTTGCCATTTTTTTTTTAATGGTGTTCACTAATGGGGTTAACTAGTGGGACAGTTTTATAGGTCAGGTTGTTGCAGATGCGACGATACCAAATATGTGTACTTTCATTGTTTATTTTTTTTCATTCAAATATTTATTTAGAGATAGAATATATATTGGGTTTTTTTTTATTATTTTTGATTTTTAAAAAAATATTTTTACAATTATTTAAAAAAATTTTTTTTATATTTTTCCCTAACTTTTTTACTTAGTCCCACTAAGGGACAATCATTTTTTGCAGGCTGATCGCTTCTGTAGGATGCAGATGAAGCACCATCTGCATGCCATAGAAGCTGTCAGCGCTGCACTGACAAGGAGACTTGCTGATCATGCACTGCACATGATCAGCAAGTTTACTAGCTCTGGTGATAACGACATCCGCTCACCATGGCAATGATCGGGACCCTGCGTCACTTCGCAGGGTCTCCGATCCAAAGGCAGAGCGGCTGTCAGCCCCTGTGCCGGCTTCCGGAATGCTGCGATCTTGTTTGATCACAGTATTTCGGGGGTTAGAGTGCCGGGTGTCCGCTGTCAGAATCAGCTGTCACCCGGCCGCGATTGGCCACGCTCCCCCGGGATAATGTAATAAATCAGAGCCTGTCTGTACGATTGCAGTTAAGTTCTTCTATGGCGTATCGGAGAAAATGTAGTCCAGGACTTCAGACAGAGATGAGATTAGTCCAATGACGTCCTCAGCCATCTTCACTACGCGACATTCTGGGTGATTGACAGGTCTCTCCTGATCCACACAAGGGAAAGTCCTGTCAATTGACTCAAGCAGTGCGAAGAGAAGCTGGTCAGGGACAGCATCTGACTTATCTCGTCTCTTTCTAAGGTCCTGGACTGGATCTTGAAACGCCATAGAAAAAATATCTGGCTGCAATCGTGCAGATAGGCTGCCATGCATGCTACCTGTGGTTTGCGTAGCATGAATCAGCTGACAGGTTGCCATTAACAATATTTTACGCCATTTATTACAACGCTTTTTAGTAATGTAGGGGTTCACTCTCTCGGGTAGCCGCTTGGAACACAAACCCACAGAGTTCTTTAGTGTTTATTTCCACTGGTTGCACAGCACTAAAGAAAAACCAAAGAAAAACCCCATAAACCTAAAATCCCTAGCACTGTCCAGCCACTAACTAAACAATGCAGACCCTGACTGTTCGGACATAACTGAGCCAGTCCCAGTTTGGCCACACAAAACCCCTATCGTAAATAGCCACCAGGGATCCTTGCAGTTTGATGCAAACGGCCTATTGCATATTCTAGACATCTCCGTTGTCTTAAAAAGGTGTGGAAGAAATGCATTTATGTTGTAACGGTTTTTAAAATGCTTAAAATTTTGCAAGACACATTGGTCTTCTGCTCTTTTTTAGCATTGGAAAGTCTCATCAATCACTGTACATAAGGCACAGTTTGCACAAAATATTTTGCATTGATATTCAACATTTTAACACCTCCGTCTCAGACTCATTGTAAAGTGTACTACCATGCTTAAAAAGTTGCGCTTGCGTAATTTGCGCCAAATTTATTAAGATGTCACATTTGTTAAATATGGAGTGATGGAGTCGAAGTGAATGAACTAAAGATTTACTGCAATTTATGCCATTTTTTATAAATATGGGCCATAAATTTTACTGTAATGTTTTCAAGTCTTGAAATTACTTTTTTTTTTCTAATAAATCAACAATTGTCTGCAATCTGGAAAATTCTGGATTATGATCTTTTCTACTACTTTTTAGCCATTGTATTTGGTTATAATTAACCCTTTCTACAAGCAGAATTGGACTGTTAGTGTATTTCATGCATTTTTTTTCCATGCCTCATTTTAGAGTACGACCACAATAGAGATTTCTAAAGTCTCATCCGGATGGTTCTTTTTTTCCTTGACTTTTTTTTATATCTTTTTTTTAAATCATTGTCAATTCTTTCAATGTTTTTTACTGCAGTTTTTCCCCATTGAGATCAATGAGATTTATCAAAAATCAAAAAAAAATTAAAAAGCATCAAAAGTGCATTAAAAACACATAATATCCACGTTAGTTTTCTGGCAATAGCCTGTGTTTTTCATGCGGAAAAAAATGTACTGAAAAAGCTAAGTGTGGCCATAAATAGAAAGTATATTCACACGTTGCGACTTTGCAGCCTTTTTTATCTGCACCAAAACAAATGGGGGGCAGGAAAAACGGTAATGTGCAATATGGGCGTTTTTGTGACATTTTTACTTGTTTTTTGCGGGTTTTTTTCTTCTACAGTTATTTGGGTGTAAAGTGCTGCAAAAATTCAGCAGGACTCATAATATGCACAGAAAAAATAATCACGGCATGTGCTTAAGATTTCAGAAATCTCATTGATTATGCTGGAACTGCTGCATATGTTTACAAACAAATAAACTGCATGAAAAAAATGCAGGAAAAAAGCCTCTTGTGCATATACCCTTAGGTATTTGGTCAGTTTTTTACCTCAGTATTTGTAGCCAAAACCAGGAGAGGAACAATCAGACGAAAAGTATAATAGAAACACGTCACCACTTCTGTATTTATCACCCACTCCTGGTTTTCACTTACAAATACTGATGCAAAATACTGAACATGTGAACATGGCGTTAATCTTCCTATTTCTACAGCTGAACTCTTTTAAACCATTCTCCTTGATCTAACTAGTTTTCCTGTTTCTTCTTTTTTTTTAAGTCTATTTTTACTTCCATGAAAATTTGTTCTTTATTAGTTTTAACCCCCAGGCAGATAGAGAAACATTTAATCTCTTCATGGAAAATGGGGCTCAAATACTAGATATTTTTATTTGTGCCGGACATTTATATATACATATAAAAAAAAGCCTTCATTTAGACTATCTTGATGGCCAAGACTTATTTGATCGTAATCAGTGGGATCATTTTCTGCTTTGTATATAAATCTGGCTGGCAGATGACTACGCTATTGCCTCGGTGGATGCTCTTGACCTGTTCTCTATGCTCGGTCCTGGTGATTGCATTAGCTAATGCATAACCATCTAATTTGAAAAATGTAAATTTAACACTGGTTTTGTATAGTCATATATTAGCTAATGTGTTTAGGTCATATCCTGGCTAAAGTTGTTTGAAGGCGTAATTGATCAATTCATGTGTGACCTCCTCGGCGAAGACGCGCTTCATAATCTGCGCATTAAGTCATGACTGTACTCTAATGTCGAATGTTAGAGATTTCACTTTCGCTTAATTTAAATAAACATAAATAGTTTATCCCTGTAAATGTCCTGATTTTTGGCAATGTCATTGTAAATATGGGCAAATCGGTATCAAGCATCTATCACCTACTCTGTGGATCTGCCATAAATGTGTCAGATCGGAAGACTTCTTCAAAAGTGACGTTCAACATTCGAAAAAACATTTCTGCTTTGTTTCAGAAATAGCGCTATAACCGTCCATGGCTAATTTATGGAATAGCTGTAAATAAAACTCCAGGCCCCAGAGGTTAGTAAATGAAGTAGAGAGAGAAAAAAAATCCACAAAACATCTGTAAAAGACCAAAAGCGAATCATCAACGCATTTCTGGTGCTACATGCATGAAACGCGTTGGTGGTGTTTTGCCTTTGAACTTGCAACATCCACCAGAAACACTTTGGTGTTTCTCCTTTAAACTTTTTACGTAACTTACATGCACCAGAAACGCTTTGGTGGTGTTTCGTTTTTGGACTTGCTACATGTAGCAGAAATGTGTTGGTGGAGTTTCACCTTTGGACTTGCTACATGCACCAGAAACGCTTTGGTGTTTCTCCTTTAAACTTGTTACATGCACCAGAAACGCTTTGGTGGTGTTTCATTTTTGGACTTGCTACATGCACCAGAAACGCGTTGGTGGAGTTTCACCTTTGGACTTGCTACATGCACCAGAAACGCTTTGGTGGTGTTTCACCTTTTGGACTTGCTACATGCACCGGAAACGCTTTGGTGGTGTTTCACCTTTTAGACTTGCTACATGCACCAGAAACGCGTTGGTGGAGTTTCGTCTTTGGATTTGCTATATGCACCAGAAACGTTTTGGTGGTGTTTCGCCTTTGGACTTGCTACATGCACCTGAAATGCGTCGGGAGTTTCACCTTTTAGATTTGCTACATGCACCAGAAACGCTTTGGTAGTGGTTCACCTTTTGGACTTGCTACATGCACCAGAAACGTGTTGATGGTGTTTCGCTTTTGGACTTTCTACATGCACCAGAAACGCGTTGGTAGAGTTTCACCTTTGGATTTGCTACATGCACCAGAAACGCTTTGGTGGTGTTTCGTCTTTGGATTTGCTATATGCACCAGAAACGTGTTGGTGGTATTTCAACTTTGGACTGTTACGGATGGGATGTTTTGTGTAATTTTTAATATGAATGAGTAAATCTTCAGGAATTTTTATTTGTGTAACTGAATCTATTCTACTTTGTTTACGTGTCTTCCCCCCCCCACCTGAGCAGTGGCGCCGATCCGAGTAGATCCAGAGAACTATGGACTACTGTGATGAGCTGACTACTCCTTTTATTTTGTGACCATGGGGAGTAAAGTAGGAACAGTATTAACACTACATAGTGTAAAGGTGTCTGCTCTCCAGTCCATATTGTGCATGCTGAGGCACAACACTGGTGTAGATACTTAGTAGAGCTGCTGCAATTCTCCAGTGCTCAGTAGCCAAGGTCCACCAGAATAGCACAGCATAAAATGTATGTAAGCGTCAAACTGGAGTAAGATGCACTGCCACTAAAGTCAGGAATGTCTAGATAAAATAAGGTGCATCAAATATTTATTCCAGGACAACGCGCTTCGAGACCTGATGAGAACCTAGCGTTTTTGAAGCGCGTTGTCCTGGAATAAATATTTGATACACATTACCTTATCTGGATGTTCCTAGCAGCACTTCTTACTCTAGTTTGTTGTTTACATGCCTTGTATGATAATTTATGGAATTGCAACTCGACTCTAAAGAGCATGAGACTAAGGCCGGCGTCACACTGGCGAGTTTGATGCAAGTAAGTCGTACGACTTTCTCGCATCAACACCCGGCAAGGCTGCCCGCTCTCGGACCCGAGTGCGCGGCTGCATAGAAATACATGTAGCCGCACACTCAGGTCCGACAGCGGGCGGCCGTGCCGGGTGTTGATGCGAGAAAGTCGTGCGACTTACTCGCATCAAACTCGCCAGTGTGACGCCGGCCTAAGACATAAAACTGTGGACAGGTTTGACACAATTTTCAAATGAAAACGGGCATGTTATTTTATTTTTTAAAATCCTGGACAACCAGTTTAAGGAGAAGTTATCAGAAAAGGAGCTATTGTTTGAATCAGGTTTTTGTGTTGTATGTATCTTTTGGCAAAATTTTTTTCATAATACAATCTTTAAAAAAATAATTAGTAATCTTGCAATTTTCACAGTTCGTCTTGAGACTTTTCTTTTAGTCTCATACTTCCTGTCCTTTTAGGAATAGTTTACTTCAGTTTCCTTATCAGCAGAGGCAGGATTGCAATGAGAGGTAAAACCTCTATACACATCTTGTAACACAGAATCAGAATAGACGATGTCACAGCTGACCTTGACGATGACATTTACGCACTCCTATTAGATGCTTCAATACAAGATATAGGGTTAGAACCTGTTCATTGTGGCTTAATGTACATGTGTTGTTTCTTGAAACAGGAAGTTGAAGTCTAAAAAAAAAAAAAAAAAAAGCCCTAATGGCCAGTGTGAAAATGTATTTATTTTTTTTTAATACATATGGAATTATGGATAAAAAAAATAGCAAGAATAAATTTTAGACACAAACCTGAATAAGTTACATTCTGATTAAACATTACCTTTATGTTCCTTATTTAAGTTGCTGTTACTCATTTACTGAATGATTCTGCAGACAGCAATTAGCAAGAAAACCAACAGCATTAAAAGCCAAAAGATGCAAAATTTTTAATGAAATGCAAAAATAATTTTTAGCCCAAAATAAAAATATATAGAGGTGGAAACAGTATGGAAAGAAAACCTATCCATGGGAAATGCTACCATTCTGATTTTGGGAACTACTAGGGTCATGGTTCTGTTTTAGGCCCAAATACTTTTGTAAAAATGATATCGGATTTTTCTTTTGATTTACTGTTAATTCTGTATGTATATAGAAATATTGACTGCATCCACCCATTTAACCCAAAATGTTTCTTTGTACATCCAACCTTGCATGAAACAATTATTTTTTTGCCGTTTGCTATGACTATACAATAATGTAACCTTACAGAATAATTATTTTTCTGTTTCAGAAATACACGCATGTTCGGCTAGCTCAGAGACAAGATCCATTACCTTATTATAAAAGCAAGCTCTGGTGGTTTGGAGTTCTGCTAATGGGCATCGGTGAACTGGGGAACTTCGCTGCTTATGGTTTTGCCCCAGCAACTTTAATCGCTCCTCTAGGTTGTGTTGCTGTTATAGGTAAGTACAGTTTCCTGTTGTCACTGATTGTCATGTTGATTCTTCAAATGATTTCTACAGCAATATACATGCATATATTTTATGGGGTTCTCCATGTAATATAAGGTATGCCATAGATGTCTAATTACCTCAGGTGCCTCTTTAGGTGGGACATCCACCCCCATTGTGCAAGTAAAAGCTTCAAGCATCTAGCCTCGTAGTGGAGGAAAGGCAAGAGAAAGCCTGCTCCTATTTTTTTTTTAAGCTATGGGACTAAGGGGCGTAGTTAGACCGAGATCGGAACTCAATGCTCGGACTGGCTAGCAGCTCTCCCAACCTAAGCCTGACAGCTTCATATACTGTATTTCTATGCAGTTGTCACGCTCAGGTCGGGAGAGCCGCCAGCCAGTCCGAGCATTGCGTTCCGATCTCTGTCTTATTTATAGAGTTGTTTGATTGCGCGCTTACAATGAGCACTAAGCTATGATTCGTCATGGGCACACTGGGTCACATTTATCGATGTACTTTGGTGCCAAAAAAAATTTCCTTTTTTGTGACTATTCTCAAGAAGACTGGAAATTTGTTTCTTAGGAGGCTTTTTTCACAATATTTATGAACTGGCGTAAAGGCTCATTAGCATCGGCCAATGATTAGCCAAATGACAGTCTATATCAACATGTATGCCAGATCATTACCCCATGTAACGATGTCTACCGATCAAACAGCAAACAAACAAACTTGTTCTTATCTTTTATGTGAAAATGAAAATTGTAGTTGGCAGCACATCATTTCGTATGAACAGAGGATGTGCTGCTGATACTGATGAATGAGTCTTTGGCTCCCAATAGTACAAACAATCCTTCATCCACTTTATGGAAAATGGAAACAAACCACTGCCTATTGACAAGCTATATAGTTAATAATAATAATTTATTTCTATAGCGCCGACATATACCGCAACACTTTACATTTTAGAGGGGACTTGTACAGACAATAGACATTACGGCATAACAGTAGACACATAGATCAAAACAGATACCAAGAGGAATGAGGGCCCTGCTCGCAAGCTTACAATCTATGAGGAAAAAGGGGAGACACAAAAGGTGGATGGTAACAATTGCTTTCGTTGTTCTGACCAGTCAAAGTGTAAGAATCGAGTGTTTATGTAATGCTGCATGAACCAGTTATCAGCATAAGTATGTAACAGTACAGACACAGAGGGCTATTAAATGCATTAAGCATGTGACAACATGATGTGAGGAACCTGGTTATGGTAAAAGATTTTGAATGGGCAACACAATGATAGTTAGGTTAATGCGTTGAGACGGTATGCCAGTCTCAACAAATGCATTTTTAGGGCACGCTTAAAACTGTGGGGATTGGGGATTAATCATATTAACCTGGATAGTGCATTCCAAAGAATTGTTGCAGCACGTGAAAAGTCTTGGAGACGGGAGTGGGAGGTTCTGATTACTGAGGATGTTAACCTCAGGTCATTTGCAGAACGGAGGGCACGGGTAGGGTGGTAGACTGAGACGAAGGAGGAGATGTAGGGTGGTGTTGAGCCATGCAGTATTTTGTGGGTGAGGGTATAAGTTTGTACTGGATTCTGGAGTGGATGGGTAACCAGTGTAATGACTGGCACAATTTAGAGGCATTGGTGTAATGATTGGTGGGGAATATGATCCTGGCTGCAGCATTCAAGACAGATTGGAGAGGGGAGAGTTTGGTAAGAGGGAGACCAATTAGTAGGGAGTTACAATAGTCCAGACGAGAATGAATTAGAGAAACGGTAAGAGTTTTTGCAGAGGCGAAAGGTAAGAAAGGGTCGAATTCTAGAAATGTTTTTGAGGTGCAGATAACAAGAGCGAGCCAGTGATCTGATGTGGGAATGAATGAAAGCTCTGAATCAAGTATGACCCCAAGACAGCGGGCATGTTGCTGGGGAGTAATGGTGGAAGCACACACAGAAATGGCAATGTTGGGCATAGGTACATTAGTAGAGGGAGGAAACACAAGGAGTTCCGTTTTTGACAGATTCAGTTTCAGATAGAGGGAGGACATGATGTTAGAGACAGCGGTAAGACAATCACCGGTCTTTTCCAAAAAGGCAGGCGTGATATCAGGAGAAGAATGTATGATTGGGTGTCATCAGCATAGAGATGGTACTGGAAACCAAATATACTGATTGTTTGACCAATAGGGGCAGTATACAAAGAGAAGAGAAGGGGGGCCTAGAATCGATCTTGAGGAACCCCAACAGTAAGAGGAAGATGAGAGGAGGAGGAACCAGCAAAAAATACAGTGAAGGAGCAGTCAGAGAGATAGGAGATCCAGGAGAGAACAGTGTCCTTGAGGCCGTTGGAGCAGAGCTTAGTGAGGAGGAGCTGCTGATAATCAACAGTGTCAAATGCTGCAGAGAGATCCAAGAGAATTAGCATGGAGTAGTAACCATTAGATTTAGCTGTTAGTAGATCATTAGAGGACTTTAGTGAGGGCAGTTTCAGTAGAGTGTAAAGAGTGGAAGCCAGACTGTAGAGGGTCGAGATGAACGTTATCTGAGAGATAGCGGATAAGACGGGAATGGAACAGGCGTTCCAGGAGTTTAGAGATGAAGGGAAGATTAGAGACAGGTCTATAGTTAGCGGCACAGTTTTGGTCGAGGGATTGATTTTTAAGTAATGGATGTATGATGGCATGCTTAAATGAGGAGGGAAAGATACCAGAAGAGAGAGGTTGAATATTTTGTTAGGTGAGCGGTAACAGTAGGGGAAAGGGACTGGAGGACATGTGACAGAATAGGGTCACTGGTGCAAGTGGTCGGGCGAGAAGATGCAAGGAGTCTGATTACTTCTTCTTCTGTGACTGGTTCAGTCAGAGAGTGAGCTAGATGCAGTGGGGGAGGGAGGACAGTGTGTGGGATGAGGGGATTGGGTGATAATTTCCTGTCAGATATGGTCAACTTTTTCTTTGAAATAATTGGCCAGATCATCAGCGCGGAGATCTGTGGTTGGAGCCTGCACTCTTGGGTTGAGTAGGGAATAAAAAGTGTCAGAGACGTTTCGGGTTATTGGATAGTGAGGTGATGAGGATGTTGAAATAGGTTTGTTTTGAGAGGTGAAGGGCAGTGTTGTATGTTTTAAGCGTAAACTTATAATGGATGAAGTCTTCGGGTAGATTGGATTTTCTCCACAGACGTTCGGCGCACCTGGAGCACCGTTGATTAGCTTTTGATAAATAATCTGAGAGGTCAACATGTAGACCTATTTGCAAAATTCCTGCAAATTTTACCAGCTTCCCTCTCCTTTTGACACCCATAAACTGTCAGAGGTAAATATTGGCCTATGTTTTCCTCAAGATCGTTCTAATAAATGGCCCATAGTGATTATCAAAAACTACCAAAGCCCAAAAGCCTACCTGTAATGTATGTGGTACAGTTCATATAGCGTCTTGTGCTTGGGTGCGATGAAAATACATGAGACACAGTTTGATATAGAAAGTCTTGTATTACTTCATACAAGTTGGCAAAAATAGTCACACAGTTTGCAGACACAGAAGCAGGAGACACAGCAGGCCAGAGTAATCTAAGCTCAGCAATCACTCTCCACAACAGGTTCAGGATCTTCTTCTCTGTTACCGTAAGTCCATGCAAACGTGGGTCTTTCAAAGAGCAGGGTTCAGAGTCCACAAGTGCTTCAGAGTTCCTCAGTAGGAATAGCTGGAGTACAAGGTCCAAGGCTTTAGGAGTCAGGTCACAGGTTCACTGCAGGCTAGATTCTGAAGCACTGATTGCTCAGCTGTGGCTGCTTAAGAAGCAAAAGGAGAGAATCAGGGCGGGAACATGCAAGCTGGAAACTCCATTTTGACTGAGGGCAAGATAGCTGCAGCAAGACAGAAAGTAAAATGGCTGACGAACAAACTGAGTTTCAGGAACATGTACACAGAACCTTACATTACTCCCCCCTTAGGGACAACCTCCGGATGACCTCAGGCCAGGCTTGTGTGGGTACCTCTGATGAAACTGACGGAGCAAGCGAGGAGCATTAACGTTATTGACTGGTTCTCATGAGTTGTCCTCCACTGGGTAGCCCTGCCATTTAATCAGATATTGTAACTGATTTCTATACAACCTGGAATCTAAAATCCTTTCCACCACAATTCTTCCTGACCATCGACTAGCACTGGGTCAGGGCAAGGAGAGGAACGTCCAGGAAACGTATTGGGTGTCGCAGCCTTTAGTAGGGATACATGAAAGACAGGGTGAATTCTCATAGTTCTGGGCAGTTGAAGACGACAAGCAACGGCACTTATAATTTTACTGATTTTATAGGGTCCAATGTACTTATGTCCCAACTTAGACGATGGAATCCTTAACTTAAGATTTCTGGTTGACAGCCAGACCAAGTCTCCTACCTTGAAAGCTGGTGCAGGTTTACGAAATTTATCTGCTGCTTTCTTGTACCTTTCCTGAGCCGATTCCAGATTCTCCTTTAGAAGATCCATATTCTTCTGTAAAGACGTGATTCTTTCAGCCACTGCTGGTAAAGGCGTTTCTATGGGAAATCGTGGTAGAATGTTAGGATGATAACCTAGATTAGAGTAAAAAGGAGATTGCTTAGTGGAGGCACTCTGAGAGTTGTTATACGAGAACTCAGCTAATGGAAGTAGATCCACCCAATCATCCTGTAGGTGGCAGATAAAGCAGCGGAGATACTGCTCCAGGGTTTGATTGGTTTCGTTCGGTCTGTCCATTAGTCTGAGGATGAAAAGCAGAAGAAAGGTTTACTTTAATGTCCAATGCTGCACAGAAATTTTGCCAAAACCTAGAAGTGAATTGCACCCCTCGATCTGAAATAACCTCATCCGGTACTCCATGTAAGCGAAACACATCTTTAATCATCAAATCTGATGTCTGTTTTGCAGTGGGTAAGCCGACACAAGGGATAAAATGAGCTGCCTTTGTTAGACGGTCAACCACCACTAGAATGGTGTTCTTCCCTTGAGAGGTTGGTAACTCCACAATGAAGTCCATAGAAATGGATCCCCACGGGTGGGACGGGGTGGGAAGAGGCTGTAACAGACCAGTTGGTGAGGAGCGAGGTGTTTTGCATCTTGCACAGACTTCACATGAAGTGACATAGTTTAAAACATCCTTCCTGCAAGTGGGCCACCAAAAGAAACGAGAGAGAAATTCCTGTGTCTTTAGAATTCCTCTATGCCCAGCTATCTTGGAATCGTGAATGAGTTGCAATACTCTCAATCTGACTGTTTCAGGAATATACAGGCGTTGTCCCTGAATCCACACACCATTCTTAAAGACAAGACTTACGTCCCTTGGGGGTTGTGCCAAAAAGGAATCCGCATGGTATGCTTCCTTGATGTCCTTAAGTAGGTCTTGATTATGAATTACTCCTAGGAATCTAGAGTCAGGAAGAATAGTCTTAGGAGGAGTAATTGGACGTGTCTCTGCTGAGTAAATCCTAGAGAGTGCATCAGCCTTTCCATTGCGCGATCCTGGTCTATAAGAAATGATAAAATTAAATTGGTTTAAGAAAAGATTCCAGCGAGCCTGGCGAGGAGTCAGGCACTTAGCCGACCTGATAAACTCAAGGTTACGATGGTCTGTCAGGACGACTATTTGCTGTGCAGCTCCCTGAAGAAGGTGTCTCCATTCTTTGAAGGCGGCAATAATGGCCAACAACTCTCTATTGCCCACATCGTAGTTCCTCTCAGCCGAAGACAACTGCTGGGAAAAGAAGGCACAGGGATGCAAGACATTCTTCTCACCTGTTCTCTGAGAGAGTATAGCTCCAACGGCACAGTCTGAAGCATCCACCTCTATTATGAAGGCAAGCTCGGGGTTGGGATGTACTAGGATAGGTGCAGTGGTAAATTTATCTTTTAGACGGGAAAATGCTTCCTGGGCTTGGGGAGTCCAGGAGAACCTAGACTCTTTCCGGGTAAGTTGGGTGATAGGTGACACTACCTCAGAGAAATTTCTAATGAAACGTCTATAGAAGTTGGCAAACCCGATGAAACGCTGCACCTCCTTCACATTTCTAGGACTTGGCCAATCCTTGATGGCTTGGGTTTTGCTTCCATCCATACTAATTCCTTGTGTAGACAGTACATACCCCAGAAATTGAATTTCGGTCCTATGGAATTCACACTTTTCAAGTTTGATGTAAAGATGATTTTGTCTTAGACGTTCCAAGACCATTCTCACATGTCCATGATGTTCCTCTGTGGAGTTAGAAAAAATTAGAATATCATCCAAATAAATTACCACGAATGTATCTAGGAGATCCCTGAAGATGTCATTCACCAAGTGTTGGAAAGTGGCTGGGGCGGTACTCAGACCAAAAGGCATAACTAGATATTCAAAGTGTCCATAGCGTGACCTGAATGCAGTCTTCCATTCATCCCCAGGTCTAATACGGACTAAGTTATAGGCCCCACGAAGATCTAGTTTAGAGAAAATTTTGGCATGTCGCACTCTCTCCAATAACTCAGGGATTAAAGGCAATGGATAACGGTTTCTAATAGTAACCTTATTGAGTTCCCTATAGTCTACGCATGGTCTCAGAGATCCATCTTTCTTCTTTACAAAGAAGATGGGTGCACCTGCAGGAGATGAAGAGGGGCGTATGAAGCCCTTGGCTAGATTTTCGTCTATGTAATCCTTTAAAGCCTTTAGCTCGGGCCCCGCCAGGGGTAGATCTTACCAAAAGGTATCTCCGCTCCAGGCAATAATTCAATTGGACAATCATATGGACGGTGAGGAGGAAGCTGGTCAGCGTTCTTCTTGTCACATAAATCCACATAGTCCTGGTATACAGCTGGTAGTTCAGGGACTGACATGGTTCCTTTAGGAACAGAGCAAGCTGAAACTTTTGGACTCATCTGTTTCTCTGGAAAGTGTAATTCCTTGGTCTCCCAGTTAATGGTAGGATTCTGAGCCTGCAGCCATGGTAGCCCTAGAATAATGGGAAAGTGGGAGAAGAGATAGCATAAGGACAGTTTCTCTTGAGATCTTTACCCTAAAACCTCAAGGCTCTGTTCCTGATCCACTGGGCAGAGTCAGCAGGAGCCATCCACAGTTTCCATCTGTACTGAGTAGCCTTCTTCACTGAACGTATCCCCTGTTTCAGAGCAAAGGAGACATCCATAAAATTTCCACTTGCCCCTGAGTCGATCATAGCAGAGCTAGACACCCAAGCTGAGTCAACCCAGAGTTTGATGGAAAGAAAGCAATGAGAATTGTTTTTCTTACAACTCAGCTGGGACACCGCTGAGGAAACTTGAAAAATGGCAGCGTTTACACAGTCAACGTCCTCAGAGGTAACGGAGTTTAAGTCCGAGAAATCAAGATCTGTTGCTGCAGATCTCTCTGGAGCCTGAGGCTCGGACCTGACAGATCCCCTCTCGCAACACTCACAATGAATGAGTGCTGCAGTAGTCTTACGAGAACGGCTGGGGCAGTTTATAATGAAGTGCCCTGACTTACCACAATAGAAACATAGATTCTCCTTAAAACGATGTTCCTTGCGTGCATCACTAACCCGTCGTTGTAAAGAGTCTACCTGCATGGGTTCAGGTTCAGGTTCCCGTGTAATCCTACTCAAAGGTTCCTTAGCTGGAGAGGAAGGTAGGAAAAGGTTAGTGCGATTGCTTTCGAACCATCTCTCTTGCCTGCGTTCAGTCAGACGAGTATCAATACGGATGCAGTAGTTAATAAAGTCACCTAACGCAGTGGGAGGGTCGGCACGAGCAAGTTCATCCTTAATCAGTGGAGATAACCCCTTTCGAAAAATAGATTTTTTGGCGGAACTGTCCCAGGTGGTATCAAGGGCCCATCTCCTGAACTCCAAGGCATATTCAGCTACCGAGTGCTTACCTTGGCGCAAAGCTAACATGGCTGCTTCAGCTGTTGCACCTCGATTGGGGTCATCAGACACATGCCCCATGGCTGAAATAAAAGCATCAAGGTGATTCAAACAATCATCCTCAGTCTCAATCAGAGGGTTTGCCCACATCAAAGCCTTGTTGGTAAGCAACATAATTATAGTAAGCACCTTAGATCGTTCAGTGGGAAATTGTGAAGCATGTGCAGAAAAAAAAAGATTGCATTGATTAATAAATCCCCTGAATTTCTCACGTTCACCGCCAAAACGAAAAGGGGGCAACTTGGAATCCCAGAACTCGGGGCTACGGCAGGAGCCTGGACTCGCTCTTCTAGAACCTCAATCCTGGCTCGCAAATCCTGGGCAGTCTGTCC